>QEPC01013865.1:17904118-17933888 GCA_003113815.1 Sphenodon punctatus
GTACCAGGTACAAAAGGCTGTTTTCCATTCGTTCCCAGGCTGGATGCGTAATAGGTTGTAGGCTCCATGTAAGTCTAACTTAGTGAAAACAGAGGCACCTTGAAGCCTATTCAGTAGTTCTCTATGAGGGGTAGGGGATATCGAAATTGTAATTGCGTTAAGGCCCCTGTAGTCGATACAGGGTCGTATCCCTTTATTCTTTTTAGGCATAAAAAACAGAGGAGCACCAGCAGGGAAAGAGGAGTGTCTAATAAACCCCTGACTCAAGTTTTCTTCCATATATTCCCGAAGCGCCTGCAACTCAGGATCAGAAAGGGTGTAAATATGTCCATACGGGGGTTCTGTGCCAGGGAGAAGATCTATGGGGCAGTCGTATGGGTGGTGGGGTGGAAGAATGGCCACCTACTGCTCACTGAACATGTCAGAACAGGCACGATATATATCAGGAAGCACAGCACTTGACGTTGTCTCTGGAATGTACCGGGCCGATCCCGTGGCCATTCCTAGCTTGCTTTTGATTCAATGCATCTGACAATATGTGGAGGGAAAGTGAACAACTCTATCCTGCCAATTTATGTGGGGGTTATGCAAGCAGAGCCAGGGCAGTCCCAGTACAACAGGAAACACTGAGGTACACACTCCATCAAATTGCATCTCCCCGTGTTCTCCTACCACACCCCGCAACCACTGGGTCTGTACCATAACGGATCCTGAACTTAAGGGAGAGCAAATGATGGAATAGACTATCTCTGGCTTAGAACAATTCTGGGTAGGGATAGCATGTTGCACGATTAACCCCTGATCAATGAACTTCCCTGAAGCCCCGGAATCAATAAGGGCCCAAACCACAAGACTACGCTGGGACCCCAATTTTAAGGTAAGAGGAATGTGGATGTGTTCCAGTGGCACAAGCATTCCTTGTCGTGTGGCATTTACTAGCATTGGGGAAATAAGTTGCCCTACTGAGACGTCCCCTGTCCATCCCGGGGCTGCATGTTTCCCTGTTCCTGTCATGCCATAGGCAACAAGGGACAGTTCCGGACAAAACGTAGAGGATCCCAACAATAAAAACATAGACGGGAAGCATGCCATCGTTCCTTTTCTACACCTGACAAGGGTCCGCATGAGGCCCCTATCTGCATCAATTCTGGTTCGTCTGCTCTCCCCTGTTCCGCTGGAACAACAGGGGGCCTAGTGTTTGCTCCCCACATACCTTCCTTTAGTCTCTCTCAATGTTGCTCTGCTAATCATTCTTCTATCTGCAGGGTGAGTGTGACCAGCTCCCCTCAGGTGGCTGGTAGAACCGTATAAGACAGCTGATCTTTCAACTCCTCACATAACCCTGTACGGGTTACATGCTCCTGCAAGGGACCTCATCCCTGTTTTACACTCAGGAAGGCTGCCTCTGCATGCCTCACCCTATGGGGATAATCAAAAAGAAAAGAAAATTCCCGTTTAAAGGAGGCATAATCTACAAGGAGGGGACTCTTTCTGGTTAGCAGGGAAGTCGCCCAGGACAGGGCTAAACCCTCTAGGTGTCCTATAATAAAGGCAACTTTTAACTTATCTGTGGAATAGGTTTGTGGTTGTATTGAGAATGTTAATTAAATTCACACAAGGCCAGAAAGCCTTGGAACAGCCGTCTCTCCCCATTGAACTTAGAAATCTTGGGTCCCTTAGGTTCCCATGGGGTGGGGGCTGATGCTCCCGCAGGGGTAGTGGGAGGAGGTGCCGCTCCAACTCCCCCTTGTCCTCGTTGATCCTGAAGATCTTTTACCTCCATAGTGAGAGACCGGATGGCTCTGGCCAACTCCTCCAGCTCCATGGGATCCTGCTCCATCGTCTTCTTTCCTGCTTCAATCCACAAGTGATTGGTGCCAGTGATACAGCAAGGTCCTACGAGAAGGGTAGGGGAACCAGGCAAGAACATCCCACAATCTCGCACGCTCACACCAGTCACAGATGTGCGGGGAGTAGCCTTAGGATTCCCTCAGGGTCTTATAGTGGCTAATGGGCTGTTGCCCAGCTGAAGCTCATCATAGGGAAGCGGCTACAGGACAAGGCTCTTCAGTCACACTACACATAAGCACGCACTCTCTCACACTATAGGGGGGGTAAGGATATTTCGGGGTGTGGGGAATAAGAGGGTAGGGTCCCGAGGGAAGGGGGGTAGGACAGGTCGGGGCTATCACACAGGTAGGAGTCCCAGGAGAAGAAGGGGGGGGGTCAAAATACACACTCAGTCGCCACACAGTCCTTCGCAATGTAACAGTCACACACACACACACACACACACGCACACACTATCACTATCCAAGGCACAACTCATGTTTCAGAAGTCACAGGGGGCCAGTCTCACAGGGAACAAACTCTGATCGCCGGCAGTGTTCCTAGAGCTGTCTCTCTGACATCTCTACCTGGATGTCTCAACGTCAACTCAAACTCAACATGGCTAAAACTGAACTCCTTATCTTCCCCCCTCATCCTTCCTCTCCTTCCTCACTGTCAATAACTATTGATGGAGTCACCATCCTGCCTGTCCCCCAAGCCCGTAGCCTAGGCTTCATCTTTGACTCACCCCTTTCTTTTAAACCCTACATTGACTCTGTTGCTAAATCCTGTCGCTTCTCCCTCCATAACATTGCTAAGATTCGCCCTTTTCTCTCTGTCTCGTCTGCCAAAACTCTTGTTCATGCTCTGGTCATCTCTCGCCTCGATTACTGTAACCTCCTTCTCACTGGCCTTCCCCGGTCTCACCTTTCTCCCCTCATCTCTGTCCAAAACTCTGCTGCCAGGGTCATCTACCTCGCCAGTCGCTTCGACCATGTGCAGCCCCTCCTCTCTTCGCTTCACTGGCTTCCCCTTCCTGAACGAATCCTGCACAAGCTCCTAGTCTTCACCTATAAAGCTCTTCACAACCTTGCTCCCCCCTACCTCTCTGCACTTATCGCCCTCCATACTCCAGCCCGTGCACTTCGCTCCTCCTCTGTCCCTTCTCTCACCCTTCCACGCCTTCCCTGCTCCCCTAAGCGCCTTCGTCCCTTCTCACTTGCTGCCCCCCATGCCTGGAACTCCCTCCCTGTCCACATCCGCCTTGCCCCCTCCCTTCATACCTTCAAATCTCTCCTTAAAACTCACCTCTTTCGCTCTGCTCTGTCTGACTCTTTATCCTGCTGAGCCACTATTCCTATACCTACGATCGGTTTACCCTTATCCTTGCAACATGGACCTGCCTGCTGTCATTCTCATCGTAACCAAGCCAAGTACGTGCACTTGAGACCTCGCATCTTCATGAATGTTAGACCCCTTGTCTCTCCCTCTGTTCCCCTTCCTAAGTCTCTCCCCCAGCTCCTGTCTCTCAGATTGTAAGCCCTAGGGGCAGGGACCGTGTCTATTTTATTACTCTGTAAAGTGCCAGGTACACTGCTGGCGCTATATAAATGTTTGTTAATAATAATAATAATAATAATAAGCTAGCCCTGTCTTATATAGCTGGGCCATGCCCCTGCAGCCGCTCTGAGTGTCTGGGCGGGGCTGTCAGCTGTAGCGTGTCCCTCGCAGAGCACTGTAAGCGCAAGGGCTGGGCCGGGAGAGCCACACTGATGAGCCCACGCTCCCTCACACCACTGTGGGTTGTCGGCTGTTCGGCCGTGCCACCTGCATCTGCTGCTGGAATGGCAGGAGCCTGAGGTAACGCGAGACTTGGGTCAAGTAAAATCCCCAACAGAGACACACACACCCCCAACGGCACCACAGGGTGTCGGCAGTGGGAATTCCTATCCCCATCCCCTGTGCCCACGGAGACCCCTGACAAAATGGCTTGAATATTTTGAAAAAATATCATTTGGGCTTATTTGTGTGTGTGTGAGCATGAGAGAGAGAAGGGAGGATGACCAGACCTAACAATAAACACGTACAAATCCCTCCCACGTTGAAATCAATGGGTGTTTTTACACACCCATTTCTCCTGCATGTTTGCTGTTTCATCCTGAACTTTTTCTGTGCATCTAAATCTCTCGCCCAGCTCTTAAACATCCGGGTCTTTGAACTTGTGTATAGAACTTCATCCAGAACTTTTGTGTGTAAAAAGTTCTGCTGGTAAACTGCTTTGCTCCAGGCAGCTGTGGTCACTTGGTTTCCATGGCAGTCTGTCATGTCTACAGCTGCGGCTACTTTAGGCTGCCTCAGGGCAGTGTTTGTGTGAAGAATGCATCCAGGAACTGCCTCAGGGCAGTGTGTGTGAGAAGAATGTATCCGGAACTTACTTGTGGACTTGTAAACCCAGAAGATTGAAAAATCCAGAACTTTAAGGTGTGTGTAAAAATGCCCAATGACATCATCCTGGGCGCATCGATGCATGAACAAATGTTTGAGGCTACCTGATCGTCTCCTCCCACCGTCTGTATCCCAGATGACAACCCTTGGAGCAAGGCACATGGTTGTGGGAGAGAGACATTGGCTCTAGACTGCCAAAGGGCTTGCAACCCCAGAAGAGAAAGTGCCAGGACTGTGGGGACAAAGCTTCATCCCAAGGAGAATCTGATTGTGAAAGTACCCGCGTGCAATCAGGCCAACAAACAGGTGAAGGAAGGGACTTTCTTCCATCTTGCCATCCCCCAGAGCAGAGGCACCGGACCTAGACTGACTGTTCAGAAAAATCCATGTCTTCCTGGTCCCTGAATGGTCAAAAACCAATAGGAGGACAGTACACATTTCTAGACCTTGTTGTCTGTGCCTGTCATTGTTCAGATCTGAAACGATGTGGGACCTGTGGTCCCACCTCCTGCCCTGACCCGGAAGCATTAGCTGCTTCCACATCACTTCTGTCCCCCACGTCACTTACCCCGTCCACGTCACTTCCACCCAAAGGTGGGACTTCCAGCCCCAGGAACAAGTGGGGAGGGCGGGACTTCCTGTGACGCAGCACCTCACATGACCTATCAAACTGGTTTGATGACAAGGGTACCGTTACAACTGACAACTCTGTCAGTTTGATGACAAGGGTACCCTGTTACAACTCTCATGCTTGTTTTCACAAACAGATGTACTGAGAGAAAGATTCATTGCTCTGCATGTTTTTGCACTCATCCTAGCTCTATATTGGACCAGGAGGTGGGGGGTTCTACTCTTGCCTTATCCAGACACTCACTGGGTGATCTTGGGCCAGTCACATTATTCTCTCAGGCTAACCTCCCTCACAGGGTTGATGTGAGGATTAAAAAGTTGTTAGTCCTGTGTAAAGTGCTCGGAGTGCCACGGCAGGGGGTGCTATATAAAAATAAATATTGTTATAATTTCCTGTTCCCTGTGTTGTTTCCCTTAGAACAGTAAAAGTAACCCGTTCAGGATGGCCATCTCTTAATGGATCCTCTCTTCCAGAACTTACCTCTTTCAAGGCAGCAAGGTATAACAGTAATGACCAATTCCCGCTTGAAGTCTAAACCAGTTCCTAAACTAGTAGTGTTACATCTGGTAACAGCCACAGAGTGAGTGTACATATATCTATTTCAAAGGTAATAACCCTGTAGCCAAGGGGAAATGCTTCCTGAGATGAGAAACAGAAGGCCACAACTGGAATCTCTCTCTGACAGAACGTGTCTCTTGTTGCTATGCACGTCACCATTTTTTCTTTTGAGCCATCACCATGTTCCCCTGCTTCAAAAAATAAGAATGTGAGAGTTGCTACTTCAGTTTACAAATTAACTAAGAGAAAAGACTACATGGAATTCCAAGTGTAGCTCAGTAGCTAGGATTTTAGTCTCCCACATTAAAAGTTCTGGGTTTTATGCTTCTCTACGCCTTTTGTAACCTCACTGTAGCTCATCTGTAAAATACTGCTACAATTCACATTTCCTTTCCTCCCAAAAAAGGGTAGGGTGGTGTTGGCCAAAAATGAAAGTGGTAGGGATGTGGAAACAGGAACCAGAGTGTGTGGATGCAAGATTCAGATTCATGACCTTCTGATTCTCATATGAGGAAATCTTACCCAATGTTACAGGAGTACTGGTTTGAGGAGGGGGATTTTTCTCATTTTGCTCCCCTAAATTTTGAATTTGAGGTTTCGTAGCGCGGCAAGGTCAGCGCCAGTCAACACTGACGTCATCACATTCAACCAGCTCTAGTTTTTACCAAAATTTGTACTTGCTGGATGTGCCAGCTCCTGAAACCAAAGGGTTAAGTTTACCCATCCAAAAGATGACACACACATAAAGTAACAGTTCAAGCTGCCTCCCCCCACACCAAACCCACACATTCCACCACCTGCTGATGTGTCTCGATGAGAAGCTAAAGGGAGCGTACATCAGGGAGTTATTTAGTTTCCATTAGGAACAGCCAACCAGATGTCAAAAATGTGATTACCAGCTCCAAACCTATTCCAAGTACTGAACCTTGTTTACATCCTACAAAGTTCATTATGCAGCTTCTACAGTGAGAGACGTCTCTGCAGGACTGTCAGCTCTTTTCAAATCTTACATACCCAAAGCTTCCCTGGGATCAGAAACACACAGCTCCAGATGAACTAGAGAACCCCCAGTGTGTTCAAGTTAGGACACGATGGTAGCCAGCCCACCACACACTGCTAGGCTTTCTGCTGTGTATTAGCCTGGAATACAAATCAGGTCTAACTAGGAGATGAATATGATAGCAAAAAAATGCCTCTCTATCACATCACTGGTATCAGTAACGTACCAAGTAAAACAGAAATGGGTAGCTCATTTGCTGTCCGCAGGTAATACCCACATTTTTCAGTACCATCTCAGGTACTCGACGGGCAACTCAATGACTGAACAGGCACCTGGATTCCCGAAAATTTCTGGTACTGATTTTTCAAATTTCTGGAAAACTAAAAAATCAGGATGGAAAACCGAAAAAAATGGGACTGAAGTCAACATTCTGGGACTGGAATTTGAGATTCTGAGACTTCAGGTACATGAATCGGGTCAAATCTGGTACCAATGGACCCAATATTTTCAAGTCAATTGGGGTACTGGAAATCTGATGACTATACCCATTTTTGTGGGTACTCCTTCCAGCTCTTGTACCAAGTTATTTAATATTACTCATCTTGCAGTGTTATCCTTATATTATAAAATAAGCCAGAAGCAACGCAGCTTCATATAGATTATGAGAGAAATCATTTGAAAGCGTTTGGGTGATGTGCTCAAATGCTTAAGAAAATGTTCCATAAACCTATCGCAACTCTTCTGTCCCAGTGAGAAACACTGCTTGTTAATGAGGATTTGGGTTTACTGTGATGCTTCTTATATTCAGTTCATGTAAAAAATAAAGCTCAAATAAAATGAAGTAGGGGGGGAAGCAGAATTTTTAAGACCTCATAGTGTCCTTTTAGCATCCTGCTCAAATTGTGACCTAGTGATTATGTAAAGAGCTAAGCCCTGCATCTTGATAGCTGTCAGATTCTATTTCCACACGTCATCCTAATTGTATTCATTTGGTGTTGTCTCAGTGCTTAATTCATTGTTCCTTGCTTCATAATGAACAAATGATTTAAAATGAATACAGACTCCCTCTCCCAGTGGCAGAATGTCATCTTAAGACTCTTCCTATGCCTCTTGCAGCAGTTTGATTTTGTCGGCTATTTACTTTGTCAGCGCAGAACCAGAAATAAAAATTCAGGAGTCCTAACTCCCAATTGTCTTTAGTCACATGTCTTGTCTCTCCATGTGGAGTGCTGAAAACAAGGGTTACCACCAACCTCTGGGCTTAGACCAGTGGGGGAAGGACAAGGCCACGTCAGGGAGACCTGCTCCCCAGAGGAGCCCCAATTTCTCTGGATTTCCAGGGGTTCCCCTGGCTGGCTTGGAGATATCAGGACATCCCCCGAGTCCAGAGGAAGTCTCAAAATCCAGAGTCTCCAGGCAAAACCTGCAGAGGCTGAAAGGGTGCTGTGAACTCTATTGCTATTCGCCTACTGGAAACTTAATGGCTACTACTAGCCAACCCTACTGGGACCGTAATGGCTACTAGGTTGTGGGATGTACCCTCCGACTATCAGGAGCTGAAGTGAACAGCAGGGAATGGATCACTCCATTAATAAGTCTCCAAAGCAATGGAGAATAGCCGCTGCCAAACAGGATACTGGACATGATGCACCATTGGTCTTACCCAGTATGGCACTTCTTATATTCTTAATTCTCAATTTTATAATAGTGTTTTTAACATTAATACTTACACGTTTGAGATTTTGGGTGTTAAAAAATTAAACAAAAGTGACGGTGGCCCGCTGAGGCCCGCAAGCCACCAGCATGTTTGTTGTTGCGCCACTAGATGTTGGCCTGGAATTGCTCCTGAGCTGTGAGACCTCCGGGATCACAGCCCAGACTACAGTCTGCCTAACTGAACCAGAAAGGGATATCATGTCTATTGTAGCTTGCTGTGACTCAGTTCGGATGCGGTCTGCCATGGCCAGGGCCCCGAGGGAAACGCGGGTCTGCGATTCGCAGATTTCCCGCGGAATTCCCCTCCCCCCGCGGAATCTCCTGCCCCGCTTACCCCAGCGCAGAATTTCCAGCCTGCGCTGCGGGGACGCGGGGCAGGAGATTCCATGAGGGGAGGGGAATGAAAAAACCCTCGGGGCTTCCCCTCCCCAGCCTCCCCAGTTGCCAGGGCTTGCCTCCCCCGCTTTAGATAATTAATTAACTTACCAGAGACGGCAGCAGCAGCTGCTCCATCCAGCGCACTCGTACTTTCTGGCCCCTCCCGACAGGTCCTCTCAGGGCGACGCAGCCGGATGACATCATCCGGCTGCGTCGCCCTGAGAGGACCCGTCGGGAGGGGCCACGAAGTATGAGCAGGAAGTACGAGTGCGCTGGACGGAGCAGCTGCTGCTGCCGTCTCTGGTAAGGCAATTCCTTTTGTTTTTCGGGGGGGGAGAGTCAAGCAAGCCCCAGCAGCTGGGGAGGGCAAGCCCCGGCAGCTGGGGAGGGGAAGCCCTGAGGATTTTACCAGTGCGGGGGGAGGAGGAGGCCAGCCAAGCCCCCCCCCCCGCATGGTAAATCGCGCCGAGGCGCAGAATTGGGCCCTGACTCCCGCGGAATTTTAAAAAAAATTCCGCGGAAGAATTGGGGCCCTGGCCATGGCTGTCTGCCAGGGTCCAGGCTTGAAACTGTGACCCTGACCGGTAGAGATGTTTCCCCAGTGCCATACGGTAGCCAGGTTTGATTACAACATTCCCTCTTTATGTCTGGTGTCTTGCCTTGCTTGACTCCTCCCCCCTGGACCCCTTATTGGCTCCCAGCCGGATAAAAGGCATGATGGGAGCAACTGCAGGTTGTGGGACATCAGCTCTTTTCCGTGACCCTGCTTGCACACTGTCTGTCTTCTAGCAATCTTGTCACTTGGTCTAACTGCACTTTTGCCTGCTTCTTGTCTATTTCCCTCTGGCTCTGTTCCCCCTTTCCCCTCCTGGTAGCTCTGGTTATCTTGCCCCCTTGATTCCTGTACACCTGTCTTGCATTAGCAGTTCCTTAGCTTGTTCTTACACCTGATGTGGGTTTGCCTTACTGTGGTCTTGCTCTTGTGTAGGGATTTCCCCCCTTCTCCCTAAGGTCTATACTCCCCTCTCTGATATTCTGTTCCCCTCTGTCCTGCTCTCTGCTTGTCTCTGGTTTCCTAATATCAGCCTTGCTTCTTTCCATGGTTTGTATAGGATTCAGCTTCTAAGGCCTGCTCCCCTTGAGTCATTTCCCTCCTTGCACCCCTGTCCCCTGACACTGTCATAGCAGGGGACGGGGCACTAGGTGCAACATGGGGGTAGGGTGAAGTGAGAGCAGGTGCTCCCATTCTGTCAGGAAATACCGACCTTTCAGGAGCGTTTTCATCCATTCATCAATATTTTCCACTTCCACACTTCTGGTCCCATCAGTATCAGCACCCACAATTTCCCACCATTTTTCAGTAATTTCCCATATTACTGATAATACTCGAAATTACCAAAAAATACCAACACTACCAGAAATTACCGCAATTTATCAAAAATTACTTTGGTGGAAAATAACAGACAGTCATGGAAAATGTCATAAATGCTGGTAGATTCCCTCCTCGCGTGAATGAACGTGAAAGAGCTGTTTCCATTGGAAATGGCATTCACAGAGATTTTTTTGTTTCAGCTATGGACACATAAAAAGGAGTTGACCTAGATGATGACAGGCCAACTCTCAAAGTCTTATTGTCCAAACCTGCTACCACCAGTAATTTTCATGTCCCCTTTCGATATGCAAGGCAAATTTTAATAAAAATAAGTATGCATGGCAAGTCCTACGATAGCCATGCAAATGTAAATAACATCCTCCCAGACCCAGTAAAGACATGCATAATAAAGATCTGCATACAAAGGCAGAACAGGAGGCATACGAGTAGCCACAAATTACTTTAAAGCACTTAATACTAGTGCTGAAATGAGAACGCGTTGCATTCACACAAGAATCCACGAGATTCTTGCGGCCTCCTGTGAGATCTCACACGTTCTCACCAAGGTATGCAAGGATCTCATTAGATTCTCGACAAATGCTCTGCGCATGTGCAAAATGGCCGCTACAGCCATTCTGCGCATGCGCAGGCCCCAGCAGCCATTTTACGCATGCGCAGTGCCATTTTTGAGGGTTTTCCAGAAACCCTAAAACCAGCACTGCGCATGAATAAAATGGCTGCTGGGGCCTGCGTATGTGCGAATAGCCGTAGCGGCCATTTTGTGCATACGCAGTGCTGGTTTTTGGCTGCATGAATTTCATGTGAGAAGAGGTCGAGAATCAGCCAGTTCTCAACTCATTCTCGTTTTAGCATAATCTCGGTGAGAAGCTGTTTCTCGCCAAGATTATGCAAGAACGTGAAGACGAGTTTCAGCCCTACTTCATACCCAATACCTAAATAGATTTCCCTCTACACAACGAGTGCAAGCAGATAACTGAATTTCCCTTTGTGTTTGAAATCACAGAATCAGAGTTGGAAGGAACCTCAGGACGTCGCCTGGTCAAACCTGCCACTCAGTGCAGGAAACCCACAGCTACAGAATCCTGGACAGATGTCTCCGTTTGAAAAAATGCCGGAGAAGGAGAGCCCACCACTTCCCTAGGCAATTTGCTCCAGTGTCGAACAGCTCTTATGATATATACCAGCTGGAATTAAGTAGCAGCTTGTTACAATTGAATTCACAACAGTGTAGAAAATGAACAATCTTGAGCAGCCTCCACTACCTTAGAAGAGATTTCACGATTTCTGTTTGTTTTATTTCAACAAGAGGGGCTTTTCTTCCTCATTATCGTTCTGAGCTTGTTGATTCATAAATATTCCATTGTTGTATCTGATGGAGTGATACTCGCATCTACGCACAATTGACATGGAGAATCTTAAGAGAAAAATGCATGGTTCAACCTGGATAATATATGACAAGGAGGCCAGTTGTGGAATCCTAAACAAGAAGTTTGCAACACCCAACACTTTTCACTCATTTTTTCCACAAAGTTTATATTGGCTAGGATTTTTTTTTAATTTTTTTTTTTTTTTTTTAAAGAGTCAGTACTACTTGCGTGACAGGCTTGAGTGTTTCACTCTTGAATCAGGCAGCTTTTCCAGTGCCATGTTGCTGTCTTTTTCATTTCCAAAACAGAAACACCAATTGAGCTTCCATTCTTCCTAGAACACTCATCATGCTTGATTTTAAAAGCTATATTTGACATTTCGGCGGAACTGTAAGACCTGGCTGTTTGCCCAGGCCTTTGGGAGGGAGGGTGGGGGGCGTGATTTTAATCCCCCGCCCATTTATTTATTATGTTTTCTAGCCCTGTTTTATATGATGTATTTTATATTTATATTTTAAGTGAATTTTTAATGTTTTATTGTTGTTGTTAGCCGCCCCGAGCTGCATTGCAGGAGGGGGCGGGATACAAATCTATAAAATAAATATAAATAAAATAAATAAATAAAAATATTGTTCTCCTTCAAGGTTTTACCTTTCATACAAGGATTGTCAAGTGCTTTGCAGATAATAAACCCTGAGATTGTTTGCAAATATATTATTATTATTATTATTATTATTGTTGGGTGAATTTTTTCACATACTGTAAAAAGAATTAGGCAGAAGTTAACATTTAATGAACATTTTAAATATTCATGAAAAAAGTGAATCTGGTACAGCTTTTCAATTTTCAAACATTTTTTGTAGCAAACAACAATACTCAACCAAAGTAACTAAATCAAAAAGAAACAATCAACAGCAATTAAATTGTTTCCCCCAACACAATATTGGTGTTTATGCAAATGCAAACACATTCAAAAATATTCAAATTCATTTTGAGAAATGCCAAAGAAAAAAATAATCAGAATTTCAAAAATTTCCAGAGACTGAGAATGCACTGGATCTGAGTGCAGCAGAGGAAGATTGCTCCTCCACCCCTTTGCAAAAAAAGCTTGCTCCACGGCATCCCGGACTCAAATTGATCCTTTTAAAGATATGAGGGGGTAAAGTTTGCCCCCACAATGAAAACAATTTCAAGAAAATAATCTTGAGCGGTTTTGTGCCCACCGCTTCCCTCTGGCCTTGCTCCAGCCGATGACCCCTGCCCCTGACAAAATGGCGGTCGCAAGTCTGCAGAACGATACAGAGGGGCCTGCAGTCCCTAAGAGTCTAGAGAACATATTAAAAGAAATAAAAGAAGAACTAGTGGTGTCAAGGGGGGAGAGAGGAATGTTACTCTCTGAAATAAATGAAAATCTCCCTAGAAAAAATGAATATAACGGTGGACAATGGCGACAATCCCAAGCAAGATCCACATGGGATCCGCACAGGATCCATGTGGGTCCCGTGCGGGTTACGTACGGCACAATGTGTTCTCTATGGATATGCACATGGTTTACGTGCACATGTGCATGAGTGGATTGCACACAGCGCATAGGATTCAAGGATTGATCCTATTGTCTCCAAAAGAGTGGATGTGGCTAAAGAAAGAATAAGTGCAGTGGAAGATAAATGGTCACAGTCTGAGGGAACGAGAGATGATATTGCCAAAGTCCTTAGATATCTCCAGGATAAATGCAAGGACCTAGAAAATCAGTCTCGCAGAGAGAACTTAAGGATCATTGGGCTAGAGGGAGGTCTGGAAGGAACTCCCCAATCCAAGAGAGTGTGAGAATCTCTAATAGCCACACTATTCCCTGAGGAAGACAACCTCCAAGATACTGAAACAGACAGAGCACCTAGAGGTCTGGGGGCAATGGAGACACCCGTGCAATTATAGTAAACTTCAGGGATTTCCCTGTAAAAGAACTGAGTGAACCAGAAGCTGCAATATCTACATTGCGAGCTGAGAATTGTCCCCGATTTCTCCATGGAAACTGCAGTACAAAGGTGTCAATGGTATAAATACATGGGCATAATGAAGCAGCGAGGCTTCAAACCTCAAATACGGCTGCCTGCAAAATTTACCTTTATGTGCAGAGGGCAAAGGAGATTTTACACAAATCCAGAACAACTGGAAAATGATTTGAAAACTCTGCCAGAGTTGAAAGGAGTAGGAGCAGTCGAGAATTCTGAAAGGGTTTGAAAAAGAAAGACTCTAGCGCAACCCGAATATTTTCGGATTAATAAGAAGAATTGCAGAGAGCAGCTATTACCCATGTGGTAAACATTATAGGCTATGGACAGAAGTTTAAACATTGTCATTTGGCAGTACTGAGTAATCCTGCATTAGAAGGATCTATGGATCCTAAACTGAGCCTTAACCGATTTGAGAAAGGGAGGAGAAAATCCCTAGTTTAATTTGTGTTCATTTATTAAGAGAGTCTCTGACTCAGACTGAGTAAGATGTTGTTAAGAAATTTGTACCCTTTGTACACTTTGTTTTGTATGGGTTGGCCTTATGTTAGGCCTGTTATATTCTGCAGTATAGATAGGTGTAAGACAGGTAAGACTGAAAAAATAATATGCTCCAAGGTAACTAATCAAACAGTATTCACCATGTATGGTAGATATTACCACCTCATTGACCTGGAATGTCCAAGGCTTAAATTGTCCAGTGAAAAGGAAAAGACTATTTAAAACTCTGAAAGTAAACAAGGTTGACGTAGTTTGTTTGCAAGATTCATGCTCAAGCAAAAGATACTTGGAGGCTAAGGGTAATTTCAGACGTCACGATACCACGGTCAACCACAGTGAATCCTCTGTGGTGGCCGTTGGTCCCGTTACATCTGTTCTGCTTCCCGCTAGATGTTCACCCCAGTGAATCACTGGCAGGAATCAGATTGACCACGATTCCGGACCTCCGGCCGCCCGGAGGTCCAGAATCGTGGTGGGATCGGGCCCCAACCGTGATCGGATTGGCCACGATCCAGGATGGGCCGCAGGTTACGTCTGTTACCTGCATCCCAGCCAGATTGTGGTCCCGACCACAGGACAGGATCGGGCGCAGCGGCTGGATTGGCCACTGCACCCATCCATCTCCCAGAGGGCGGGCAACCAGGGGAGCATGGGGGGGGTCTGTGCGGCTGCACGTCATGTCACGCAACCCCACCCCCTCCCCGATCCCCGGTGAGAATCAGGTCGGCACGTCTAAAGGACAACCGGCCTGATTCTTGACCAGGATCCAAAACGGATCCCGGTCCGTGGTTCAGTGTGGCAGGTCTCCGGGCCCGGTACGTCTGAAATTACCCTAAGACACAGGGAGTGGGATAAGCAGACTGTGGGTACTTTCAGACATGACGCTAACCACCCTTTAACCACCCTTGGTGGTTATTTATGCATGTTGCAGGGCTGTGTTGGTGCCCTATGGAGCCCTGCAACATGCATAAATAACCACCAAGGGTGGTAAAAGGGTGGTTAGCGTCATGTCTGAAAGTACCCTGTGGTGCACATCTGGATGCCACCGATCAGACATTCAGGGCTCTTTGGCCACGCCATGGGGTTGACTGTGGTTCACTGTGGTTGACTGTGAACTCGTAACAACTGAAATTACCCTTTGACTCATGTATTAGAAGTTTCCCCTGAGTTTCCTTTGGGTATTTTCAGACGTGACGGGCCTCTGGGCCCGCCACACTGAATTCTGGACTTGGATCATTCCCCGATCCCGCTCCGTGGTGAGGCTGGCCGTCCTTCAGATGTGCCAGCCACATCACTACAGGGAATCCCGCGCTTCCACAGCCGCTCACCCACAGGGAGACGGGCGGCTGCTGCACCCAACCGCTAATGGTGACTGGGACCATGATCAGGAATGGGCCACAGTAACAGACATTATTTTTGGCCCTTTCCTGATCATGGTCAATCTAACCACGGTTCCGGCTTTGCGGCTGACCTCAGAGCTGGAACCATGGTTAGGATTGATCCCTGATGGGTGTTCACTGTGGTGAACATCTGGCAGGGACCAATCAGACGTTACGGGGATCACAATCACCCCACAGAATTCATTGTGGTTCAGTGGGGTTCACTGTGATCCCGTAATGTCTGAAAATACCATTCAATGACATTCAAACGAGGGTCCTATATGTTCATAAAAAATTGGATGTCATTCATTGTGTCAAAGGACAGCCCTGTCTCATGCCTCTGGTAAGGGGAAATTGGGCAAAAGTTCTCCATTAACTAAATTTTTTTATACTGGCTTCAAATAAATAATTTTGACCTGTTCCAAAAATTGTCCAGATATGCCCATAGATTTTAAAATTTCAATCGGACAAACCAGCTCAACCCTGTCAAATACTTTGTCCACATCCATTGATATGATAATTGTCACATCTGAAAATACCCAAAGGAAACTCAGGGGAAACTTCTAATACATGAGTCAAAGGGTAATTTCAGATGTTACAAGTTCACAGTCAACCACAGTGAACCACAGTCAACCCCATGGCGTGGCCAAAGAGCCCTGAATGTCTGATCGGTGGCATCCAGATGTGCACCACAGTCAATCATCTGGGGGAGCCAAGCATGCTTAGGCCCCGGCATCACTGGTGATATGCCTTGCCAGGGAAGCACGGATTCGCTTGTCATAGCTGTACTCCCGCAGGTTCTCCGCATTCACAAAGAGTGTCACGGGTCCTGGTGGGCGCTGGGGCACGGGCAACGCCAAGGCAGCCCCATCAGTCTCACAGATGTTGTGCAGGACACAGCAGGCACCGATTACGAGGGCCAAGGTCTTCACAGTGAAGTCCAGCCGACCAGCTAGCACCTCCAGTGCTGCTTGAGGGCACCGAAGGTCCTCTCAACCACGGTCCTTGAGGCACAGAGCCAGGAGTTGAACAGCACCTCCACAGGGTTCCTGGGGACCGGGTATGCCTTCATGAGCCAGCGGAGGAGGGGATAGGCCAAGTCCCCCAGGATGCAGGGGGGCATTAGCACCCCCTCGATCCTGGACATCCTCATGTCGGCGAAGTCCCCTCAGTACATCCAGGCAAAGAGGGGTGAGATGGTAAGGATCCGGGCATCATGGCTGTGGCCGGAGTGGGATGAAGATGTCAGTGAACAGGCCCCAGTGGTCCACGATCGCCTGGAGCTGCAAGGAATGGTACCTGTGCCAGTTGATGTATTCCGCTGCTTCCCCATTGGGGGGGGGCGGAAGATCTCGATGTGGGTACTATCCACAGTGCCCAGGAAGCTGGGGAAGCCACCAGCCTCGAAGCCGGCCATCACGGCCCTTTGGTCCATGAGCTGGATCGCACGGTCGAGTAGCATGCCCTCCATGGCCTTGCAGAAGTCCCAGGAGGGTGCCCGTGACAGTGCTCAGTCCGACACCAAAATGCTGCGCCATGGACCGGCAGGAATCAGGTGTTGTCAGTGCCCAGATGGCTGTGGCCACATGCTTGACCACGGGTATGGGGGTGTACATGGGGGTACATAGCCGCTCCAGCCAGGGCACCAACAGCTCTGCAAGGCACAGGAGGCACTGCCTGTCTATGCAGAAGTTTGCCCTCCACGCTGCATCATCCCAACCATCCAGGGCCCCGGCCCACCATTCCTGTGCCCGGTCTGTGACCCAGAGCCACCTTTGTGTGGGCATTACAAGCATGGCAACAAGTCTCATAGCCGCCCGGCACCAGTGGTGTCAGCCGGCTGCCTCCCGGAGAGAAGTTGGGCACCCTTGGGCGAGGCGCAGGGCCCGTTGGTATGCCCCAGCCTCCCGAAGGGCCCTGAGCCTGGCCTGGGAGCACCAGTGCCCGTGGTGCGCACGCCGGGTGGCCACAGCACTCCTGAACAGGCACCCCCGGATGCGGGCGCCCAGGTGGAGGTCAGTGGAGAGGCACATGAGGTCAGTGTGCACCCTGTACCACTCCACACATAGGACCAGGTGCATCCAACATGCACCCCTCTAGCCCATATCCATGGTGACACTTGCNCAAACAACAAAGACATGTTGCCAGGCACCCATAGAGCAGAGAGCACACCTGCAGCCCTCCAACTTGTATAATAAAATGTAACATCCATTTTATCAGTGTTAGAGTGTTTGTGTGAAAAGGGCCTACATTGGAGAGGATGTCCACATACGAGTAGATATTTAGGGCTTTTTTAGACATACATGAAACTCACGGGGGTCTGAAGTGATCGCTGCTTCTTCCGCATGTCTTGTAAATGCACATGGCGCATTTACAAGGCGCGGTGATTGTGTCTCCTCCTAATTAATCCGCTACTCTCTACGCCGTGTCTGATGTTCTAAAGAGCATCAGACGTGTCGCAGAGAGTCTCTCTGCCCCACGTCTTCTTGCTGTCTCTTATACACATCTAGATGTGTATAAGAGACAGCCACGCATCGCTCACTAGCCATCCCATGCTGCGGCCTGCGGACTTATCGCATGTCCTTGGAGCTTCCCTGCTTCTCTTCCCAGCCCACATGGGAATGAGGGGCCCCTCACTCCTTGCTGTTCAGAGTAGACCCTCTGCCTGCTGGACCATGGCTGGTTGTGCTGCCCCAGGGCTCCCGCGCCCTGAATCGCCTGGCGTCCCCCATAGCTGGACCTTCCGCGAGACCATGGTCCTCTGTGACCTGTGGCATTCCCCGGCTGTGCAACTGCTCCTGTGCTGCCCTGACACCCTCTCTGGTGCCTATGAGAGTCTGAGCTCTGGGCTTCACTACTTTGGCTATGAGGCCAGCACTCGGGAGTGTCAGCTCCATGTGGAGGCGCTTGGTCTCCATCCCTTTCCCGATGGGCGCGTTCCAGAGATGCGGTGCTCACATGTGGCGTGGTCTCCGGTGGAGACCATGTCTGCCCTTTCTGTGTGTAGCCTGGCCAGGTTCGTGACCTGTCTGGAGGAGGGGAGCCCTGCCCTGGCTGTTTCCTTCTTTGGCTGCATCCACAGGGTGCATGGCTACCAGCAGTCGCATGGGGCAGCGTATCACTGCCTGTTGGAGCTTGGCCACCTGCCATGGCCCCCTACTGCTGACTATGTCTTGCCAGATTCTCACCGGATGAGAGCTGGCGGCGCTGGCTGCTGTGTGGCCCCATGCTGATGTTCAGGTGGGGCTCGCTGTGGCAGATCCGTTTGAGGCCTACTACCTTGTTGCCCACCACATGGCGGGGCTGGGCTACTGCCGGGGCATGTTTCAGTGGCCCAACTACATGCATATGGTGGGCCTACCCATCCTGGGCCCCTTCCTGACCCCATGCAGCCGGCTGTGAGGCCCCCTGCGTCTTCGGTGCCATGGATGTGTGCCCCACCGTGTGCTCCCTGTACCCCCCCCCTGCTGGCTCAGGGCACTGGTCGCTTGATCCTTGCCATTCCGGCCTCGCGGCTGCTCTGGCTGGTTCACTTGCCTCAGTTCCGCTCGCCTGTGTTGCTGTGCCCCCTCCATGGGCACCCCCTGGCCTTCGCTGCCTGTGGTGTTCTCCTCCATGCCCGGCCCTCCCTTTGGCTGGTTCCTGCTGCCTGACCCCGCTACCGGCTCTCCCCGTGGTATTGTCATCCCTTGGCCACCCACCTACTCTCCTGTGCCCGTGACCTGTCCCCCTCCCCCCGGGGCGTCTCTGTGACTGTGCGGGTCTGGGGCCCCTGGACATCACCTCCCTGCTTCCTCCGGGGAGGGCTGCTTGTGCTGCACATCGGTTCCAGCTCGTCTCCATCCCCGGCCGTGCCTTTGCATCAGTGCAAGTGATCCCTGCCATCTGGACCTGCCTTGGACTGCTCCGGTGCCTTCCCCAGCTTGGTTGCCCTCCCCCTCTGACTGTGCTCTGTCTCTGTGGGGGCCCCTGTAACTTGGGGTGTCTGTGTTGTTGTTGGGTGTTATGTGCTGTCAGTGGGGTTCTGGGTGCCTGTCACCGTGTCCTGTTCTGTTCCTGGCCTGGTCCCCTCCACTTCCTTGGCTCGGGGCTCCCCCCCACAATCCATGGTGCTGTGTATGTTGGCGTTCCCGGTGTGCTCCCTCCTTCCTTCCTTTCCTGTTCAGGTGTGTTTGTGCCCGGGTGTTTGTGTTTTGTGTTCTGCCTTGTCTGTGGCTTCCCTGTGCCTGCTGTGTGTGCCGTCTCAGCCACTCTTCTCCCTCCTCCCCCTCCCTTCCCATTTCCTTTGTGTGGGCGTTGTCTTTTGGCACTTTTGGCTTCGTTTGCCCTCAGTCGGCCATGTCTGCCTCCCGCCCTGCCCCAGTGTCTTCTGGGTGTTCTGACCATGGTCTGGAATCGGCGTAACGTCTGTTGTGCTGCCCCAGCCCGTGGTCCGTCCGGCCATTTTCTTGCCATGGTCCCGCTCCTGTCACGTCTGTTTGGGGCTTTCCTGGACCACGGGAGGGGGTTAGCCGGCTCGCCGTGGTTGGGAATCCACTGTGGTGACCCGGGAGTGCGTAACATCTGAAATTACCCAAAGCTACATAGGGGAGCTATAACAAGAAGGACAAACAAGAACAAAGTCTAACTCTTACATCTGTATGTCAAGAACAATTTTTAGAAAGATCTGTACTGCAGGCTTATCATTATATTATTTTGGTTTGTGTTTATGTGTTATTTTTAATGTACCACACGACTGTGAATATTAAACTTTTGTATAATCTAAAGTCCCTCTGGAACGGCTGTAAGAACACACAGAAAATTCAATAAAACAAGAAGTTTTTTAAAAAAAAATAGAATTTCAAACATTTCCTACAGCTCTAATAATGCAGATGTGCATTTTAGAAACATGTAAACACAAGTCAAGAAAGCTTACAGGGTATCCCAAGATCATACACATTCTTAACTTTACATAGAGTGAGTTGTTCCAATTTAGGAAGATCACTTTAAGGATTGGGCCATCAATTAAGTCAATAGGATCCAATTAGCAAAGTTGTGTTTAGGACCCAGAAGTTTAAGTTCACATTTAGGGCTGAAGCGGTAACTCCTTTTTCCATTCTGCTATTTCATTCCACCATTTCAGAATTGCCCATGACGTTTGCAGCTTTTCCGCCGGCATTCCGCTAATTCCTCTTACCACTTTCCTCTTACCACTAAGATTGTAGTTCCTAAACTTTGTGCGTGTAACCCCATTTAGAGATTTAAATATAATCCTGCACCCCAAACAACAAAGACATGTTGCCAGGCACCCATAGAGCAGAGAGCACACCTGCAGCCCTCCAACTTGTATAATAAAATGTAACATCCATTTTATCAGTGTTAGAGTGTTTGTGTGAAAAGGGCCTACATTGGAGAGGATGTCCACATACGAGTAGATATTTAGGGCTTTTTTAGACATACATGAAACTCACGGGGGTCTGAAGTGATCGCTGCTTCTTCCGCATGTCTTGTAAATGCACATGGCGCATTTACAAGGCGCGGTGATTGTGTCTCCTCCTAATTAATCCGCTACTCTCTACGCCGTGTCTGATGTTCTAAAGAGCATCAGACGTGTCGCAGAGAGTCTCTCTGCCCCACCTCTTCTTGCGTGCCTCTCTGCGCCTGCGCGAGGTAGCCAGCGTAGGAAGCCCCAGTGAATGACACGGGGGAAGCCCCACTGAATGATGGCACATCACAGATGCGGAAGTGAGGAGGTAGGAATCCACGGCCGGTTTGATACAGAAGAGAAGCAGCTTCAAACCGCATCAAACATTTAGACGAGAACAAAGTAAGGCGACTGATTAAAGGATCAGCTGCGTTTTTTGTCTCATCTAAAAACGCCTTTAGTTTGGGTCCTATTTGTTTGTTCTGTTCATTGTTGTTCAGTTCCAAGAACCACACCAAACCGGCAACTGAACCAAACCAAACACTGAAATGAACCATACCAATGACAAAACAAGACCAAACTGAACCAAACATCTCCAAAACCAGTGCATGTTGCATATCCTACCAAGTCGATTCAGAACAGAGCATTTAAATTCATGTCAGATGTTCCTTTCACCTCTAGAACGTCACCATTTCAGCTTGAGACCCACTGTTTGGGAAGCTCTGTACTAAAAGAGTCTTAAAAGCTGCCATGTCACTTGTGAGTGGAACTAGCAAGAAAAGTGGGCATTGTAGAAAACAAAGACTTTCCTTGCCCATTACATAAAATGCAGACTTTGGAAGCAACAATGAGGTGAATAATTTGGGGACATCTGATGAAGCTAAAAAAAACTAGAACATGATTCTTTTTTTAGGCAGCTCAGTTGCGTGATCTACATATATTTTTAATACATGATGACTATGGTGCTGACACGACTGAATAATTGAACAAGTTTCCAGTTGGAGAAGTGAAAAATAAGAGCATTCAAAGCCGCCCAAAATAATAATTTATCTTTGCCACTGACTGAAAAGGGTGCGAACAGATTTGATGGAATTTCGTCTACAAAATGTGCTTCTGGACGGAGGCCAAGTTCCCTCCAAAAATATAAATAAATTAGCCATTATAAACCTTTAAGAATTCGGGATAGTTAGAATAAGAAAAAGAAAGGAATTGACTGCTAACTATAGCAGTGCTATTGGGGCATTGTTAAAATATGCACGCACATGCATTGTACATAAAAATATGTCTCTCTTTTATTTAGGAATATATTAATTACTTTTTCCTGGGACCAGTCCCATTGCACAAATGCGCACACACACATGTACATACTTGTGTCTTTCTGATACAGCTGCTCCTTTCCCCTGCCAGAAAAAGGTGACCCTCTATCAGTCCCCAGGCTCGCTGGGTCTAGCTATTAGTAGACTTTCAAATGTGCCCAGAGCATGGAGTGAAACATGGCAATTATCATAGCTGGGATTTCACATGTATATCGAGCTGCACGACAGACCTTTTTAGTCAGGCCACAGCAGTGCCTGTTTGAACCCCTGGCTGGAAGGGGTGTGCACCAATGTCATTTTTTGTTTTCATTTTTCATTATTAAAAACTTGTTTTCATTATCGTTATTAACGAGATTTCATTTTTTGTTATCGGTGTCATCGGTATTGGTATAGATTTTGAGCAATAACGAAAATTTTGTTTTCAGTATCATTTCCACTGTGGGCTGCCACCAGTGGTGGAAGTGCTAGCAGACACCTGCCCCAGACTTCTCAGAAGTTGAACTCCTTCCTCCCTTTCTCATTATAATGCAGTGGTAATAATACGCACACAATGACAATATAAAAAAAATACTAATATGTATGTCTAACCTAAACTTACACCTAATAACCTATACTTTTTGGAATAGGGATGGGACTCTGGGTAAAATGTCAGTTTTGGCCAATTTTGGTTTCGGTTCTCATGCATTTTAGTTCTTTTTTGGTTTCGGTATATCAGATTGGTTGCACTGATTTCTGTACCGGATTTTAAACATGGTGGTTTTTCAAAGGGGGACAAACTGCAATGTTAAAGATCCGGTACAAAAATCAATGCAAAAGATCCGATAATACCGAAACAAAAAAAGAACCGAAATTTCAGATTAATCCAAAATGGCAATTTTTGGGTACTTTCGGTTTTATCCGAAACCGAAATTCCCATCCCTAATATGTAATATATTCCTATCTAAGTATCTATATCAATAAATGTCTATCTGCTATGTGTTCTAAGTATCTATCGATCCTATCATGCTAATATATATAATAAAAAGCCTAGTATCTGTCTGTCTGTCTGTCTGTCTAAATATGAACAGGGGGAGACAGACAGGGGAAGGGGAAAGGAAAATAACTATATGGTATATCTACCTAATCTCTATCTATATTATCTATATCTGTAACCTATATCTATATATCTAATCTATATACCAAAACCTATATCTATCTATATATGTACAGGGGGAGACAGACAGAGGAAGGGAAAAGGTAAAATAAAGGGTATAAGGAAAGGTAAGGTATAACACTAAGGGCTGGTGAGCTAACACACAACAAGAGTCAAACACCCTGGGCCTCCAACATAAAGGGTTGCAGTGCCCTCCGCAGAGCCCCCATTATTGGTTTGGGGATGCAGGAGGCATTGAGCAATCACAGGATGCCGTTCAACTGCCTGGGACCTGCTTGCACTGCTCATTGGCCAGCAATTACATCCATCAGGTCCTTCTCCTCCCATCACAGGCACAGTTCAAAAGTTCAACACTGTTTCTGGCTCTGAGATGTCTGCTCCCTCCTCTCCTCTCCACATTTCCCTCCAAAAAACACCTGCCAGGCTCTAACAAAATCAATAACGACTTTCATTATCGTTATTGATTCCGTTATTATTTATCTTTGTTATAGTTATTGCAATAATGATAGCGAAAACAAAGAATTTCATTATCGTTATCAATATAACAAAAACGAAGTGCACACCCCAACTGGCTGGGAACAAGTTGGAGTTGTTGCAAGTAGAGCGGCATCGAGGTACTGCTGCATGTCAGCAAAATGCTCCAGCCACCCAAATGCTGATCCATCTTAGCAGCAAGACGGTCTTGTCCTACAACTTGGTCTTTTCTTGGTGAGGGCTGTGAGAAGCCCACCCGTGACATCATGGCACATTATAGGGGGGTGGAGCCTCTGAAGCTAGCAAATCCTACCTGGTCCAGCCCTAGGGTCTTGGACAGAGAACCAGCCCAACCTGCTGACAGGGCTACTTGGTTCCTGTCGGAGCTGGCTGAGGTTAGATTGCCAACCTCTACTGAGAGGGTGTTCCACAGTTCAGTTGTCCAGCTGCGAGTGACGTGCTGATGAACAGTCAATCCACAGAAGCAGCAGCAATCTCCTGGTTTGCTCTGAGCTGTTCTGGCCACCATGCTCAGAGAAACCGCATCTGCTGCGGGTGGGCAGATAGGGTGCAGATGCGATGGACCATGAACCCCACTCTGCATTCCCACTGGATTCACAATCACAGGCAATTGTTACCATTTTTCAAGGAGCCACTGCCTCCAATTCAGCACATAGTCAAACCCATGTTTGCACCTGTTCGCACAGGGTCAGGACCAGAGCTGGGTAGCTAAAGTAACATGGCAAAGCACCTAGACTGTCCATTCAACAGACCAACAGCACGAAGACTGAAATGGCTTGCAACGGAGCCTGCCCTCCTCAGCCAACATTGTTACGTCTCTCTTGCTGGGTCCTGGACACAGGCAACTTCCAGGACGGGCTCTGTTCTGAGCCAGGCACTGTCTAACCTTTGCTGACAGCTCTTTCCTCTCTTTGACTGTTTGAGAGACTATGGAGTCCTCTATTGGCTGGATGCAAATAGGAAATTAACACAATTGGGTTGCCAGCCTCAAATCATGAGCAAGACTTCCGTCCCACCCATCATGTATCTGCCTTGAAAATTAGGGATGTGCGAACGCGGTTCGGATGTTCGGAGTTCGGGTTGAACTCGGCCTGTTCGGATGACCGAACTGAACGTCCAGACTGAATGTTTGAATGGCCAAACAGTTCGGAAAAGTTTGGATGAGTTTGGGGGCGGGAAAAACGTGACTTTGGGTGGGGAAAACGTGACTAGAAGGGGGAGGCAGCTGAGGAGCAGACTTCCTGGCACCAGGGGTGGAGACCAGGGGTGGTTTCAGGGTCAAATGATACTGATACAAAAAAAAAATCAATTTCGGTATCGGTATCAGTATTGATAGCACTATTTTCAGAATTTTCGAACTCCGCCGAACCGAACAACTCTTACATTCCACTCATTAAAAATCAAAAGCCATCTTTTCTCTCTGCTATAAGCACTGAGTATTATCCTGCTTAAAATGTGAACAAACCATTCGTTTTTGGTTATTAATGAGTGGAATGTAAGATTCTATCAGCAAAAGAGATCCCCTGAGGAAGAGCTTCGCTCGAAATGCGTTGGGCTCATTGTACTTTTATATTATACTTTTTATGTATATTGTGTATATCACTATATAATATATAATTGCGTTTCTATATTTTATATATTACATTTTATATTATAATACATTTTATTGGGTGTCTTTTGTTTCTTTGTTGGGTTTGGTTGCTAGGGGTATGCAGAAGAGACATAATTCATTTTCATCTTTGTTTACACAACTCCCTTTGTTTTCAGGGGGTTTCATAAAGGACTCCACTGTTTTCATTTTTGTTTCATTTTATTTTATAATAAAAAATAAATAAATCACTGCGCATGTACAAAATGGCCACTGGGGCCGTTCTGTGCATGTGTGGCCCTTTTATAAAATGGTATCATCAACGTCGGCGTTATTTTGGCTGCACATGGGCAGAATGGTCCCGGTGGTCATTTTGTGCATGCACAGTGGTTTTTTAATTTTTTTTAAAAAAATAACTAATTTTAAAAAATTAAATAAATTTAATTAATTAAATTTTAAACAAAAAAATTATTTAATTAAATAATTCTTTAATTATTTAAGTGAAAAAATAAAAACCAAAACAAATTTACTTATTCATTCGTTTTCATTACCTTTGTTATGAAAATGAAGGAGGCTCCATTCATTTTTGTAATTAATTAAAACAATACGAATTGCACAATGCTAGGAATGATCAAAGATCATGCTCTGTCTATAGCCTACTTATTTATTTGATTTATTTTAACATTAGATATCCTGCAACCCATCTCGCCTCAGGCGGCTCACAAAAAGTCACAAAACATATTAATATAAAACATATAAATATGAATAGACAAATATAAAATTCTTAAAAACAATACATAAAACTACTGGAGCAAAAGCAAAAAATCAAAGACAACCCCAACCCAACCCCCCACCCCTCCCCATCTCCCCCGCCAAAAGCCTGGTGGAACAGCCAGGTCTTACATTGTCAGCGGAAGGAGGGAAGATCTAGGGAGAAACATGCCTCCACCTATGCTCTGTTACTGATATGAGTGAGGCCACGGGGCTCCTTAACAGCGTACCATAGGGCATACAATAGAACTGATTAGCCAACAGGTAGTGGGTTTATTATTTGTGGATATTGTTCCCATTTTCTGGTAGCCCTTCAAAGTATCTGAATGAAATGCATGAACGTAATGATTGCTAGAGACGGTGCAAATATGGTCATTCCTGAATCAACGTGAATTTTCGTCTTTTTGAGGACCTTTCTGAATGTTCATGCTATTTTTCACGTTCGGAATTCCCTTCACCCATTCACCGCTTTTAGTATTTCCATCGTCCAATTTCCAGTGTTTTCTGCACATCTACGACACTTTTGTCGTGGCTTCTAGGTTGACGAAAATGCCAAACAGAAACTGAAACAAATGGGTAGGCGTTCGCGAATAGTTGGGAAAATGGCAATTGGGGCCTGGGCTCTTTTAGATTAAAAAATGACTCACCACAAATCGTTCCAGCTCTAACAGGTCCACCCCCAATTATTTCAGTTTTCAATTTGGTTATTTCGGTATTTCACTTACATTAATTTTGGTGATTGTGCATGCACAAAGTGTTCATCTTGCCAAAATGATGTAACTGAAATGACTAAACCACCAAAATAGACAAATAAAAAAACCTGGGGAGAAAACAACAAATAAAATGGATACCTGTTGAAAGGAAAACCGATATATTAGTTATTACCCAAACTGCCATTTTTTTATTTAGGTAGGGAATAGTCAGGTTTACCCATGTTTTAGGGCACTAATTTTCACTCTAGTTTGCACATCTCAATTCATGACATTATCCTCCCCATGATATGGCACAGTACTCATAAATCAAGTCTTCCGAGGGTGTGAAAGATTTGGGATGGTTTATCCTTTCAAGGAGACATTCAACTGTTTATTTGAAGAAGCAGATGTTTAAAATGCTTCAAAGGGATTGTGACCTTTGTAATTTAAGATTTTTTTAGAAATTAAGATACTGTGAATCAAAAGGGCGTGGTGGTACAGGATTCTAGCGACAGATGAGAGAGAGCAAAGTTTGAATGGTTTCTGATGCCACCTAAAATGCGAGTTACTCTAGTTCACTTTTCCCACTTTATATTTGAAATGAGAAATGGAAGATTTAATAAGAGAGGAGTTTGTTCTAGTATACTGAGCAGAGGGCTGGTGTGTTGGAGTAATAATCCATGCTCTGATAGCTTTTCATTCTTCTGGTCTTAGGCAAGGCATTTTTCCCCCCACTGACCAACCTTGTGTATAAAAGGTGGATATTAAAATTGTACCGCTAAGCACCTCCATCCATGCTAGTGGGTGCTACCACAATTTTATTAAAGGGCCCACCGTGTCCTGACCCTGAGGAACTGTGACCTATCCACCCTACTTTCCCAAGCAGAGGCATGGACCAAGGCTGTTCTCCTGTCACTGATGCTGGAGACAAATTAATTCAGATGACATCTTTTATTGGACCCATTTCTGTGGCTCCAGTTCACTGGGGGGTGGATGGAAGGGATAAAATAGCAACAAAAGAAATTGAAGTGGAATGATAAGCAGGAGAGCTTCTCACCGTCTTTACGCAACTGGAATTAGGGATGTGCGGAAGGCAACCCTGCTGTTTTCGTTTTTGTTTTCTTTTACGGAAGAAACTTAGGTTTCGTACATTTTTGTAAATGACCCTACCATTTTCTTCCCCCCCACATTTTCATTTAAAAGTATTAATAATAAATAAAATAAAATAAAATAAATAAAATAATAATAATAATAATAAAATAAAAAATCACTGCACATGTACAAAATAACCAGGCCATTCTGCGCATGCAAATCTTTTTCCCAAAATGGCACTGGCAGCATCGGCAATGGCCCAGTGACCATTTTGTGCCCGTGTAGTGATTTTCTAAAATTTAATTTTTAATTAGAAGAATTTTTAAAAACCCACAGTGCATATGCAAAATGGCCACCAGAGCGATTCTGCACACATGCAGCCTTTTCCAAAATGGCTCTGGTGGCCATTTTGCGCATGCGTGGGTTTTTAAAAATTATTTTATTTTTTAAACAAAAACAGATGAATGCAAACTTATTCATCCATTTTCATAACAGTTACGAACACGAATGGGCTCCATTTGTTTTTGTAACTAATAGAAAATGTTGACGATGCACATCCCTAGCTGTAATTTTGAAAGGTGTGTGTAAGCAAGTAATTGCATGAGGGGCGGTGCTTACTGGCTGAGAGGGCGGTGCTTGTTCCGCTTTGGCCGCTCGAAATGTTGGGAGGTATGCGAGATTATAAATTCAGCTCTTTCAAATAAATACACATTTTCATAAGATTTCTTTTAAAAAGGCTGATCCAACTTGCAGCTTTGGGTAGGGTTCTGGTGCAGTGGCCGGCCCTCTTGTACCACAGCTGAGCCTGTTAAATCGCCCAGTTACTCCCCTCAAAAGGGGCCCGCCTGTCTTGCCCTTGACATGCCATTCATGTCTGTATTCAGCTCTTGTCATGCCTCACAGCTTTGTGGTTGGCTGCCAGCCAACATATAAGGCTTGCCGATAAATCTCTCTCACATTTCTTAGCCTCTTCCAGGGCCCAGGGCAAAGATAAAATGCAGGGGGTCTGGAGTCTACTCCCCCTAGGGGGCACCATCCTTGGGGGCCTAAAGATGGCAGTTTAGAGGGCATGGGCCCTACATGCAGGTTGGCCAGATATGCAAATTGTACAGGACATTTATGAAAAAATACAGGCTGCAGGGCTGCACTGGAACCAATGCAGCCCTGCAATCTGTATTTCTTTTGTGTCCTCTAAGCTTTGCATATCTGGGCACCCTACCCCCATGCCCTGCCATAGTGAAGACAGGGGGCACTGTGGGGCCCCCAGAAAGAGCTGGGGACCTTGTGGGTAAGGCCAGGCCTGTGCCTATGTGCTCCTCCCCAGTTTCTAGCCTCACTTCTTGACCTGCTTGCTCCTCATCCCATCTCTCCTCTTGCCCTTGCCCTCAGCCTTGTCTCTGGTTCCCTTTCCTGTCTGGTCTCCCAGCTCTGATGCTGACCCCCCTTCACCCCAAGTCCTACAACCACCCATGTCCTGGACGCCCCTCACCTTGCAACCTTTACAGGGTACTTCCTGCCTCGGTTTTGGAGCATCTCTTCCCTGCCATTATCATTAGGGATGGGCGAACGCGGTTCGGCAGTTCGGAGTTCGGCCAAAACTCGCCCTGTTCGGACGACCAAACTCGAACACGAACCCAAACGCGAACATACCGAACACACCGAACGGCAAAATGGCTGGACAGTTCGGTCAGTTCGGATCATGTTCAGATGAGTTCGGGTGGCAAAAAAAGGTTCACTGGAAAGTCAAACATGACAGGGAGGTGTAGTCAATCACTGAGGAGCAGACTTCCTGGCAACAGGGGTGGAGAGGTTTGCAAGAAACGAAACTAATTATCTGCCTCCCCCCTTCCCAACACCTTCTGAGCTAGTCACTGTTCCTGAACAGCAGGCGTTGAGTAGGACTTTTAGATTGCTTTAAGTTTCATTTCAGTTTTATAATGAAATGAAACTTAAACCATAACTGAAACCTTGTGTTATGCACTGTACAGACTCATTGAGTATGTAATGTATGTATTTCACTACAGACTCCTCTTCTGTTTGTGATTCCCC
>QEPC01013865.1:17935456-17949343 GCA_003113815.1 Sphenodon punctatus
GGTCAACAGTATCGAAGGCAGCAGAGAGATCAAGGAGGACAAGAATGGAATAGAGACGTTTAGATTTAGCCACCAGAAGATCTATATATTAGATAAAATAAATAAATTTTAAAAACCATATAAAAACCAAAAATACAAATAAAATACAAAAGAAAACCATATAAAACCCAATAAAAAACCAAAAAACCATATAAAAAACAAAAAAACACCCATAACAACATTTCCCGAATGGCCGAACTGAACAGCTGAACGGCCTGTTCGGACGACCGAACCGAACAGCTGAACCCGAACTCGGAGAACTAGCCGAACTGCCGAACTGAACAGACGAACCGAATTCAGACAAACCGAACAGGAACACAGCCGAACCGAACGGCCGAACCCGAACCGCGATCTGTTCGCCCATCCCTAATTTTCATAGGCAACAAGCTACCTGGGCTCTCTCATTCCACATACCGGTAACCTTCACTAACGCAGCCACACACACACACACACCGCCCCCCCCCAAAAATGATCCATACATTTCACTAGGGACAGTGAATACAAAGTGTTCACCTACCTTTAATCATAATTGCCAATTACAGGGCTGGTTTCTATAATGGCGGCCAATTAAATAGGATCGCTGCGTATTGTTAGGGAACACAGCCTTCAGCCTATATTGCACTCCCATCTCTCAGCAGGTGTTATCGTGGCAGAAAATGTTAGGAGAATAATTGGTCTCTACTTACAAATTTTTTAAAGAAGCTGGTATAAAAATAATGCTGCTCCTCGTTGAGTAAACTTAAATAATGAAGTTAGGACTTCTTGCACCAAGCTATAAAAAGAGTAAGCAGTCTCTCGCGCAATTCTTAATTTGCGTTAACCCTTTGACTCCGTCAGAACTGGAGTTCCTGACACTATATGCTAATATATTTAGTAATGAATGCACATGCTAACTAAATACATTAGCATTACACTACGCTAATGGAAGCACGCAAAGGCCTGTCACACAGGTCAAGTGTTTGCCTCAGTAGGATGTTCACTACTTAGTGAAAGCATTTCAACATCAAAGTCATGAAAGAAAATCTAAATTGACTTTAGCTGGTAAAAGAAAAGTTCTCCTATCCGGATATCTTTCTATTTTCCCCTCCTCTTTTATAGTTAAACAAGGGAATAAGAAATATGAGAATAATGACATTCTGAGCCCTGGCTCATTCATTTGAAAGGTGAGAATTTGAAGAGCCTATCTTTTCTTTGGTTATTACTCTTTCAGAAATGCATCTCTTAGATTTAGGATTAGGGTCTTGGATAGTGAATGAAACCTATATAACGAAGGCAAGGTACTCAAGTTGAAAAGGTCATCGTCAAGCAAGAAAAAACAAAAACAAAGAATGTAAATTAACATATCTTTCCATATAGAAATATAATTAAGTATATTGTTGGGGTTTCCTCATGTCCTGGGAGAAGGCTATGAAAGGCAGAGGGTAGTGGGAAAACCAGTGGAGATGGTAGGTCTGTTTATAGAGGGCAAAGAAAAAGGAGCGGGTAATTCCTGTGTGGCAGCGTGCAGGGTAATAGGTCAGCTGGCCCTTTAAAGCAACAAGCACCAGCAGAAGAGTGGCGCTAACAGAGCTGCAGGTGTTGACATGAATCGTGAACTGCGCCTGGCAGGAAGCAGCTGGGGACGTGGGTGTGGCAGGGGCTTTAAAGCTGACTGGAGAGCCAGCCAAAAACAAGAGCCTAGAGAAGGTTGTGTGAGAGCCAAGGCCAAGCAGGTTGCGAAAAGCTCAGAAGATTTGTGCGGAGATGAGGAGCTGTGAAAGATGTAATTAAGTGGATTGTGTCTAGTAAAGGCCTGATAAGTGTCGATGTAATGAAGGATTATTAATGAAGAGCTGATTCCCGAACTTGTGTAACTTTGGGGCCCTATTACCAACAAGACTCAACCACCTGGTACTGCTACCCTGTTACACTCTGAATACGCAAACAAGGCAACAACATTTTTTTTTCCAATGAACAGAAGAGGCAACACACACACAAAATCATCCAGCAGAGGCGATCATCCTGGGCTGATATGGATGTAGCACAATATACACAGAAGTGCTAACTTGCTTCTGCTGCTCTGTTCCAAATCACAATCCTGACCTGGGCTTATTCCCTCAATCAAATTAATTCTTAAGACTAAAGTCTTATGAGGAAATGTTGAAGGAACTGCATATGTTTAACCTAGTGAAAAGAAGATGAAGGTGAGACATAGGGTGAAAACAGACATGCCCCTTAACTCCACTTTAACACACCGCTTTTAACATCTGTTATGCATGTTGCAGGGCTGCATAGGGTGCCAATACAGCCCTGAAACATGCATAACAAATGTTAAAGCGGAGTTACATGCCTGTTGGTTTTCACTCATAGTAGCAGTCTTCAAATTGCTAAAGGGCTTCTATAAAGAATATGTCAAAGAACTGTTTTCCATTGCTATAGCGGACACAGGATTAGAAATAACGGACTCAAGTTATTGGAAGGTAGATTTTGGTTAAATATCAGAAAAAACTTCCCAACAGTGAGAGCTGTGCAACAAGGGAACGTGTTGCCTAGGGAGGTCGTAGGCCTCTTTCACAAAACCATTAGTAGAGGTTTTAAAAAGAGGCTGGCCATCCATCCATCCGCAGGGCGTGGTCTAGATGACCCACAAGATCCCTCCCAACTCTATGATTCTAGTTCCATACAAAAATAGAGTCAGTAGTTCCAGATATCCTCTAAACTACAAACAGGTTCATCCAGAAGAGCTGAAGATCCTCTTCGCTTCTTAACATGGCTGAAATGGCTCAAACTTTCCATCAAGGTCCAGAACATAGATAGGTTTCCCCTGATCATCACAGAGGCTCATTTTCACACTGTGAAATTTCATAGAGCTGGAAGGGACCTCAAGGGTAATTTAGTCCAACCCCTGCGTGGACAACAACAAATTTAGAACGCCGCTCTTGATGCTGCTGCAGCGCCTACAGAGGTCACACAATTTCACTCTCCTGTAGGAAAGTGTGGGGATGAAGTAGAAAGGCTGTGTCGGTCTGGTTGGGTTTCCAACGAGTTTAGCTAGTTGCCACGGTTGGGTTCTCCAAGTCAACGCAGTAAAGTAGAGGCCACAGAACAAGCACCCAAAGCTCAATGCCTACTCCTGGATTTCTGCTTTCTAGGGGTGTGTATGTCATTTTCATTATATCAGTAACAAAAATAAAATTTGTCATTATTGATTTTGTTATTTTTTGTCATTTTCGTTATTGCAATAATGATAATGATAACAAAAGTTGTTATTGATTTCATTATTTCCTAGCAGGTGTTTTTTGGAGGGAAATGTGGTGAAGGGAGTAGGGAGCAGACATCTTGGAGCCAGAAACAGTGTTGAACTGTTGAACTGGGCCTGTGATGGGAGGGGAAAGACCTGATGGATGTAATCGCTGGTCAATGAGCAGCAGGTCCCAGGCAGCTGAATGGCACCTTGTGATTGTTCAATGACTCCTGCCTCCCGGAACCAATCAGAGTAGCTCTAGGGCACTACAACCCTTTATACTGCAGGGCTGGACTGCTTGACTCTTGTTCTGTGTTAGCTATTGCTATGTCAGGGTACATTTGCAGAATCTGCTGGTGCTTGTACTAAATATCCTCCCATATATATCCCTACCATCTTACCTTTCCAATCCTTATTCCTTACCCTTACCTTTTACCTTCCTCTGCCTGTCTCCTGCTGTACACAGATAAAGAGAGAGAGAGAGATAGGTAGTATAGTTGAGATATATGGAATAGAGAGAGATTAGAGGTAGTGGATATCTCTCTGAGTTTTCCTTTCCCCTTCCCTGTCTGTCTCTAATATCTATATCTATATCTAAGATATTTAGATTCTAGGCTGTTTTATTATATATATTAGGATTACAGGATAGGAATATTTTGTATTATACATAGGTTAGGTTTAGTTTAGATTCTGTATATATAAGTAAAACTAGATATTGTGTGTATACCAATAATGATACAAAAAAAATATCTTCATTTGAAATTGATACCAATAATGACAACGCACCGACTACTGTAACGCGCTCTACGTGGGGCTTCCCTTGTGCCTGGTTCGGAGGCTGAAGCTAGTGCAGAATGCGACGGCCCGCCTCCTTTCGGGGACGGGTCGTCGGGAGCACATAACACCTGTGCTCCGGACTCTGCACTGGTTGCCGATAGCGTTCCTAGTCAGGTTTAAGTTTTTGTTTTTGATCTACAAGGCCCTTCACGGTCTGGGCCCCTCGTACCTCAGGGACCACCTCGCCCTCCGTGCCCCAGAGCGGCTCCTTCGGTCTGCCGGGGGTGCCTTCTTGGAGGTCCTCCGTGTAAGTGGGGGGCCACAATGGAGAGGGCATTCTCAGTGGCCGCGCTGCGCCTTTGGAACTCCCAGAGGAAGCTCGCCTGGCCCCAAGTCTTTTGATATTCTGGCGAAGATGTAAAACCTGGCTGTTCGCCCAGGCCTTTGGGGAGGGTGGGAGGTAGGTTAATGGGGTTTTATCTCCCCTACCCTATTTTATTGTTTTAAATGTTCCCTGGGCCCTGTTTTAATACTTTATGTATTTTTTATGTGTTTTTAAATGGTTTTATATGTATTTTATATTTTTTGTTGGAAGCCGCCCCGAGCTGTTCTCAGGAGGGACGGGGTATAAATCTAAAAATAAATAAATAAATAAATAAATAAACGATAACAAAAAATGCATTTTGTTATTAACAAAAATGAAAATGACACATTTTAATAATGAAAACTATAACAAAAACAAAACACGACATGGGGCCCTGGTGCACACTCCTACTTTCCAGGGCAATAGTGATTAACCATGGTGTGATCTAAAGAACGGATGATTGGTGCCATCAGAGCTACACTGAGGATACAGTAAGATGAGGCAATTGCTGAGGGAAGCAAACTGCATGGTGCAGCAACATGCTAAGAGACTACGGCTGCATTCCCATCTGCGGTGGCGGTGGTGGCAGAGTGAGCGGTGAGGGAAGGCACGGCAGGGGGGAGGGGCCGGATGACAGGAAAAGAGCCGGTGTGAACAGGGATCTGCTGCGGCTTCTCTCATGCATGTCAGGGCAGGATTTTGGCAGTTACTTATAACTGAGTTGTAAGTAAAGGGTTATTTCTTCATCTGAACCCTTCTGAGATTATTGAAACACAACAATCAGGAGAAAAGACAGGGTCCAGGGCTAGAAAAAGGCTGGGAGGAAACAGGCCATGGTGCAGGAGCAAAGGCTAGGACAGCCAGGCAGTAGACAAAGAAAGCAAAGCAGAAGGCTAAGCAAGCAGGTAGACTAAAGACAGAGGGCTTGGAATTAGGGATGGCTGTTCCGTACCTGTATTAATACGGAGCTTTACAGATATCTATAATAAAACAGAGCTCGGTAGAAAACAGATATAAACCACTCTGTTTTTATTTGCTTTCATTTTTACCCCACCCCTATCGCAAAAGCAACTTGGGGTGGCTTACAATTTAGACACACCGTTTTTGCTCCGTCTTTCATTCCTAGCAGTGAAGCATTGCCAGGGTGCATTTTTCAAGTCTTAAAATGGCGTGAATCTCCATGGAAATGTCTCTGGAAGGGAGTGGAAACACAGAAGAAGTGAAATGACAGGGACGAGGGTACACAGAGAGCTCTGTAATGCTTTGAAAATGACCAGTCACCTTGCTCTCCTTAGGGAGACACCAGTCATATGTTTAGTATGGCTCAGAAAAGGAACTCCAGATACAGGTTAACAGAGGGTGTTTTTAAGGGAGCAAGGTTTGAGGGGGGTGGGGGCAGCCACTCAGGTGGAGTGTGTGGGGAAGGATTCTAACGGGCAGCTCCCAGGGTGGCCATGCACCGAGGCCACGCAAGCAGCCTCGAAACACTCCTACCACCATGACCTGGTCCTGCAAACAACTCATATGGGCAGTCATTCCCACTTTCTCCCACCTGGTGACACCTCCCACCCCAAGCCCCGCCCAACTTCCCACCCTCTGCCATGACCTACAGCCGTGGACACCATGGAAACAAGTAGCGGCAGCAACCAATAACCCCTTCCTGTCTATGACCTCAGGAGCTACTACAGCGGCTGGCAATCCCAGGCAACAACACAGACGTATGCCAGGTGGGACGCACATGAATCTACTGTCCAAGCTGCTGTCCTCCATGGCGTTGGCTCTTCTCTTGTGCATCATAAGGAGGCACATGCTGTTGTGCTTTGAGCCAACACAGTGTTGTATTTCGCGTATGTGTCCTTCAAGAGCTCCCAACAGGACTGTGGGTAGGACCGGGGAGGCGGCCAGGCCGTGGACTCATCTGCTGGTGTGAGTGGTTGCACCAGTTCACATGAGCTGGGGGTGAGTGGGTGCCTTTTTTGGCTTACCCCGCGTGGCGTGCTCCAGATTTCTTGGCAGTGCCCCGTGAGTGGCCATGAGTGGGTGGAGGGACGGAGCTAGGTTGGAATGAGCCCAGGGACAAGAAATGGACTTGCCCTCTCCATCCTATTCCCTGTCCCACTCCTTCCTCCTCTCAGTGTTCTTATTGCAGAAATCTGTCAACGAACATTTATTTATTAGATAAAATATTTATTTATTAAATTTATTTATTTATTTATTTATATAAAATTTATATCCCGCCCCTCCTGCCCACAGGCTAAAAGCTTACAGGGTAAAGAAAGAAAATGCAATGATCTTTTCTGTTATTTTAGCCCCCCCACCCCCAAACAGCCTCCCCCTCCACTTCACTGCAGCTCCCCAGCCCGATCACACACACACACACACACACACACACACACACACACACACACACACCCCGCTGCAGCTGCTCAGGCTCACCTCTCTAACAGACTCCTCTTCTGGAGCTGCTCTTGCCACTGCCTGCTTGAACACCACAGTGCCACAACCTGCCTTCAGCCTTTCTCCATCCTGACTCTCCACAGCTCAGCCTCAAACTGCTCCAGCTCCAGCTCGCTCACTTGCTTGCTGCGCTCATTCTCTTCAAGCCCGGCAGCACCCACCTGCCTGAGCCTTATGCTGCTGCTCCCGCACTGAAAACCGTTTAAATAAAAAACTAATGCTTGCTTTGATTTCTTCAGCTGCTTTTACACATGACAAAAATGGGTTCTTATAAGTGCTTGAGATAATACTGGGTGTTATAAATGCTGGAGTTTTGTAATGTGTGAACGCACTATTCCTCTTTTATGCAGTGAGATCTCACAATCTTGTAAGGCTGTCCCGCTCGTGTGATATTTCAAAATCCCGGAAGGCAGGATTATATGTGACGATGGACACGATCACGCGCATTCAAGGCAGTCGCACATTGTTTGCCGACCGCGAACTAAATACCTCGATGTTGGAGGTATTTAGTTTGCGGCCGGCAAACAACGCACAACCGCCTTGAATGAGTGTGATCCTGTCCATCGTCACGTATAATCCCGCCTCGCAAGATTTTGAAAAATTGCACGAGTGGGTCGCGCAACTGCGACCCGCTCGAATAAAAGCACCCTAAGACTCACCAGATGCTATTCTTACAAGGCTGAGAGATCTTACTGCATAAAAGGGGAATAGTGCATTCACACATTACAAAACTCCAACATCTATAACACCCGGTATTATCTCGAGCACTTATAAGAACCCATTTTTGTCATGTGAAACATGGTCCTTGTAAACACACAAACTTTCAATGGAAAAATTATAACTGGACAAAATATATTTTAAAAACACCAAACAACATGCCAACATGTCACTCTGGGTGGGTCAACAGGCTCAGCAGTCTCCAGTCCGAGGCCATGCCACAAACAGAGCAAATTTGGGTGGGGGGGGATCATCATAGCAGCAGGGGCTGGGGCCAGCTACCATAGGAACAGAGGAATCATTTGTAGGGCCCCCTCAGCATGAGTCCCGGGACAAGTGCTATGTCACCCGGCCTGTGGTCCGCCCACACAGCACACACACACCATAGAGTTGCGAACAATCACCTGACGCTTTAGGCTGGTGCCTGCAACTCTATGATGTTGCCTGGGGACAATGGCCGCCTGGAAGTGGAGCAGCAGCGTGGGTCCATGCATCAGATGGACAGCTGTTCCACTTCGGGCTGGTGCCCTGGGTTTGGCTGGCTTACCCTGCTGCCGACACTCCAAGATGTTCCGCAGCGCCGCTGACAGGGCTGCCCCAGAGCTGGAACAGCCTGCTCTGCTGAAACATCTGGCAGGCTGCCTTTAGATGAACAGGCCACCCAGGAGTGAAGTGGGCTGGCGCACCTAGCACCAGGGAAGCCCATCCATCTAAAAATACCCACCCAAAGACTTGGTTTTAAGGGAAGCAAGGTAATACATGAGGGAAACAACAGATCTATCTTCCCTGATCTCACTGATGAGACTGTAAGGAAAAGGAAATCTTGGGCCATTTTTAGACGAGCGCGCGGTGCGCTCGCGCGTTGTTCCCAAAATCTCGCGAGACGGGATTAGACGAAACGTTGCTGCGAGTCACGCACACGGGAGGGGGACGCGCATTCTTTTCCAGCTGCGATCTGACCACCTCGATCACCGACCCGGTCAGATTGCGTCTGGAAAACAATGCGTGTCCCCCTCCCGTGCACGTGACTGGCGGCAGCGTCTCGTCTAATCCCATCTCGCGGGATTTTGGCGACGACATGCGAGTGCACCGTGCGCTCGTCTGAAAATGGCCTGAGACTAGAGCAGCACTAGCAAAAGCAAATATAAGAATCATGGTCTAGTATCAAGCAAGACTTTTATTCCTATACAAAGATAACAGAAAGTTCCTCTCTACCACACAGAAAGTTGAGACATTCATAAAAAGTCACGCTCCAGGGTTTAATTTGGGGGTGAGGGAGGCGAAATAGGGCTTGCCTGGGCTAAATTCAAAGGGTGGGGGCCAATTCCGGACCAATGTTCCTAGTAGGATTGTAAGCCCCAAATTGTGAAAGACCAGGAAAAGGCTGATATTGGTTGTTTTGGGGTTGGAAATGAAAGCCCCAAAAATTAAACGCTGGGTGGTTTATTTGGCTTTCATTAATGGCTTCCCTGCCCCACTCCCTGTGCTGACCATCCTATTAGATTAGTATGTTAATCTTAATCATTGTGTGTGTGTACGTATTGCTGTCAGGGTCTCCTCCAGTCTGACTCCGTGGCTTCTCCCTCCTTCGCCAGCTGTGCCGCGTTCTTAAGGATGAGTTGACGCAACTGAACCTTCTGCCAGGTACTGAGGTTGTCTGCCTCCTCACTGGTGGAAACCCTCCCAGAAGGGCCAGCCACAGCCCCAGGCTCCTCAGAGCAGCGCAGCACTTCACGGCAGCTCTACACACTTTGTCTAACTCTTCCACTGCTTTTCTGTGTTTCCCCTGATTTCCACTTGGCCTCTGACCCTCAACTCTCTTCCTGCTCCTTGCCTTTTCATGGACTGTCTCCCTGGCTTGACCCCTGCTTTGAATCTGACCATGGATTACTTGCCTCTTGAATGACACCTATTCTTCTGACTGCCTCCCCAACTTGACCTTTCCACCAGCTCCGACTATGCCTGGCTCATCAATCTGAACGATGTCTTTCCCCACTGTCTGCCTGTCCTGACCCTTCAGCCGTGACGTAGACCTGCCCACGGACCCCGATCCAGCAGAGACCCATCCACTTGTGCCAATCCTGCAAGAATTTGCCAGTTGGCCCCAATCCTGGTCCTGATTCTGCAAGCTGCCCGTACCCCAGCTCCCTTAGAATTATAAAGATGACCAAGAGGTAGATCATTATCTACTAGTAGATGAGAAGCTAGTCTCCAGAAAGTCATGGTGTGGGGAGGGGGACCAACTATATAGAGATCATCTCTGGGGAAGAGAGCAGGATCGGCACCCCAGGAAGTGTCTCTAGGAAGAGACAGGCTAGGATAGCTGCTCCAGTGTGGTAGGGAAAGTAGCCCATCCCCTGCCATGCGAGGTAGTCATGGTGCTCAATTATGGCTGGCCATGGCAGTCCTGACGCAGTCATGGCGGGCTACAACAAACACGATATCCTGCTGTGGCCTGCTTTGGCCCTGGCCCAGGGCAACATCTGGTGGCACAAAAACAGATGTTCCGGTGGCCCATCGGCCAAAACGGGCCACCATCATGTATGTTTTGATCCAGGGTCGCCGGATATGTTGCTATACACATGGTGACATGTGACAAGTGACATGTTTATTTGCTTTTATATTGTATATTTTATACAATATAAAATATATATATTTCCCCATAAGCATGTTTTGGGTTTGATTTTTTAAACATTCAATTAAAAAAATTCACTGAATATTTTATTGTATATGCATATATAATATAAAAACAAACAAACATGTCACATGTCACCATGTGTATAGCAACATATCTGGCTAGAAAAGTTTTCATCGAATGTTTAAAACAAAACAAAACATGCTTATGGTGAAAATTAAGTTTTTACAAGGACCATGTTTCAATTAAAAGCTTTTGTAACACAAAGAAATCAAAACAAACATTCATTTTTGGTTTGAACGGTTTTCAAAACCACGGTAAAAGTGAATATGTACGTTACACAAACTGAAACCTACAGATGAATGTTTTTCCAAATATTAAATGTAACTGTGTGATACCTAGCAGACATATATAGCCTTCAATTTCAGCAAGACTCGGTGTATTAACTAGTTAATTCACAAGCACAGTCTTTTCAAGGATGATTGTAGAAAGCCTAGCAGTAAACGTCATTATTAAAAACCCGAAGGTTCTGTTCGGTAAACAACAAGCGATGCAGGTGTTCCACGACTTTTTCATGGATCTTTTATGAAGGCTACAGGCAGAATTTGATTAGATCAATTCAAGAACATTTGCATTTTAAAAATAGAGCAGGAGGTAGGCCACGGCAGGAAGAAATTTAGGCAAGCGTACGGAGTCGCACATGCAGCATAATAAGAAAACCAATTCAAGACGAGAGAGCCTCTATCTGAACTAATCACAGGTCCATGGCTGCATATGACTTGCTATTTAGTTGCTTAGGAGGAGCTAATTAGAGCTTGATTTCCTATGGACCAAACAGGGTAGCAGCAAATGAGTCAGTTGGGCAGAATGATACCTCTCCAATATGGCATATCGGTGATATACCAGCTCTGTTGCAGCTCTTTGTAAAACGCTCATTGACTTATTAGGGCCGAAATTGTACCTCATGTATAAGGTTGACTGGTACAATGAAAGAAATCCATAAATGAAAGGTAGCCTCCTCCATTATGACTTATCATGTTCCCCAAGGTCAGTTGGGAGCACCTTCTTATATGTATCATCTGCTCCTCAAATGCATACGGTAAAGGCACATAAAGAGGTGTTCTTGGTAGCTGTCCCACAACATATGGGACTCCCTTCCCCTGGAAGTTCATCTAAGCCCAAGTCTGTTCATCTTCCAGAGGCTATGCAAGAGCTTTCTATTTTGGACAGGCATTTGGTAGGCACAGATAGGTTTGGGGATACAGCATTTTACACTGGTTTAATTTAGGTGTACTTTTAAATAAACAGATATTATATTATTTGTGTGGGGGTTTATCCTGCCTAGAGCTGAAAGAAGTACCAGCAAAAACAGGGATACCCGTCAAATTTCCAGTACTTGAATCAACTTGAAAAGTTTGGGTACTTTTCAGCACCTGAACCATTTTTTGACCTGAATACCGACATACCAAAATACCATTTTGGTCCCAATTTTTCAACATCTGGTCCTGGATTCTGGGAAGTTTTGGGAGTATTTTGGTGGGAGGGTTCAGGTAATTTCAGGTAATCACAATCCAGAAACTGACATTTTGGGCTAGCTGAATTGGTACCCAAATACTGACTGAGTCCTTGAAAAAGCAAAATGTGAGTTTCTGGATTTTGAGTACCTGAAATTACCTAAAGAAAACCCCTCAAAATACCCCAAAAAGGTCCCAGAATCCAGAACTGGATGTTGAAAAATTGGGAGAAAATCGGTATTTTGGTATGTAGGTAAAGAAAAAAACACCCACAAACAAACCTATAAATAAATAAGTGTTCTAAAACTATTTGTTCAAGGAACAGGAAAACACTGTTTTAGACCTAACAGTGTCCAGAATAACATTAGCCACTTCTATTTCTACGTTGGCATGCACGTGGGAATGGTTTCAGCAGGGAGAAAAGGCCAGCTTAACCCACACTGAAGTGCCAGCACAGCCATGCACATTCTTGCATGCCTTGCAGTACATATGAACATCCTTGCTACAGGTGAAAAGAACACGTGGAAACTGTCATCACGGCTCTATAACCACAGTCCTGTTGGCACTACAACAGTCCTGAACTGGGTGGCAAATTTTGTACCCATTCCTGCCATTTCAGATAGCTTATTGATTACCCAATTGGTATCTGCACATTTAATTGATTGATTGATTGATTGATTGATATATATGCCACCCATGGCTCAGGGCAGCTTGCAATCCATAAAATACAGCAACAATAAAATTCCTAAAACACCCTCCCACCCCCTCCCTCAAAAAACTCTCTCCAGCTCTCAACTCACCCCAAACCACCCCTATTTATCTCTGCCCACCAAATGCTTTTTCAAATAAGAAAGTCTTGCACTGCCTCTGGAAGATGCCCAGGCTGGGGCTCAAACAGCCTCCTGGGGAAGGGAGTTCCACAGAACTGGGGCAGCAACTGAAAACGCCCTCCTGCGTGCACCTCACCTGTGGACAAGGGCAGCAGATAGAACCTACAAGAGGGCACCCCTGACCAGTCGTAGCGGCCTCAATGGAACATGGTAGGACAGGCGGTCTCTCAGATATGGGGCTGAGACTGAGCTGAGACTGATTAGGACTTTAAAAGGTCAAAAACAGCACCTTGAATTGTTCCTGTAAAGCTATAGGTAGCTAGTGCAGACTTTGGAGCACATTACACCAGCGAGGCCCTGAAAAGAGCTGAGTTGCTACGTTCTGCGCCAGGTACAGCTTTCAAACAATCATCAAGGGCAGCCCCCACATAGAGTGCATTGCAGTAATCTAGCCTCAAGGTGATGAAAGCATGGATGACATTGACACAGATAACCAACTACTCAAAATTCCAGGAAGCCCCATTATTAGCGAACTGATTTTCTGTTTTTGTCAACCCGTTTGCTTTACCATGCTACTGTCCTGAAGTTTCTGCACGTGCATGTTTCCAGTTTTTCACCCATTGCTTGTTCACTCCATTCTTAACCAATCGTTTTCCAGAGGCTAAGCCCATTCCCACCTCCACTATATAAGTTTGGACACTATTTCCATTTTTATGTGGATAGCTGAGGAGTCTAAGGGATAATGCTGTCTATATGCTACACACACACACACACACACACACACACACACACACACACACACACACACTATTTAGGCAGGGCCAGCCTTACCACAGAGTGACCTGGGATGACTACCCTGGACCCTGCTATTTTCTTTACTTCCTAGGCCCCGCAGTGGCTACTATTTTCACCAAGGCAGATGAGAGTCTCCCCACTGCTAGAACAAAGGGGAGAGGTGCATCCAGCTCAACAGGGGCGGCTGGTGGGTGTTGAGGTTGGAGGGGCCAGCGACCCGGTGGGCGGAGCCAGGGCAATGGTGGGCAGAGCCAGGGCAACGGTGGGCGGAGCCAGGGCAATGGTAGGGAGCATAACCCAGCAGCAAGGCATTCCAAGGGTTAATGTTGGATGGACATTACATTACTTAATCAAGCAATTTCAGTTAGGTTAGGCAGGTTTAAAAGCAGGCAGACAACCTTAAACCTCACTTACAAGCAGTTTTAGCAAAGACACACACACGCAGCAGAGGTTAAGAACGCTGCTTCAGAAAGAAGGGACTTGCTGCATGTATGTTGGAGGGACCCCAATCCCTGCTTCAGAAGTCCCTTCTGAAG
>QEPC01013865.1:17959620-17972480 GCA_003113815.1 Sphenodon punctatus
AACCACCCTTTAACCACCCTTGGTGGTTATTTATGCATGTTGCAGGGCTGTATTGGTGCCCTATGCAGCCCTGAAACATGCATAAATGACCACCAAGGGTGGTTAAAGGGTGGTTAGTGTCATGTCTGTTTTCGCCCTATGTGACGCGGGAGGGAAGGGAAATGGCTGAATGCATCATGCAGAAAGTCAGTGCGAGCTGAACCTAGCCAGGGAGGGGGTTGAAAAGGCAGGGGTGCTGAGCCACTTCCCCGGGGGGGGGCACATCCCCCCCAGGATTTGGTCCCCATGAAGTTTACACCTACTGGGGGTTCGTATTTTTTTCCTCGTTTATTTATTTTAATTTAATTTAAAAAAAAAAAAAAAGATCATCGTGCATGAGCAAAATGGCCACCAAGCCATTCTATCCACACGCAGCCCGTTTCCATTTTGTTGTTCCTGACTAACTGGATACTGGCACCATTTTGGGAAAGGGCTGTGCATGCACAGACTAGTCCAGTGTCTATTTTGTGCATGCGCAGTGAACTTTTGAAATTAATTTTTTTTTTAAAAAAGCAACAACCCTGTGCACATGCAAAATGGCCGGCAGGAGTGTTCTGTATATGCGTGTGCCCTCTCCCAAAACGGCACCGATGCTGCTGGTGCCATTTTGAGAAGGGCACACGCAGAACGCACATGCACAGAACGGCCCTAACAGTCATTTGCGCATGGACAGGGGTGTGTTTTTTTTCTTTTCTTTTTAAAACAAAAACAGATTAAAGCAAACAATAATCATTTGCTTATTCATCCGGGTTTTTTTATTCTAATTACTAAAATAACGAATTTCAAAAAATGAAACCAAACTGCACACCCCTACAAACCAGTAAAAGGACAGGTTAAAAGCAGGGAACTTGGGAGTTCTCATCACGTGCAGCTCCCCTCGAGGCCCTCACCACATGAGTTGTAAGCCTCAGCTTGTTGTAATATAGGTTGAGAGTCTTGCTTTTCATCTCTAATTGCTTAGAATTTCCCAAACGTTGTAAGAGCTTATGAATTCCATTCACCCTCAACACAGGGGGGATATTTGACTGGCTGAAGGAAGAGAGTCACTGGAAAGTTAACCTGAGAAAATGCTATTTAGTATTTAGCGTCCACCTATGTCATTAAGATGTTATTTTGCATTAGGAAAGGGTCTTTGTCGAGGTTACTACTCTATTTTGTGTTTTTTTTACTGAAGACACATGGCATTATCGAAAAGAGGGGTGCAAAAGACGCTAGAAAAAAGGGAATTTTGCTAAGTTTTGTGCCATTTTCATGGAATGGTTTCACTTTATCGGCTGTCCTTGTTCTGAGTCACTTCAGCTTTCATGTTCAAAATTCATCCCAAACTCCAAATTTACATCCTCAGGTTAACACCTCAGTTTATCTATCTATGGTGTTTGCAATCCTCCTGTTTCCCTAGTGTCTAAGTGCTTCATAAATGTCACTGTATTTACCCTCAGAGTCATAGCACCTTTGTGAGGTAGAGAGACACTAGAAGGGCTGGGGGAGGGGGATTGATAGGTGGGTGGGTGGGATGATGTTGGGTTTGAGGGGAGAAGGATTTTAAGTGTATTTTATATTTTTAATGTTGTTAGCCACCTTGAGTCTGCGGAGAAAAGCAGGATAAAAATGTGAAAAATAAATAAATAAATATTATCCCCATTTCATGGATGGAGAACTGAGGCACAGATGAATTAAGCAGCTCAGGGAAGGTCACGCTGAAAGATTGTGGCAGAGTCAAGATCTGAACCTTTGTCACCCCCATCACAAGCAACACAATAAACTCTAGACTAGGTTTGTCCAGCGTAGGCTCCAGGAGCAGGTCTCAAACAGGGCTGGCCTTACTTCGGGGCAGCTAGGGCGGCCGCCCAGGGCCCCATGGTTCGGGGGTAGGGGGGTTAGAATTATTTTTTATTTTTTTAAAAAAGGTCGGATCGGGGATTCGGGTCGGTGTGGCACTGCACTGGCAGGCAGAAACGGCACCGCGGGGCCCCTCGCCCTCCTTCACAGGGCCCCACTCCCACCCCCCAAGTCAAACTTGAACCTCCACCCACGGCCACGCAGCCCCACCTACCTCCTCCTCCTCTGTCCTTGCATGTGACCTGCCTGGCCCCTCCTTCTCTCGCCCTCCCGGAAGTTGCATAAAATCAACTTCCGGGAAGGAGAGAGGATGTGGGCACGCAGCATGTGGAACAGGCTTACCAGCTGCTGGCTTGCTGTGCAGAGGTCGGAGCGGAGGCGACGCGGAGGAGTGGTGGTGGAGGAGGAGAAGCGACGCAGAGGGAGCAGCAGGCGGTGGCAGCGATCCTCATTCCCGCGGGACCCAGCGGAGCAGAGAACAGCAGAAGCGGCGGCACCGCGCCGGCGACAGGAGGAGCGAGTGTGGAGCGGTGGAGGAGCAGCAGCCAGCAGGCTGCGGCGATCCAGCGGCGGTGGAGGAGAAGCGGCGGCGTGGGACACACGACATGACGACACCCTGGCGGCGGGTTGGAGCGGCGTGGGACGGGACCCAAAGAGCAGCAGCAGCAGTGGGTGGTGGTGGCACCTGGCAGCGGCCACAGGGAGAGCAGAGCAGAGCAGAGGGACAGGGTCAGGGTCCCCATTTTTTGTAAGGTCAGGGCCCTGAGGGGCGGGGGCTGAGGGTGAGGGAGGAGGGCTGGGCTGGGCTGGGCAGGGCAGGGCAGGCAATGGCAGCAACGCCTGGTGGTGGTGGCGGGTTGAGGGGCCCGGCAAGGCCTAGGCTCGTGGGGGGGGGCGGAGCTCGCGGGGCCGGGTGGTCTCATGGTGGGGTCAGCGCAGTGGGGGGTCCGCCGGGCGAGCCGAGGCCTAGGCTAGCAGCGGGCAGGGGGGCGAGCTGAGGCCTAGCGGGGGGGGCGGGCGAGGCCTGGTTGGCCAGGCTGGCCTAGTACCATGGCGAGGTGGGCCTAGCAGGGGGGGGCTGGGGGGCGGGGGCTTCACGGTGAGGCCTAGGCCACCTTGCCTCGTGGTGAGGTGAGTGAGGCCTAGCGATGGGGGGGGCAGCCGTGGGGCCTAGCAGTGAGACCTAGCCTCATGGTGAGGCGAGGCCTAGCGGTGGGGGGGTTGTGGGACCTGGTGGGGGGCGTCTCACGGTGAGACCTAGCCTCGTTGGGGCCTCATGGTGGCGAGGCCTAGCCTTGTTGGGACCTCACGGTGGCGAGGCCTAGCCTTGTTGGGGGCTGGAGGGCCTATATTGTGTTACAATATCCGTATCAATTCCACAGGGCCCCCTTTCCTGGAGAGAGAGAGCTAGCTTGAGGCACCAGCAGAAGTATCTGGCGGGCAAAGCGACAGCAACAGGCAGGAGAGAGTAGCACAGCTGTAGGGGGGAGTCAGTGTCTGGAGGTGTCATTGGGGAGCCTGCCTTTGAAAGTAAGGTTTCGGAGAGCTGCGCTGCGCAACTACAGGGCAAGAAAGTAAGTAACTAGATGGGGACAGTAAAAAACTTAAACTAGTGTTCAGCACTAGAATTTGGCAGTTTGTCGTAGCCAGAATTTGGCAGTGAGTCTCTAAATGGAGGTTCAATTGCTTGCTAATTTAAGACAGTTGCTTATGCTTTAAATAAAGAGTTGTCGTCTTTTTAACTAATATCTGTGTTCTGTGCTCTCTTTCATATTGCATATTGATTTCATTGAACTGATGGGTTGCCATGGCATGGGGGGAATTATCTGCATTTGTCTGTGGGGCCCTGCATTTTGTCTTCACCCAGGGCCCCGCAATTTGTAAGGCCGGCCCTGGTCTCAAATATAGCCAGGGCCTGACTTAACACCGTGGTAACCAATGGCCATCTCTGACCATGAACAACATGCAGCCTTTTAGTCACATAAGAGTCTTGCTTTTGTCCTTTTGGATTTCAGAGGGTGTAACCGGGATTAGAATCTAGCACGTTTTTTCCCCTCTCTGGGTTCTGACAACTGGTTCTAGATCAAGAGAATCTGCCTGAACTCCCAGCTCCTCTCAAATTCCTCCAAAATCCCATGGCAACATGAGCCACATTGCAGCTCCAGAGCATGAAAACTAAAACCAGACAAAAAATCCCATGCCTGTATCCTTGTTTGCCGTAACATTCTGCAGCCAGACGTCTTTGGCATGTGCCATACTTCTACTTACAGCATGAATTCACTTTTTGGTCCTCTGTTCCATGTGGCTAATTTCCCTCAGAACCACTAAGCAAAGTAGCATCATTACAGGTTTGTGTAACCCACATTGATCCACATGGGTTACATTTGCTCCATGAAAACTTTTTGAAAGTTTCATAGTCACAGTTGGAACAATAATAATAAGTCTTTATATAGCACAAGTAATGTACCTAGGACTGTACACTCATTAACTAGAGGCAGAGGATAAAAATGGTTGTGATGGTGCCTTGCTTAGGCCTGCAGGTCACCAGCATATTTATTTTTGTGTCACCAGATGTTGGCCCAGGATTGCCCTGGGCCATGCCAGCAGCTAGCCCAGGTTCTGACCTGAGGAAACCACTCAAGTCATAGCCCCAGCTAAGGCCTACTCAACTGGGCCAAAGCGGGCCAGATCAGATCAGAGTGGGCTAGCACTTCTGTTGTGGCCTGCCATGAACCGGACCAGATTGGGGCCTGCCATGGCTGGCCATCATTGGCCGACAAGGCTGCCCGTCATGGCGGGGGGCACTGAGTGGGGTATGGGGTGGGACCAGCTGTTCACATGTATGTTGAAGCCCTCCCACTCCCCAGGCTGTGCGGGTGGCCGGACAGCAGTCCAGCTGCAGGCATGTATGTTTAGTGCCATGACACAGCCCAGACCGTGTCTGCACTGGATTTCTGCCTCAGAGTGGGATCGTGATGGCAGCATGCCACCGTCACATGTGTTTTTACCAGAGTCCTGCCAAGGGGCTTACAATCTAAGAGACAAAGGAGGGGAGAACATAGGGAGAGATGGGTAACTTTCACCAAGTTGAGAAGTTGCAGGTACATGAACTTAGCTTAGTGGGGAGAGGGAAAGGACAGAAGAGTAAGACTCAGTGAGCAGTACGTAGGGATAAGGGAAAGTCTGACAGAAGAGGAAGATTTACAGAAGGACTCGAAGGTTGGGAGGGAGCAGAGCGTGTGTGTTCCAAGCATTAGAGGCAGCCTGGGAGAAGGCAGCAGGAGACTCTGGGGCAGAGAAAAATGGTGGCAGAGGAGGAATGAAGTTCCTGGGTGGGAGTGTAGCATAGAATGAGGTCAGAAAGATAGGGGGGAGCAAGGCCACGAAGAGCCTTGAAGGTGAAGACAAGAACGTAGAAGGACATAGAAGGGGAGATGAAACCAGTGGATGGGGTTGAACATGGTCAAAGCAGCAGGCAAGGTGGATGACCCTTGGCAGCAGAGTATTGACTAGAATTGAGAGGGTCAAGATGAGAGCAGGAAAGGTCAGTGAGAAGGAGACTGCAGTAGTCCAAGCAAGAGATTATAAGAGCCTGGACTAAAGATTTGGCAATGGAAGTGTAAGGAAGGGACAGAGAGAAACAACAGGCTTTAGCAACAGGCTGAATCCGAGGTGCAAAGGAGAGGGAGGAATCAAAGATGAATTGCCTTTGATCATAGCTGAAGTCATCCTGCATCCAAGCGGGGGTTGGACTAGATCAGGGTTTTTCAACCCATGGGTCACGACCCCACAGGGGGTCACAGAAGACTCTCTGTGGGGTCGCCATACCAAAGATCAATGGTATCCACATTCAGTGTCCGAGCACACACGGGAAAGTAAAAGTGCATAGCGCCACTGCACTTGCGCTGGCGTTTTCCTCCTCAGCTCCTCCCTTGCATCTTCAGCAGCAGCCAGCAGCATGAGGCAGCTGCAAAGGCGAGGGGAACAGACACTGAGTGAGGCTGGGCGAGCAAGCAGGTGGCGGCAGTGGGCATGGAGCTTGGAGGCAAGACGAGGTGACTCAGGGGGAAAAGGAGCCTAAGAACTTGAGATGTCGTGGTGTGGAGGCACCACCAGCTCAGCTGAGTGAGGTGAGGGCTGGCTGGTCTGGCACAGAAAAGAATGGGACCCAAAGGGGAAAGGGCCCCTGAGCCTCCCCGCAGCCCGCTCCCCCACTCCTCCCCAGGGACCTGAAAGAACAGGACCCAAAAGGGCCCCTGCCTCTCCACCCTTTCCCCCTTTCACTCTTTAAACTTCTGCATAGAACTTCTCCCAGAACTTTTCTGTGTAAAAAGTTCTCCTGGTAAACCGCTTTGCTTCAGGCAGCTGTGGTCACTTGGTTTCCATGGCAGCCCCTCACGTCTACAGCTGCGGCTACTTTAGGCTGTCTCAGGGCAGTGTTTGCGTGAAGAATGCATCCGGAACTTACTTGTGGACTTGTAAACCCAGAAGATTGAAAAATCCGGAACTTTAAGGTGTGTGTAAAAATGCCCACTGTGTCTGTATCTCACTTCATCTCCAACAATGCTTGTGACATGCATGGCCTTGCAGAATAGCATGGATCGCTTCATTATTAGAAAAAGGTCTTTTTTCTTCAAATGTGGTGGCCAATTTGTAAATCACCCCCATTCATGGGGTGCAAGGGAACTAGCTGTGGTACACTATGCTGGCCCTCAGGGCCGCCATCTTGTGCTTGGCTCAGCGTCCCTGTGCCGCCATCTTGGGGTGGGGTCACAGATTTCTAGTTTTTTTAAAAATGGGGTCCCCAGAAAAAAATAATTGAAAACCCCTGGACTAGAAGACCCTTGAGGTCCCTTCCAACTCTACGATTCTATGATCATGAATAGAAAAAGGCTCCAGCTCCTGATAATAAAATCAGCTTCCTCAGCAGCAGCATGATGCGCATTCCAGCAACATTGAGTGGCAACAATACACTGAAAGGGGGAACCTACGCAAAGCAAACAAGAAATTAAGAAAACCAAACAAAATTACATCTTTCATGTCTGCACGTAATCAGAGTACAACATCAAGAATCCCTTCTGCTTAGTCCTCCGGCACTTGAAGTAACATTTCAATCTTATTTCTATTACCAACTAAACCTGGCTTTAGATGAATGTCTTCCTTTGCCAGAAGTGAACCTAAGACGGAAAAGCAATGTTAACTGATTGCTTATTTTTGTTGCTGAAGAACTGTAATCAGTCTGAACACTGGAGAATACATTTGTGGATTAGTCTGAGAGTTCCCGCTAAACAGAACTAGGCTGGTAATTCGACTGTGGAATTGTACAATACTTAGCGCTGCAAGGACTTAAGAGAACCTGCGGGGGGCCACCACAGCAGAAATAAATAAAAAGATAACCTTGCTTCCTTAAAAGGATTTCAATTAAAAACTTGGAATGTAATGCGGGGGGGGGGACCTCCAGCTCAAGGTATTTTTAAATTATTTCATGGCGCTAATTTGCAGGGAAATTATGGTTCATAATTTAGAGGCTAAAAGCAACTTCTGTTCGATGGGCTTTAAAGTAGATTCAAAATTAAACGGAGGAAATGGCCCTTCTATAAAACCCTGCACACCAAGAAAGAACACTTGGCGGTTCCTTTCCACGTATTATTCTTATTTGTAAGCAAGGGCAGGGGATGGCACCTGGGTGGAATCCTGTAGCTTAGGTTCCACACCTGCATCAAGACATAGCAGCAGCTCCCTCCAAGTCCGCCAACAGTATAGCCCCAGTCTCTCTCTCCCAGGACTGATGGGGTGGGGGGAGACAGGTAGTGCTACTTGCTGCAGATTGGCTCTGCTGCAGCCAGGATTTTGTCACCAAGTTTCCAGTTCACCGCAGCCAAAGCACCCTCCCAGTCGCCCTGGAGGAGCCCTGTCTCTCACAACCTCATAGCGCCTGGGGCTGCTGCGGGCTTGTCTTTCACAGGAGTGTAGCTACCATAGGTGCAGCTGCACCAGGGCCCACAAGTCTACGAGGCCCACAGGGCATATGGAATTTGTGTGCATCGCATTTGGGGGCAGGGTAGGATGAGGGGGTCCCATTCCATCTTCTGCTCCGGGTCCCATTCCAATCTAGCTACTATGCTCCTGTTTTTCACACATTACATTGACCAAGTGAGGGCCAGAAATACAAGGATTTGCTCCATCTCTTTCTGTGGTAATTGCCCATGTTTGGGTACATAGGCAAACTCATGTCTATGCCCATAAAAACACGGGTCTGAGACATCAGCAACATAGCTCATGTAAGGTGTGAAAGCAAAGCACACAAACAAAACTGATCTTCAGATCCCACCAGTTCCCTCCAAAACCTTTGAATTTGAAGGTGGGGTGTTTTTTTTTTAAGTGTGTACATCTCTTATCTTTAGATCTGATTCCACAAACGGCTGTGCATGCGAGGATCATTCTGAATCCGACAAGAATTGCGTCTCAGCTTCTGCCATGCAGAGTCATATCTCAGCACCTGCACCAAAGAGGGCCTTGACACTGTGCTATAACGGGTGCAATCAGACAGGCTGCGGCAGCCCGATCCCCGTGCAGCCTCATGGTGGACAATCGCCAATGCCACGCTATGGGGCTAGCCTGCAAGCCAGGCAGACAGTTGCGGGGAAGCTGGGCAAGTGGGTCACTGTCAGAGCTGCCAACGTGGCCGGGCCAGGCCGCAATGCCAGCCACACAAGCAGGCACCCAGTCATGCCCCGCCTCCCTCCCCCAGCCCGACTGAGGTTCCACCCCCGGCCGTGTCATGATCGTGTACAACAGATGACAGCACTCTCTGCTCAAGGCCCCAGAGCAGTGCTCCTTGCATGGCAGGCAAGCACAATCTAGGCACACGAGTTGCCGTGCCTTGGGCAGCTTTACCACATGTTGGGTAAGGCTGCTCTGAGATGCATCTTCGGAACTTTTCCAAGGATGCATCGTGTAGAAGCCAGTTGCTTCCCCCCGTGGGTGCCAACCATTGCGTGCCTCAGCTGCCCAGAGTGGGGTAAGGCTCCCCAAGGCGTGGTAGCCTCATCCAATTTTAGTCACTGTTCTCTCCCAAACAGCACTGCCCTTTACACACAAAAAATCCATCTGGCTTTTAAGACTTCTATAGTCTTGAGGATAAACAAACAACAAAAAAGAGACTGTTCAATCATAAGGATCAAGAGACAAAAAAAGAAGCTTGAGCGTTGATCCCCAACTTGTTAAATGTGCGTTTTCGCACTCCCTGGGAGCTGCTTCGCATGCTCCAGACACAGAGGTTCCTCACTGGGTACAATAGCTCCCACTCAGGGGATGAGAGACCCCTTCTTCACTCCCCCTCCCTGCTACCAGCAGCACCACTGAGCCATTTCTCCCTTGCACCTCCAGCCACAACAACAATGTGCTGAGGGTTTCTGGCCTCCTCCTCATCCAGCCCACCGCAGCAGCGCAAGGGTTTGTCTCCCTTCCTGCCCCCCCAGTCAACAGCAGCAGCATGGGGCTTTCTGCTCCGCCTGTCCTAGCCAGTGTACATAATGTAAGTGGAAAATTTCTGGCAAGTAGGCAAGTGCCTGGCTAGTGGATGACTCCTATTTTTACAACTCTGCTCTTAGGTGCCTTCTCTGGCAGCATTTTGAGATTACCAATTCAGATAACCTTTTCCCAAATTGAGTGCATTATAAATGCCTTCTCTTTCGCTTCACCTCAAAACCTCTCACATTTTTATTCTTCTCATGTATGGCTCCCTCAGATGGAAGTTTTTCCTACATTAAATGCATGGAAATGAATCCCTATGTAAAATTACTGATTTGTTTTGAAAATAATCCTGCCAAATAAAGTGGTTTCCACAATTTTTGCACCTACAGATGGTCTCTGTTGTGGAGATTCCGAGTTTATCTGGCATGTTTCCTACATGGTGGTTCCATCCATTTCTTTTGCAGCTTGTCCTCTTGACTCTGGCCAGTTTTGTAAAATTATACAGTTTAAAGGATATTAAAAATTGGCCCCTTTGTAAAGTGCTACACATCAAGGAAAGCACTCACGGCAGATTTTTATAACTCATTAGTCCCCATCCTGCTCTCTCAATATTGTACATCTGAAGTATGTTTAATGTGCATTTCTATTTTTAACCACTATTTCTCCTGAATATTGAAGAAGCATCTCTTCAAATATTGCTTTGAATATACTCCGATGATATTTCTGTTCATTATCATTCCCAATCTGACTCAAGATCTTAATTCAAGCCTTGGAGATCCTCCCCGATTAGGACTCTTACACTAACTCCATTTTAGATAACCTCAAATTTGGCAGCTGGATACTTCTAATAAAGTGTAAAAGAAATGAACTGCTCTGTTAATCGAGAGCGATTGGAGTGTTTCTTCATGTGACAGAGCCAACAGAGATAATGACATCTGCTCTCTTTTTGTTACAAAGAAGAGCACAGCATATTTGCCTATTACCTTCTTTATTTTTATTTTTAGCAGGTTTTGGAGCCAGCCCAGTTTTAACAGGCACCCACAGGAATATGGTTATTTAAAACTAAATTTGAAATTGGTAATATTTATCACAGCAAAGCCTCACTTGCCCAAACACTTCTGATCTGGATCCTTGCTTGTGGACATGCTTTCTGTTCTTGTAAAGGAAGCCAGAGACTTAGGCCTCACAATCGAGGTATTTAATTCATGGACTTTAAAAATGCGCCACCGCCATAATATGTGCATAATACCCCGTTTCTGTCTCGTGTAATGAATAAAGGCGGCCGTTTCAAAGTATGCGTGATCGCAATGTGCAATCGCGCGCCTCTCGTCTAAAAGCGGCCTTAGGCCCTTTTCACACAGACACTCTAACACTGCTAAAATGGGTGTTACATTTTATTATACATTTTGCAGGGCACACAGAGCACACCTGCAGCCCTGCAACATGCATAATAAAATGTAACACCCATTTTATCAGTGTTTAGAGTGTCTGTGTGAAAAGGGCTTATATGCATGTCTGTTCAGCCACTGGCCTTTTTTAAACAGCGGCTTGACTGCCCCCTCCCACTGGCCTTTTTCAAACAGGCAGTGGGAGGGGGCAGTCCAAGCCGGTGTGTGGCGGCCGGAGCGCCGCTGCAGGGGTGATGGGTGGGGGGAGGGTGCAGACAGGTGCACATCCATCGCCACTCACCTCCACGCACACAGCAACCTGCCTTTTCACCGATTGCTCCATGCATGGGTGATGGGTGGGTCACGGGAGTGCACGTGCATTCCCGCCTACCCACTGCAGTGTTTACATGGGTAGTACCCACGCATGCACATGCAGCGGACTTGCTTGTGCATGCGTGGGTCCGTCTCGTGTAAGAAGGGCCATTAGCATACTGAAATCCTATAATTGAAAACCTTTCTAATTTAGGCAAAAAGTAGGTCCCCCCCTCAAGGTGTCTGGATAGAAGCCACAGGGGAAGGGATGGGAAAGGGAGGGGAAATCGGGACAAGAGGGAAATGACTTCTACTCCATTTGAATTATGGTAGATCTAGAGGCTACCAAAAATGTTACAAATATTAGCTCTCTTGGCAGTACAATATCCTGCCTAGAGCTGAACTGGGTACCTTATTTGGTACCCGTGTATAACACCCACATTTTGGGGTACCATTTCGAGTATCTGGATCGGTAGTCAAATACCAATCAAGCATTCAAACTGACACTTCAGTTACCAACTTTCTGAATACCAAAAATTATCTGAAAATTATAATACCATAAGAAATCCTAAATCTGGAACAAAATTGGGACCAAAAAACCCACACCAGTATTTTGATATACCGGTTGTTAGTATTTTGCGTACTGAATCGAAAACCAGTTTGGGTACCGAAAAGTACCCAAAATATTCAGTTTGATTCAGGTACCGGAAATTCAACGTGCATACCCGTTTTTTGTGGGTACTTGTTTCTGTACTAGGGAAGTAAAGCCAAAAGCCTGAACTTAACTGGATGAAAGAATTAGGAAAGCAGAAAAGGTGATTACATCAATGCGTAAGATTTGGCACAAGCTAAATTTAGCTAACAACATTTGAATGTATAAAAGATGTTGTTTAATACTTTAACTTACGGCTCAGAAACATGGGGCATGAAAGCAGAACATAGGAGACAGCACCACTTTAATCCAAAATGCTTGAAAAGATTGTGCAACGTAAGTGGCAAGACCATATGAGGAATGAAGATGTAAGGAAGCCCCAGAGCTGATTGGATGTCCCATTCTCCTCTCAGGTAGCTACCCAGAGGCCGGGGCCCTTTTGGGGTGGATTGCATGCAGCTGGCCCCAGAGCTGGCCCCAGATCTAGGAAGCCCCAGAACTGATTGGATGTCCCATTCTCCTCTCAGGTAGCTATCCAGAAGCTGGGGCCCTTTGGGCGCCAGCCCTTGGACGACATCCAAAGGGTGTCGCCCGCTGGCGGGCCCGTTAGTGGGACTGCGGTGGCAGTGCCCTACCCCCTGACGTTCGCAGGACAACATCCCTAGTGGAGAGGACATGCCGCCACCATACTGTGGAGGACTAAACTGTAACCAACCCACCAAGATGCCTGTCCTTATCTCCCACCCCCTCTCTCCCCTCCTCTCCCCCTTCCCTCTCACCTGCTTCTCCCCCTACTTCTGTCCCCTCTCCTCCTGCCTCCCACCAAGCCTGTCTTCTCTCTCCACCGTCCCCACACCTCCTCCTCCTCCCCCCCACCACATCATGCCCTCTGCCCCATGGCCTGTCTCCTGCCGATCCTATTGCCCCCCTTCCCCATATCTTATCCCCATTCCCTGTCTCCCCCCTGATCAACTCCCATTCTCCTGTTCCCTCTGGAACTGTCAGTCCTCTGTTAATAAAGCGCCCTATATTCATGATCTTTTCTTTTCTTGCTCCCTTCACCTTCTCGCCCTTACTGAAACCTGGATCTCCCCCACTGACTCTGTCACCCCTGTCACCCTCTCCTACGGAGGTCTCTCCTTCTCCCACCAGCC
>QEPC01013865.1:17974823-17997718 GCA_003113815.1 Sphenodon punctatus
CTGCCCCACATGCCTGGAACTCCCTCCCTGCCCACATTCGCCTGGCCCCCTCCCTTCGTACCTTCAAGTCCCTCCTCAAAACCAACCTCTTCCGCTCTGCCCTTCCAAACTCCTGCTAATCATCCCCACCCAGGACTATCCCCCACCTGTTGTCTGCAAACTCCTAATGTACTGTAACCAAGCCAAGAGAGTGTACCTGAGTTCTCACATCCTCAGGAATGTTGCATCCCTTGTCTCTCCCTCTGTTCCCCCTTCTCTGTCTCCCCTCCCCCTGTCTTCTTTAGATTGTGAGCTCTCGGGCAGGGACCGTGTCTATCTTGTTCTCTGTAAAGTGCCAGGTACATCGCTGGTGCTATATAAATGCTTCTAATAAAATAATAAATAATAATAATAATAAGACAGTGCACTAAACAACCTAACGCATCATGTATAATAGCTAAGAGAAGACAGAAGTGGTTGGATCATGTTGAATGTATGGAAGGATCAAGAATTGAAAAGCAAGTAGAACTCTGGTGCCGAAAGGGTAGAAAAAAATTGGAAAGACCAAGAAAAACATAGGGAAAAACTAGAGGTGTCAACGGATTGGTGATGCATGGTATGAAGGCAAGAAGGCCTTGAAGAATCAACATAAATGTCAAAAGATGTTTGCTGCCTTAGACCCCAGCCAAGAACACACACATATATATATATATATATATATATATATATATATATATCAAGAGGCACCAACTGAGATCCAATCGTACTAGACATACAATAAGAGGCAGTCCCTGTCATAAAGAGATTGCAATCTCAATAGACAAGACAGAATAAAAATGGAAGGGGAAAGAGGCACAGATGGGTGAAGAATTTGCCCACGGTCATGCAAGCTGGACAGTGGCAAGAGAGGAATAGACACCAGGTCTTTAGACCTCATTCTACTGTCCTAACCACTGAACTGCATGGCCTCTCAGTAATGGAAGGCAATTATTTTAACACATAGTCTAGAATTTAAACTGTGAAGCTACCCACTGGATGCCATAGAAGGGAAAAAATTCTTAGTATGATAGAAAACTAGATTAATTGCACACAAGATTAAAACTAGCATCTGTGGATCCACTATCTAGAATGAAGTTACGAGTGCTATCAATAATCATTCATTCTGGAACAAGCTAAGCACCAGGTGAGACCAGGAAGAAATTCTCACCCCAAATCCTACAATACTACATACTTAAATAGATCATGGAAGATTTCTGCCTTCTTCCAAGGTATTCAGTAATTGAGGCAGTAGAGGAACTGGTCATAGTATTCGCCTGGAGACCTGCGTTCTTTCTCCTTCTCTGACAGACCACGGGCAAGTTGCTCAGGCCCATAAGCCTTCAATGGGGCTACTCTGGTGTGTTTTGTGGATTGTGGACTTGGGTCCTTTTTACACGGGCGACAAACACCCATGAACACCCAGAAATCGCTGTGTTCATGGGTGTGTTCATGGGTGTTTACCGCTTGTGTGAACTGCACCGCAGCTGTGTGTGTGTGTGTGTGTGCACGCTCCCGTGCACACCCATCCACACGCATCCCCCACCCACGGAGCCATCTGGAAAAATGGAGGAGGCTCCGTGGGTGGCAGTGGTGGGAGGTTGGTGTGCACTGGTGGGCACCCATCAGAACCTCCCACCCACCCAGGGTGGAGAGGGGAGAGAGGTGGAGAAGGGGGAATAAATGTAATATTTTGATTGGAATGTGATATTATATTGTTAAAGTTAAAATAAAAAGAAATATTTAAAAAAAAAATTAAAAAAATAAGAACCTCCCACCCACCCAGTGCACATCGACCTCAGCGCACACCAACACCCCACCCCATCCCTGCTGCAGCCCGTGTAAAGAGGGCCTTAGTCTCTCCATCTGTAAAGTTAGGGGTAAACTCACCTCGGAGATGTGTTGTGAGCATAATGCTATTACAGTTTGAGGAACATATACTACAGTAATGGTGCCAGTTAAGTACCTAAGACAGAACACAGGAATAAAGAGATTTATTTATTTTTGCTTCAGGGTGGTACCTAAATCCAGTAAGGATGGGTGAACAGAATGCCATTCGGATGTTTGGACGTTGGTTCGAAACCCGAGTTCAGGTTCGGCTGATCGGTTCGGCGGAGTTTGGTTCGGCCGAACTCGGCTGAACATTCAAAAAAGTCCTATCAATACCGAAACCGAAATTTTTTCATGATCGGTATTTTTGGCCCTGAAACCACCCCTGGTGTCTACCGCTGGTGCCAAGAAGTCTGCTTCTCAGCTGCTTCCCCCTTCCAGTCACATTTTTCCCGCCCAAAGTCACATTTTCCCCACCCCCGAACTCATCCGAACTTTTCCAAACTGTTCGGAAGTTTGAGCATTAGGTTCGCAAGTTCAGTTCGGTCGTCTGAACAGGCTGAGTTCGGGCCGAACGCCAAACTTCCGAACCGTGTTCACCCATCCCTAAAATCCAGCCAAAACAGGTCTATAAAAGCTGCATTCTCCTCTTAGAAGATACCCACCATCACATACTTATAAGGGTAAGTGAACCTCAACCAAGTTGCTAGTCATTCTACTCAAGTTTAATAGTTCTTAAAGATACCATATCTTTCTTGTTCTCATAAAGAATGGTGTTCTTAGCAGAATAAGGCTACAGGGAAGTTCATACTAGAGCTGAAAACAGTACCCAAAAAACCCCAGGTATACTCGTCAAATTTCCAGTACACAAATCAAACTGAATATTTTGGGTTTCAATCAGGTACCCCAAATGCTGAAATACCAACAACCGGTATACCAAAAAACACATTTTCATCCTGATTTTGTCCCAGATTTTAGAATTGGGGTGGGGGTGGGTATTTTTTGTAATTTTGGGTAACCGAAATTTCAGTTTTCCGATGACTCGGTCAGTATTGAGGTACTAATTCAGATAAGTGAAAAACAGTACCCAATAATATGAGTATTATCCATTATTACCAAATCAGGTACTCATTTCAGAGGCCCTCGTGCTACAAATCATGTTGCCACATTCTGGAATTTCTCAAGGTGGCAGGTGCCATGCTTGAACACAGTCGCAGCAAAAATACCAGAGCCTGGTGAACGAAGGGGAGAAGAGGAGCATTAATCTTGGAAAAAACAGGAACACCCATTTAGTCTTACTGTGGATGTCTGGCAATGAATATTTACAGCACACCTTTGCTGGTGAAGTTGCCCCAAGGGCTTCGAATGGATTAATAAATCAATGCTCCCAAAGGAGGCCAGATCACTTACACACCTCAAAATTTAAGATACTGAAGCCTGAGGAATAAGAAATCCTGATCTATAGCATAAACAAAGATTTCCCCTTCTTCTTTTACTCGTATCCTGCTCTTTTCTTACATGCTGGACCACACTGTCACTGACTAATACTATTTGATGTTTTCATGTGGTACTCTAAAAGAGATGTCTTTCATGACTCCTTGTCCCCCTCCATATTTTTTTTACCATAACCTTTCCATTCTTGGAGCATAATTCTCCCCAGATTACAACTACAATATGTTCAAATCTTGCCTGTTCCCTTCCAATCCTTATTGGAAACAAAAGAATTCTTTTTAATTTCATTTTTCCCCCACAAATGATTGGAAAATCCTGAAGTTTAGTCAAAGACAGACAGACATCAGAGAAAGGAAAGAGACAGTCTTCTCATTATGCAAATAATGTTCTGCATTGGCCATGTAGCCAAAAATAAAGCTCTCCGAGGTACATTTGTTAGATAATACAAGAATAACATCTTTAGCACAGAAACACCGAGGGAAGATTGAAATATTTCTGCTGTGTGAAAATAAGCAAGGCTATAATTAGCAGGATCCCTAGGATGAATTATATTTTTCTAAGTAGTTCGACTTTCATCAGGGTGTATTACAAATATTAGTGTTTCACACAGCACTTGTGGGGAAAGGAGCACAGTGCACAATCTACGCAACAGCAAAAAAATGACTGCCATAAAAGGAAGGTCATGATCAAGAATATAAATCTATTCCGATTCCAAAGTCAAGCCATTTTGTATCAAAAGTTGAAAATGTCCAAGATCAAGGTGTGTTGTGATGTACTGTTTTGCTGGGTAAGTTAGACAGGTATCAACCTTGGCCACATGCTCTCATTTCTATAAATTAAACTCAATCTCTTGAAACAGTACTCTTGAAGGCACTTAAATAGAGGGTTATTTTTGTGGATTTGGTTAAATATAGCAATTTTCCTTAAAATTTCTCTCACTATAGAACACGCAAATACCTTGCATAGAGGTCTACCATGTTTCATCGATCACTCTTTGTTATACAAGGTTCATGTTATCAGGCTACATACCTGTCACTCACAGCGTTCGCTACAGTCTCCGACAGGACACAAAGGTGCCATCCACCAGCCAGAATGGTACCCAGCCACGACTGGAGCCTGATGCTTAGGTGCCATCCACAAGCCAGAAAGGCGGCACACGACACTTAGTGCCGACACTGTGCCATGTGCTACAGCCTCAGCCAATAAGGAGCCATCCCTGTATCAAAGGGGGAGGAGCAGGAAGCTCCCAGAACTTCCTCTTCCCCTATATTAAGGGAAGGCAGCCATTCCATCTTTGGCTTGCCAACTGTGTGGATTACCTGCTCTGGCTCTCTGTCGCTCTCTCTTTGACCCCTGCTTCTGTATCCTGCTCCAACTCCTGGGTTCCTTCTCCAACCCCTGCTTCTGCATCCTGTTCCAGCCCCTAAACTTCCATTCTGGCCTCGGTTTCCTGTCCTGGCTTCTGGTTCCCACACCAGTTTCTGGTTCCATCACGCCAGCCTCGGGCCGCAGAACTCAACCACCACTTGCCCCTGTGCCTCTATCTGCCTCTCCCCTCGGGCTGCCTCCTGGAAACTCTGCTTGACTCACAAACTGACTCCAAACTTGGGCTTCCCTCTCTGCTCTGGCTGGTGAGTGCCTACCCACCCAGACCCAGACCCAGGCCGTGCTTGGCCACAGCCCTGATAACATCCAAAAAGAAAATGGCTGTGGGCATAGAAAGCTTCCCTAGTCTATTCCATTGGAAACGTCCAGGCCTTTTTTTTAATCTCAGCAACCACCTCAGCTGCCAGCCCTTTGAAGACTCCCCTCCCCGGCTTGGTCAGCCCCCTGTGGCAGCCCCCTGTGTTTTTTCTGCCCCCACTGAGATGGACTGTGGGTTTAGGGTGGCCATACCGCCCCTTTAAAAGAGGACGCTTATGAAAAATACATGTTGCAGGGCTGCAGTGGTTCCAGTGCAGCCCTGCACCATGTATTTTTCAGAAGTATTCTCTTTTAAAGGGGAGGTATGGCCACCCTACCTGAGGGGGTGGGGTCATCAGGAGCCCCACATTTTATATTTGTCCTGGGCCCTACAAATCCTAAGGCTGGTCCTGCTCTCTATACCAGGTTAGCACGGAAACACCTTCTTCTGATTGACTCTGGTTGCCTCCTACTGACATCATCACCTTCTTCTGACTGACAGACTGCCGCCCTTTTGAAGGGGTGTCTGTCTACCATAGGCGATATCAGATCAAAGCCTCATATCAGGGCTTAAACTGTTCAAAAACTGACAGGGGTAAGAAACTTCCCCCCTAAAGGCAGATTGTTCTGTAACTGTCCACTGTGTGGCGGCTTGCATATTTTTTTGAATCACTTAGTACTGGCCACAGGGGTGGGCGGGAGGGGGGATAAATATCAGCTATGGGGAAAGGGAACTAGACATCCTTGTTGGCAGCTCAATAAAGGCCAGGAAAAGAGCAGTAAGGATCTTAAGCCACATAAAGAATAGGATGGAATATAATTTATTTTCTGTATCCTCCTCACACCATCATATAAATCAATTGTTTGCTCTCATGCGAAATACCACAAATGCCCGTCGCCTTACCGGCTCTCCCCGAAGGCGAGCAGCTCGGCGGCGGCGGTTGTTGTTCCCCCCCCTGCCTTTTGCTGGAAGAAGGCACGAGGTAGGGGCGGGGCGCACGGCGGGGCAAAAAAGCGGTGCGAAGCGAGCTCTCGCGAGAGCGGAGCTCGCGGCCGCCATCTTGTGCCTGGGGGCGTTTTAGGCATTCGCGCCCAGGCACCGACGAGGAAGCAGCGTGCTGGGGGTGAGGCTCGGTTTGGCCTGCGAGGGACATTGCAGGCCTTGGGGGACAGCAAAGGCGGTTGAGGCTGCAGGTGCAGCAGCAGCGTGGCCGCAAAAGTAAGAAGGGAGTAGGCAGCGAGTGCCTCGCCTTCCCCCCCCCTCCCGCACTGGTTGGTGGGCTCTGGAGGCCCTCCCCCCCCCTTCCAAACGTAAACAGTAACGAGGGTAGGGAGCCCTCGTGTGGGGTGGGACCCCAAGTGCAGGAGACAGAGGGGTGACTCCCCCCCTCCCAATCAGCAAAGGGTTGAGAATACCCTTGAAGGGGCGAACCAGAAGGCAGCTTTGTAAGGGCACTCAACAGGGGTCTGAAGGGCAGGCACGGGTGCTGTGAGGGCAGAGTAGGTCGGGACCAAAGGGGCCAAGATGAAGGGTGGAGGCAATAAGAAGGGCAAAGGCCCGGCAAAAAAGGCCTTGGCCAAGAGAGTCGAGGAGGTGCTCGAGGCCCTCCAAGCGCGGATGGCGGGGTGCGAAGGGGTACTTGATGCCCTGGCCCAGCCTCCTGCAGGTGGCGGCCAGGGCCAGGAACAGGCTGAGCCGGCCCCGCGTGAGGTGGCCACACCGAGTCCGGGGGATGCCACGGGGTGGGGCCCGGGGGCTGAAGCCGAAGGTAGTCACGGGGCACCAAGGGTGGATGCAAGAGGGGATGGAGAGAGCAGAGACGGGAGTCAGGCGGCCCCTGGCCTTGAAGTAGGGGAGAGCCCGAGCACAAGGGCCAGGACCAGCACACGGAGAGTGCAACCGCCTGCCCGGTTCAGGGGAGAGGAGGTAACCCCACAAGGGGGCCAAGCCCCAGGGGATAGGGGGGCAGGTGAAGACCGTGGGCATGATGGCGAGGCAAGGCAAGGGGAGCGGACCCCTCCAAGGCCTTCCTCCCCGCCCCAGCGGGGAGGAAGGCGGCAGTTGTCACCTAACAGGGATCGGGATGATGAGCCGCCGAGCCAGCGAGCCCGGGAGGATCAACTGGAGGTCGTCCTGCGCACCCTCAACGAGTTCATGGGCCGCGTTGCCGCGTTGGAAGGCAGGGTGGCGGAGATGGCGGAAGGACGCCAGTCAGCGGGAACGATGCAGGATCAGTGGGGGCGAGACCGGGCCAAAGAGCAGGTGCCAACGGATGCAGAAGGAAGCGGACGGGCGTCGCGGGCGAGGCCGGCAGCAGATACGAGGGAGAATGTGGGAGCCAGCACCAGTCGAGGAAATTCAGGTAGGTGTTGGCAGTGCAACCCCTGTGATTGCGGGGGAAAAGGGGGTGTTGGGGGTGAGCGAACGGCTCAGTCCAACACAGCGACACCAAGAAGGCTGGGGTGGACAGGAGCGTGGGCACCATGGCCGGAACCTGACCCCTCTGGGACCCAAAGGGCCACCGGAGTGGCACCTGGGATGGAGGCCAGAACTAGTCTGAACGCGGGGGGAATGGGAATGGCCAATGAGAGTTGTGCAGGGGGTCACACCAGCGCTACACAAACGGTGGCAGCCCAGGCAGAGCCAGGGGCATGGGCACCCCTAGGGGAACCGATCGGAGCACACGTAGCCCAGCATACCCGTGATAGAATTTGGAAAGGAGAATACGTAGATGTGTTCTCTCTGTTATACACCTAGCCAGTGCTCGATCCCAGCGCTACAGATAGGGAAAAAGAAAAGGAGCGGTTTAAGCACCCCAAGGTAGATAGAAATTGGGCAAACTGGTCAGCTTCCTTTTCGGTGTTGTTGGGAGTGATGATCCAGGCAACGCCTGACCGGGCGGCCGAACTCATAAAATACCAGGATATAATACGCAGAGCCTACGACTCCGGCAACCCGGGGGCGTGGCTGTGCTACGACGAAGGGTTTCGTAAGAGGGCGGCCATAACCCCCGGTTTGAGGTGGGATGTGTACGCGCAGGACCTGTGGCTGGTATGTATGTCCAGCACAGCAGGGGCACACAGGACAGATAGTGGTCACACCCTAGTGAGGGGGGGCGTGGCACCGCAGAACGAACCATTTCGGTCGGGAGGGCGCCGAGGTAACCAGAAAGGGGGGACTTGTTGGGATTTCAACGAGTCCGGGGGTTGCGCCCGCTCCCCGTGCCGGTTTCGGCACGCCTGTTCCCAATGTGGGGGAGGACATTCAGCGACCCAGTGCAGTCGGCCTCGGTCATCACCGCGAGGTAGACAACAGAATAGGCCGAGTTCGCGGGGCCCCCAGCAGCAGGGAGGAGCCAAGGGCCCCAACCCCAGTCAGGCATGAGGCCCTGGCACAGGCATTGAGGGGGTGCCCGCTTGTAAGGGAGGTTGAATATGTGGTAGCTGGGTTCCGAGACGGTTTTGTGATCCCCTCAGAGTTTAAACATCCGAGGGCAAGGGTACGGAACCTTCTATCCATAAAAGGGAGAGAGGATTTGGTAGCCGCCAAACTTCGAAAGGAGCGGGCAGAGGGACGCATAGCTGGCCCTTTCGCTTTGCCCCCTTTTCCCGATCTTCACGTGTCCCCCCTGGGCATAGTACCCAAGAAACAACAAGGAGAGTTCCGTCTCATTCACCATCTGTCCCACCCCAAGGGATACTCGGTCAATGACGCGATCCCGCATGAGCTTTGCTCAGTGCGATATGCCTCCCTTGATATGGCAATCGAGATGGCAAGGGAGTGTGGGAAGGGGGCGCTCCTAGCAAAATGCGATATAAAATCAGCATTTCGGCTCCTGCCGGTTCACCCCAGGAGTTTTAAACTCCTTGGATTCCAGTTTCAAGGCCAGTTTTATTACGACAAGGCGATGCCCATGGGGTGCTCGATATCTTGTTCGGCTTTTGAGCGCTTTAGCTCCTTGCTGGAATGGTTGGTGCGCCACAGGACGCGGTCACGATATATTATCCATTATATCGATGATTTTATGTTTTTGGGTGCACCGGGGACAAGAGATTGTGAAACGGCCCTAGCGGGTTTTCAAAGTTTGGCCGGCGAGTTGGGTGTCCCATTGGCCCCGGAAAAAACGGTGGGCCCAGCATCAGTCTTGACCTTTTTAGGAATAGAGCTCGATACCATTGAGCAGGTGTCACGCCTGCCACTGGAGAAGTTGGCTGCATTAGTTGGTGACATCGACTGTATTTTGAGTCGAACGAAAGCGACGGTGAGGCAGCTACAGTCTTTGTTGGGCAGCCTCAACTTCGCTTGTAGGGTGGTTGCTCCTGGGCGGGCATTTCTGTCGCGACTGTACGCGAAGGTCGGTAGCAATCTGGGGGGCCATTGCCATGTCCGGATAACAGCAGAAATGAAGGAAGACCTGCGGACGTGGCGCCACTTCCTCCACTCATTTAATGGGATTAGTATTTGGAGGCAGAAGTGGTTGTTAGAAGCAGGCCTGCAGGTACAATCCGACTCTGCCGGTTCTTTGGGTTTCGGGCTTTACTGGGCTGGCAGATGGTGTGCGGCCCCATGGCCAAAGCAATGGGGCTGGGAGGGAGTAACTAGGGACCTCACCTTTCTGGAACTGTTCCCAATAGTTGTAGCAGTCCATATCTGGGAGAAGGAATTCGCAAACAAAACTATTCTGTTTTGGTGCGATAACCTAGCAGTGGTCCACGTGCTCAACTCAATGTCGTCCCGCTCCACAAGGGTTATGGGCCTGGTGAGAGCTTTCGTTCGGCAGTGCCTGGGCAGTAATATCTTGTTTACGGCCAGGCATGTCCCGGGTATTAGCAACGGGATTGCCGACGCACTCTCTCGCCAGCAGATGGAGCGGTTCAGACAATTGGCGCCGGAAGCCAGACAGGATCCGGAGGAACTTCCGCCAGCGATCTGGGACATTGGACACTAGAAATGTTCCAAGCAGTGCAGGGGTCGTTGGCGCCCCGCACTAGAGCGGCATATTCGCAAGCCCTCGGCGAATTCCAAAATTACCGGGGGGAGCAAGGCTGGATGGCCCAATTTCCTATTACGGAGGCCCAGTCAATACAATTTGCAATTAGCTTAAAAAGGCGGGGACTAGCACCCCGAACAATTTCAGGAAAATTGGCAGCTCTAGCTTTTTATAATAAGTTAGCAGGCTTCACATCTCCCAGCGAGGGTTTCTTGGTTAGAAAAATGTTAGAGGGGTGGCAAAGGGAATCCCCACAGGGACCCGATACTAGGCAGCCCATAACCCCGAGGATACTGCAGCAAATTTGCAATCAGCTGCCTGAGGTCTGTTTCTCGGCCTTCGAGTGTGTAACCTTTAAGAGCTTGTTTAAGTTGGCTTTTTTCGGAGCGTTCCGGGTAAGCGAAATTACGGCTGATTCGTCAAGGAATCAAGGAGGGGTCGTAGTCAGCAGAGACGACATTCAGGTGGGTGTGCAGGGCCTGGAGGTTTTGCTGAAGGGATCCAAGACGGATAAGTACAGAAGAGGGCAAGTAGTGAAGTTAGCAAGGTTGGATGACTGTCAATTGTGCCCAGTGGTGGCTATGGAAGATTATTTGCAACTCCGCCCTGTCGGGCCTGGTCAACTATACATACATAAGAACAGGGCCTGGGTAACGAGATTCCAATTCTCAGCGGTGCTACGGAGAGCCCTGGAGAAGGGAAACCTCCCGCCGCAGGTATTTAGTTCCCACTCATTTAGAATAGGCGCAGCAAGTAGCGCTGCAGCGGCAGGTCTATCCGAGGAACAAGTTAAGTCCATCGGCCGATGGAGGTCCAGAGCATTTCGCACTTATGTGCGAAAAGTGAATCTGGAGTGAGCATCTAGAGCACAGAGTGGCACAAGGAGGGAGGCAAGTAATGGTAAGGTAATAGGATTTTGTCTCCCATAGGAGGGGAACTGCCTTCACGACGACGGAGAGTCGTGATCGTTGGCCACAGTATGGTCTACTGGGCCGGAAAGCGAGCCGGACGCTCGTATTGGGGAACCCAGCTGGGCTTGGGACATCTCGCGGAAGTGGCGTGGAAAGGAAGAAGCGGAATGAGGTGGGCTCAATTCCTGCCGGTGATCCACGCCCTGGCAAGAGAGACGCATCCAGACGTATTGGTTGTACATTTGGGGGAGAATAACATTCCGGTGGAAACAGGTTTACACCTGGCCACCTGCATAAAAAGGGACCTCTGGGAGGCACGTCGACTTCTCCCCAGTACAAAGATTGTGTGGTCTGAGATGCTCGAAAGAATTAGGTGGAGGAATGCCGTGCGCCCCAGTAAAGTGGATAAGGCAAGGAGGAAGATAAACAAAGAGGTGGAGAAATTAATGGCCGATTTGGGGGGCGACACAATCAGACACCCCGGGATTAAATATTCCCGGCCGGAGCTTTACCGGCCGGATGGGGTGCATCTGTCAGACGAAGGTTTAGAGCTGTACCTCATAGCAATACAGCAAAAATTGAGTATTATTCTGGGTGAGTCGGGGGTGGGGGGGCGAGATTAGCCAAGCAACGCTGGCAATCTCTAGTGGCAGGGGTCCTGCGAGTTAGAGAGTTAGGGGTAGGGATAGTCTGCTGCCAGGTCATCTCCTTAAGAGATGGGGTACACCCGAATGCTAGAGCTTGACCGGCCAGCATCGAGGTGGACCCAGGAAAGGGGTGGGGGGCCGGTGGAAGGGCCCCAGGACAGGGGCGGTCCAGGGTCATCGCCGGCCCACCTCAATTCCTTCCTTGGGTCACGAGGAAATGGCCTCCTGATCCGGCCGGGGGCGGCCCGACAGGTGTGACATTGCAGCAGCTATAGTTAACATTGTTGCGGTACTGAGGGACATCAGACCGCTTTTAGTTACTCTACCAAGTTATATGTTAGAGTCAGGTTTGGCAGGACCGGGAGGGGCATAGCCCCCTCCCCCCGACAAGGCTAATAAAGTTTGGTGCGGCCTTATTTAATCCACAAATTGGTGTCACGTGTCTTCTTTCAGGGTGGGGGGACAATGCCCGTCGCCTTACCGGCTCTCCCCGAAGGCGAGCAGCTCGGCGGCGGCGGTTGTTGTTCCCCCCCCGCCTTTGCTGGAAGAAGGCACGAGGTAGGGGCAGGGCGCACGGCGGGGAAAAAGCGGCGCGAAGCGAGCTCTCGCGAGAGCGGAGCTCGCGGCCGCCATCTTGTGCCTGGGGGCGATTCAGGCATTCGCGCCCAGGCACCGACGAGAAAGCACCCTCCCACCCACCCTCGAATACTGTGGGTTTCACTGGTTGCTGAATTTGAGTTCAGAGCCGGGAAGGAATTTTTGACATCCAGATAATTGGCTGAAATTCTGGTGTTTTTTCGCCTTCCTCACAGTGTCGATTAGTAAGCAGAAGGGGGGAAGGGGTCAGTAATTTTCTACCGTCGCACCGCAGGGGTCCTGCGAGTTAGAGAGTTAGGGGTAGGGATAGTCTGCTGCCAGGTCATCTCCTTAAGCGATGGGGTACACCCGAATGCTAGAGCTTGCCGGCCAGCATCGAGGTGGACCCAGGAAAGGGGTGGGGGGCCGGTGGAAGGGCAGGACAGGGGCGGTCCAGGGTCATCGCCGGCCCACCTCAATTCCTTCCTTGGGTCACGAGGGAATGGCCTCCTGATCCGGCCGGGGGCGGCCCGACAGGTGTGACATTGCAGCAGCTATAGTTAATATTGTTGCGGTACTGAGGGACATCAGACCGCTTTTAGTTACTCTACCAAGTTATATGTTAGAGTCAGGTTTGGCATGACCGGGAGGGGCATAGCCCCCTCCCCCCGACAAGGCTAATAAAGTTTGGTGCGGCCTTATTTTATCCACAAATTGGTGTCACGTGTCTTCTTTCAGGGTGGGGGGACAACAGCCCTGGTCAGCCTCTGACTCCAAAAGGAGGTTGCTGAGGGCTCAGAGAAGGGTAACAATAATCATTAAGGTCTGAGCAGAGAGTGAAATGATCCTTTCGAACCAAACAGTCACAAAGTGTGAAGAAACATGGTGAAAGCATCTTACATCAGGGACAATATGGGGAAATCAGTTGTGCGAACTGCTGTTGTCCCCAGCTTAGAACAGAACAAAGGGGTGCTCAATAGAACAGAAATGTGATGAATTCAGAGCTGAGAAAAGGAAAACACTTGTCCACACAACACGTAGATGAACTGGGGAACTCACTGCTGCAGGATATGTTAAGGACAGGAATTCAGGATGGCTCAAAAGACAGATCAGAAATTTAGCTCAGAATATTCTTACAACAGCCTGAACCTCAAAGTGCTGCGCCAGCAAAAGAACCGTTGGAGTGGATGTTTTAAACCAACCTCTAACTGCTCAGGAGTAGGAAGAACCTTTCAGTGGGGTGCAAATTATCCCACAACTGTTTATTTAACGGTCTTGCATTTTTTTCTAGCGCATCAGACACCATCAGAAACAGATTACTGGTCAGGGTAGACAGTTGGCATGATCCCATATTTGCAATTCCTGTATTCACAGAGGGCTTTAAAAGGCAAGTCTTAAGACTGTTTTTCTGATTTTGTTTTCCTTGCCTCACAAGGGGGGGGGGGGGAGAGAGTCTGTGTTCAACATTTAAAACAAAGCAGAAAACTGGGATCAGTAAATCCAGCTAATAGGCACGCAGCCCACTGAGTCAAGAAGCCCCCTAGACTCAGACTCATTTCAATTTAATTCGAATATGGGTCAGAAGTGAGCTGCTAAAAAAATAAAATAAAAAAAAATAATTCAAATGTGGCGAGCATCTTTTGCTGAAAGATTCTCCTTTTGCAACATGTCAGCAGGAGACAATGTATTCAGCTTGATAATTATGTACTTCTGTACAATCACGTAGCATTATATACAAAATCACCACACTGCCGGAGGGAGGGGAAGAAAAAAACCCACAGCCTGAAATGCTAATTAGTTCCCAAATTAACATTGATTTGATTTAATGTTGAATAAAAGGTTGCAGCTTCTACTGAATTTCATTTTCAAAATGCTCACACAGCCGCGTTTTTAAATAGCTTGGCATCGCTTGTCCTGGGTGCAGAGGGGTTTGGAGTAGGAAAAAGGAGGCAGCAGAGCTTGCTCAGAATAAGCTCAGCAACTGATTGAGCACATGGATGCAATTGCTCTGTCATCCAGCAGCAACGTAACGCCCTTTGGGATCACGACTTCCAAGCAGAAGTGAAGCCTGAGCCTCAACTCTCTTTTTGTGCTGGGCCTGCTCAGTAAACAAGCAAGAGGCCCGTATTTCCAGCCTCATGTCTTTCCCCTGGCATTGACAGCATGACAGTGACAGGGCTGGCAGGGTGAGGATTACCACCTATGCAAATGTTTAAGGAACACAGGAAAAATACCTGCATTGGTTCCAGTGCAGCCCTGCCCCATGTACGTTTTATAAGTGTTCTCTTCCGAAAGGGGAGATATGGCCACCCTAGCCCAAGATCAGGACTGGGGTAAGCAGGGGAGAATAAGGGGCAAAACAGAATGCAAGGGCTTTAGGAGGAGAGACAGGACTGGGTAGGGTGGCCATCCCTCCCCTTTAAAAGAGGACACTTATGAAAAATACATGAGGCAGGGCTACACTGGAGGCAATGCAGCCCTGCAACATGTATTTTTCATAAGCATCCTCTTTTAAAGGGGCGGTATGGCCACCCTAGGACTGGGGCACAGAATGGAACCGGAAGTGACTCAGCTTCCTGGTGCTCCCAGCAAACATTACAGGATGCCTGGCAGCCAACTGGGAGGAGCGACAGAAGCTTGAGGCAGACAGGCAGAGGGGGCATGGCTGGGGCAAGGCAGGGAGGCTTCTTTGAGGATGGGCCCGGGGCAAGCTGAGACAGTACACAGGGGGGATGGCCACTACTCTAGAGGCCCCAAGCACATGGGTTTGAGGCTCGGTCCTTACAGACAGTGAGGTGGGGAAAATCAAAGCAATGTGTTTTATCCCGATAATGCTTCAAGCTAGAGGATCTTTGGAGGTGTCTGCCAACCCTAAAACTCTATGATTTGACAGCACTTTCTAACTGTCACTGGGTGCAGGGCCGGACGTAGGGGTAGGCAACACGGGCACCTGCCTAGGGCAGCTGATTTTGGGGTGGAGGTGGCAGATTTGAGGGGGGGGGGCTTCTGTTCTCAGCCTGCACCTCCCTGGTCACAGTACCCCTCCCCCCACCACTGCCACAACTGCATTGCCTCATCCGCACCACCCGCAGCCGGGACCCCTCATCTATCCCCACCTGGAGAAGCCCGGTTCTGACCCCGAATCTCCCCAAACACGCTCTGCAGTGGTGCCGAAGGTGGAGGAAGAGACGCTGCTTCTGTGCTGGGCGCTACCATGATCTCCCTGCCTGCCTCAGACGGCAGCCCGCCCGCACACCGTAGCTCTGGTGTGTGTGCAGAAGGGACGACAGCTTGAGTTGCCTAGGGACGCTAAAATCCTAAGTCCGGCCCCGATAGGGTGTGATTACCCAGAGTAAGTGCTGGCAGGACCAGACCCCACAGAGTCATGTTTTCTTCGCAGTCACACATTCCAAGGGAATTTAGTCCAATGTCTTTTACTCTCTGTCCCAGTGTTCTAACAGGGACTTGACACAGTTAGGTACAGTTTCCCACCTATTTGATACATATACCCCTAGACCAGGGGTGGGGAATTTCAGGCCCAGGGCCCAAATGCAGCCCATGGCAAGTTTTTATGTGGCCCCTTTCCACTTCCTGCATCTGGCCCCTGGATCCATTTCCTACCTCCAATCACTGAACAACTGAACTCAAGGGAAGGGAGCAGAGATGAAGTCCTGCAAAAAAGTATAGGGGACAGTTACATGGCACAGATCCATGATTTGGACCCTCCTTTCCTTGAATGCATCCCTTAAGTACCCCCGCCCCGACTTCTCTGTGGCCCTCGGAGCTTGTGCAAGCTTTCAAAGTGGCCCCCGGGAAGGCTGTGTCCTGCTACACTATCCTAGCCAGTGGTGTTGCTACCATGGTGTAAGGGGGCTCAGTTGAGCCCAGAGAGTCCTTTGCAAGTGACCTGAGATTGGTTTCTTTGCTACCCTCATATCGTCTGTGAAGTCTCATCCAGCAGAGCTTTTCTGGGTGGTGAGGGGACTGTTCGGTCCGGCCTCCCTCCATCTGGATTACTGGATTTGTTGATTACTTCGCAGATAAAATCACTCTCACTTACCACAGTTTTGACGCTGCACTTAATACAATAGGAGAAGCGGAGCCTGTGGAAGCCCCGCCTTGTCTGGTTTCATAGGATCAGTTTCAGTGGGTGTCGCCCTGTCAGGGGACGGGGTGCAAGGGGGTGATGGTCAGTAAGGGCAACCAGGAGGGGCTACAATGGGAGGGAACCGTGTGGCGAGAGGAACAAAAGGGAGCTATGATACAGTCCGGGCAGAGCTTACTATCAGGCTCCGGAGCATGGGACCAAGGAAAGGGGAGAAGAGAAGAGCAGATAGGCGGGGAATAGGTTGTAGGGGATGTCCCACGGACGGAGCAAACAAGGAAACCTCTCAGCCGTTCTCCGATCTCCAGAAGACTGAATACTCAGCATGAGTGCCAGACAAGCTGGCCTACGAACGCTGATGGCTCATCATTGAGGACAAGGGGCTGAGGAACCAGAGACAGGAAACTGGGGCAGCAATGGAGAACTGGAGACAAAGGGCTAGGGAACCCAAGCTGGGGGAGCAACAGGGAACTAGGAGAGCAATGAGGAACTAAGGGAGCAACGAGGAACCAAAGACAAGGGATTAAGGGAACCAGAGCTGGGGGAAACAACGGGGAACTACAGGAGTAACAGAGAGCTAAAGAAGCAATGGGGAACAAGAGACAAGAGATTAAGGGAACCAGAGCTGGGGGAGCAACAGGGAACTAGGGGAGCAACAAGGAGCTAAGGAGGAAACAGGGAACAAGAGACAAGGGATTAAGGGNAAACAGGGAACAAGAGACAAGGGATTAAGGGAACCAGAGCTGGGGGAGCAACAGAGAACTAGGGGAGCAACGAGGAGCTAAGGGGGCAACAGGGAACAAGAGACAAGGGGTTAAGGAAACCAGAGCTGGGGGAGCAACAGGAAACTAGGGGAGCAACAGAGAACTAAGGGGAGCAACTAGGAACAAGGTAAGAAACTGCTAATGAGAAACAGGTGGACAGGAATCAAGAGGGCAAGACAATCAGAGCTACCAGAAAGGGAAAGGGGGGAACAGAGCCAGAGGGGGCTAGACAAGAAATAGGCCGAAGAGCTGTAGACCAAAAGGCTAGCAGGAAGACAGTAGGATCACAGTCACAAGCTGATGTCCCACAGCTTCCAACTGTTCCCATCAGGCCTTTTATCCTGCTGGGAGCCAATGAGGAATCCAGGGGGGAGGAGTCAAGCAAGGCAAGGCACCAGGCATAAAGGGGGAATGTTATATCAAGCCCAGCTGCCATATGGCGCTGGGGAACTTCCCTACCTACCAAGGTCAGGGTCACAGGTTCAAGCCTGGTCCCTGACACGCCTGCTGATGCAGAGGATGTTTTTGGGGCGGTCAGAGCCACCTCTTGTGAACTGGACTCGTGCCTGTCCTGGCTGGTCAAGGTCAGCCGGGAGACGTTGGGGCCGTTGCTGGCAGGGATGGTCAATGCCTCCCTTCAGGAGGGCAGAGTGCTGAGCTGCCTCAAGGAGGTGGTGGTGTGGCCTCTTCAAGAAACCATTGCTTGACATTGACTCCCTTGCCAGCTATCGGCCTGTCTCTAATCTTCCCTTTTTAGGAAAAATTATTGAACAGGTGGTGGCTCAGCAGTTGCAGGGGCATATGAATGGCATCCGTTTTCTAGATCCCTCGCAGTTCTGCTTTCATCCGGGTTATTGTACTGAGACAGCACTTGTGGCTTTAGTCGACAACCTTCACCGAGAATTGGATCAGGGTCGATCAACCCTGTTGATCTTGTTATATCTTTCAGCTGCTTTTGATACCGTTGACCATGAGATGTTGGTGACTCGCTCGTGGGACCGAGCCAGGGTGGGCGGAATTGTTCTTGGATGATTCAGCTCATTCCTAGGCTGGAGAACTCAGTGGGTGGTGCTCAAGGATTGTTCTTCATCTCCCCGGGACTTCTCGTGTGGAGTCTGCAAGGCTCCATTTTGTCCCCCATTCCTGTTCAATGTTGTATATGCAGCTGTTGGGTGAGGTCGTGATGTTCGGTGTCATCAATATGCTGATGACACTCAACTCTTCCTCTCTTTTTCATCCGACCCAGACCCCGCAGTCTCAGTGCTTTCCCAAGGTTTGACGGCTGTGCGGGACTGGGTGAGGGCGAGCCGACTGAAGCTAAATCATGAATCCCGACAAGACAGAGGTGATGTTAGTGGGTAAGGCAGTGAGTGTGATGTCCCGTCATTGATGGGGTCCATCCCCCACTGACTTCTTAGGTTCATAGTCTTTGAGTGCTTCCCCCGATTCCCAGCTCTGCCTGGATGTCCAGGTGGAGACTGTGGCGAGGAGCATGTTTCACCAATTACATCTGGTGCGTCAGCTTCAGCCACATCTATCAGACTCCAAGCTGGCTATTGTCATCCATGTTTTCATTACCTCAAGACTAGACTATTGTAACGTGCTTTACATGGGGCTACCCATGGTGATAGTCCGGAGACTGCAGCTGGTGTAGAATGCGGTGGCCTACCTCCTTACAGGAGCGGGTTGCCATGAGCACGTTACAGCGGTGCTCCACTCTCTGCACTGGCTGCCTATAATCTTCCAGGCCCGATTCAAGGTATTCGTTTTGACCTATAAAGCCCTAAACGGTCTGGGACCTGCCCACCTACGGGACCACACTTCCCAGACGCTGGAGCAGCTTTTGTGGTTGGCCAGGGGTGCCTTCCTGGAGGTCCCCCAGGCATACCGGGGGCAGCTTTGGAGAGGGCGTTCTCGGTGGGCACACCCAGGCTGTGGAACTCCCTCCCGGCAGAGGCCCGACTGACTCCGGACCTTCCCTCCTTTCGACAAAAATGCAAGACCTGGCTGTTCCGCCAGGCATTCAGTGAGGGAGATGGGTGAAGGGTGAGGGGTGGATTAGGGTAGTAGGGTGCTTTATTTTTTACTCCCCTTTTAGTTTAATTGTATCATTTTATTAGTGTTTTTATATATATATTATTGTATTTAGGTGTTATTTTGTTGCTGTTAGCCGCCTGGAGCTGCTGTGAGCAGAAGAGGCAGGATAAAAATATTGTAACTAAATAAATAAAATAAAGGGTTGGGTGGATGGGGGCGGGGGCAGGAAGAGGGGCAGTCTGCTCCTGACCAGGGAGAACGCATCTTCTGGAGAGGCTGCCAGAGTGAGTTGGTAAAGAGCTAGCCTGGGGCTTTGGATGTGGCTAGGCTCTGTGGTCTACTGTTGACTAGCCACAGGTTTGATGCCTGGCATATGGACTATGTAGGTGTAAATCAACTGTTGTTGAGCTTCACCCTGGAGTGTAAGTCTCCTTGGGCACCGATCCACCCATGGCTAATTGGGACCCTGTGACACATATGCAAATGCTTTTGTCCATGGAGGCTTAACTCTCCACAAATAAAATACTGGGGTCGTTCCCCCCCACCCCCGGCCTCCTACCACCACCTACACATTTTGCTGACAAATGAAACACTGAAACTGCAATTGTCCATATTCAGAGACAATAGTAAATGCAGTGAATGTAGCTGGGCAAAATGTCACAGCTTTAAGAGGAATAGTCAGTTGTGGGGAAGTCATGTTAGAGGTAGCGGTGGGCAACAGTAGCACCAACATGAATGCAATAAAAAAATTCTACTTTGAATATGATTTAGAGTCAAGGCGGGATTCTCCCCATGGGCAAATTGGCAGGGATTTTGGATGGGACTATGGCGATTCATCTTTTTCCAGATCACTGGGTGAGGATCATCTGTTCAGGTCACGCGTGTGTCCCAAATGATCAGTTTCCTGGATTTGCTGGGTCATTGACAGAGCCTGACCTTTACAATTTTGCTCTGTGCATTTACATGGATGTACAAACCAATGTGTATTTTTTAAATGATATAATGACATCATCAAATCATTGGTACATTCATGCTTTCTGTTCTACAAATGAAAGGCCTGAACCTGGAAGCCCTTACTCATGTGAGCAAATCCTTATCCACACAGCTAGTTTTTACTCCAATAAAGTATCTCGGACATAATCAACAAGATTGCTTGCATGAGTGAGGGACCGCAGAATCAGTGTCCATGTTTTTGCATAGCATAGTGCAAACGTATAATGCAATCTCTGACATGCCATTGAAAAATGAGCATATGTCTCTAAATGCCTTCATGTGGCATGGTAGGCTTAAAAATCCAGCAGGACGATACGTTTGTCGATTCCTTTATGGGAATTTGACATTTATTAACAAAACACTGACCAAAATAAAAACACATTCAGTCCAATACAAGGAAGTGTTTTCAGGGATGACAACAGAATCTAATGATAAATTGATATTTGCTGGTGTGAAAAACAAGATGCAAAATAAGCCCAGCATTTCTGCTATTCATACTTTAAGATTAATTTTATTAAACAGTTTTGTCATTTTCTGGTTCACCAAGCACGTGTTTTCCAATATTGGCTTTGGAAGGGAAGTGTGTGGTGGCTGGTGAGCTCGCACCAATCCATTTGTTGCAGTGTCAGCATTCGAGAAGCACTTGACCCACGATGCACTGATTTTATTATAGTTCAGACTTTTAACTATATCAGCACGGTCCAATCTCATCTGCATTTGTTTGGCTCACTGAACCAGACCATTCGCATACAGCATATTGTGCATAATGTAATTGTTAAACATTATAAATGAATGTGTGCAAGAGACTCAACATGGGGGGGGGGGGGGGGGGGGGTCATTATTAAAAGGTTGAAGAGGTAGTTTTAGGTCCTGCTGTTGACAATTTTTATTGCTGAGTTCAGGAACATATGTAAATGCTTTTGTCCCTGGAGACTTCGCTCTTCTTAAAGAAAACATTGGGGTTCCCACCACCGCCACCCCACAACGCTGTCACATTTTGCCGAATTATTGAATCTCTGCATCTAGGTTTTACATCAGAGTTGAGGCACCAACTTCCAAGGCTGTGGGTCAAATCCAGACAATGGGGCCGATCCCAAGCCCTGCGAATCCTGCATGCAGAGGTATGTGTGTGGGCAGAAACCACACGTACTGCCATTGCCGGTGCATCGTGCCGCGCGGTAACCACACACATGCACGTGTGCGTAGAAGATACATGAGGCTTAGGCTTGGCCCCTGTGGCTTTTGGTGCAGGGTGCTTTCCCGTTGCTGGATCTGGCCCATGGATCTGCACCCTACCTTTGAGCACTGAAAGATTGGATCAGAGAGGAGAGCAATGGCATGCACTCAAGGATAGAGGATGGATCAATGGCACAGATCCATGAATATAAGGTGCTGCCTAAATGAGTCAGGCCAATGGTCCATCTTAGCCCAGTATTGTCACAAGTTCAACCTGACACAGCAGCAGGGTTTCAAAACTGGTTCTCCGGCAGAGGCCTCACTCAGGCTTGCTGCCCAAGACCCTTCAGGAACCACGGCAGAACCCACACCCAGGCATGCTACCCGAGATCCTGAATCAGAGATACTGGGGATTGAACTTGGGACCTTATACATGCAACACATGCGCTCTACCATCCCAGCCATGGCCCACCTCATGATCGAGACTGTCTCCTTCTCCCTCGATCTAGTGAGCACACTCCTTAAGTATCCCAAACTCCTACTTGGCTTAAGGAACTTGTGCTAATTTTCAAAGTGGCATGTGTGAGAGAAAAGGTTTCCCAGCCCTGCTGTACAGCATCACCCACTCAAGGGGGACAAGCACACATATTAAATTATAATTATATTGTATTATTATTATTATTATTATTAGCAAGCATTTATATAGCACCAGCAATGTACCTGGCGCTTTACCTTGGTTGAGGAACCAAGTGGTGTAGGGGAGGGCTGGCATGGTTCAACATGGTTGAACCATGCCACCTGTCAAATGCCGTTTTTACATGGACGGGAGTGGGTGGGAGGACGGGTGTGCTGCCGCGGTGGGTGGAGGTGGATGGGTGTCCTTTTACATGGACACACATACATCTCCACGCACGGAGTCTCCTCCGTTTTTCCGGATGGCTCTGTACATGTAGATTATTCGTTATTAACTATTATTATTAGCAAGCATTTATATAACACCAGCAATGTACCTGGTGCTTTACAAAGTAATGGAAGAGACATGGTCCCAGTGCCCTAGGGCTTACAATCTTAGAGATGGGGGGCAGGGGAGGAGATGAAGGAAGAGGAACAGAAGGAGAGACAAGGGGTGTAACGTTCACAAAGATGCGAGGTCTCAGGTGCACGTGCTTGACTTGGTAACATCGAGAATAATGGCTGACTGGAGGATATGAGCACACAGACCTCAGGTAACAGATTGTACTGGATGGTAGGTATCAGCAAGAGTTAGGGAAAGAGGTGGGTCTTGAGGAGGGATTTGAAGGTACGAAGGGAGGGGGTGAGGCGGATGTGGGTAGGGAAGGAGTTCCACGCAAAAGGGGCAGCTAGGGAGAAGGGACGAAGGCGGTTAGGGGAGCAGGGGAGGTGTGGGAGGGAGAGAGAGGGGACAGAGGAGGAGTGGAGTTCACAGACTGGAGTATGGAGGGAAATTAGTACAGAGAGGTAGGGGGGAGCAAGGTTGTGAAGAGCTTTGTTACAGACTAGGAGCTTGTGCAAGATTCGTTCAGGAAGGGGGAGTCAGTGAAGGGAGAAGAGGAGGGGCTGCACGTGGTCGAAGCAACAAGCGAGGTGGATGACCCTGGAAGCAGAGTTTTGGACGGAAATAAGGGGAGAAAGGGGAGAGCGGGGGAGGCCAGTGAGAAGGAGGTTACAGTAATCGAGGCAAGAGATGACCAGGG
>QEPC01013865.1:17997851-18011678 GCA_003113815.1 Sphenodon punctatus
ATGTAGGGTTTAAAAGAAAGGGGTGAGTCAAAGATGAAGCCTAAGATACGGACATGGGGGATGGGAAGGATGGTGACCCCGTCGATGAGGATCGTCAGGGAAGAGGGAGAGGAAGGATGAGGGGGGAAGATAAGGAGTTCAGTTTTAGCCATGTTGAGTTTGAGTTGACGTTGAGACATCCAGGTGGAGATGTCAGAGAGACAGCTGGTGAGGTGAGCTTAAAGAGGTGGAGAGAGCAAGGGAGTAGAGAGATAGAGTTGAGTGTCATCATCAGCATAGAGGTGATATTGGAAGCCATGGGAGGCAATGAGTTTGTAGATAGAGAAGAGGAGAGGGCCAAGGACAGAGCCTTGGGGAACACCAACCAAGAGGGGAAAGGAGGAGGAGGTGGAGTTGGTAAAAGACATTGAAGGAGTGGTCAGAGAGGTAGGAGAACCAGTCGAGGACAGAGCCATGGAAGCCAAGAGAGTTAAGTGAGTCCAGCAAGAGTGAGTGGTCAACACTAGTATCAAAGGCAGCAGAGAGGTCAAGGAGGACAAGAATGGAGTAGAGGCAATTAGATTTAGCCACAAGAAGATTGTTGCTGCTCTTAGTGAGAGCGGTTTCAGAAGAGCGAAGGGGGCGGAAGCCAGATTAGAGGGGCTCAAGGTAGGAGTTGGCGGAAAGGAAGTCGAGGCAGCGGGAGTAGACAACACGTTCAAGAAGCTTGGAAGTAAAAGGAGGGAGTGTGACAGGACAGTAGCTAGAAGGGTCAGAGGGATCAAGAGTGGACTTTTTGGATAGGTGAGATGGGTGGGTGATGGGTGGTGATGGGTGTGTTGGGAGCGCGTACATACACACGCCGCCCGTGGTATTCACATGGGTGGACACCCAGCACACACCTATCCCCCCCACCCACTGCTGGCGTGTTTACACTAACGCCCCCCCCCCCACCGCACACCCGCCCAAATACCCAGGTGGGGGTGTCCGTGTAAAAACAGCTTAACTTAGGGCCAATGGTGTAACAAGGGCTCCAGGAGAGAAGGGATGTTCCTCCCATTGAACACCGTACTCTCTGACCCCACAGGGCCCTAATACCACACTACCAGGCCGAACTCAGATCTGCTCCCTTCTGCTTCTTGTGTTCTCCTTCTCCACATCTCTCTCTCTCTCTCTCCGCTTCTCCCCTTCCCCCACCCCACATTTTCCCCCCTACCCCTGGCCCCAGCAGTAGAGCAGAAATGGGTACTTAAAGTACCAGCAAATAATACCCACATTTGTGGGTACCACAGGGGGATTACCCACGTACTGATCAGGTACCCGGATACCCAAAGTATCAGTAACTTCTTGTACCGATTTTTTGATTTATCAACCCCCAATCAGTATATCAGGTTGGAAAACTGAAAAATTGGTATGAAACTTTTTAAAAAAGTAACCAGAAGCCATTTTTCTGGGACCAGAAGTCTATTTTTTAGAATGGAAATTTTGTTTTAAAAAATAAGGTGTTGGAAGTTAATACGGGGGGGGGGGGGGGGGGGGGGGGGGGGGGAGGGAGTACGTATTTTGGGACTAGAATTAGTTTTCCAAGACCAGAAGTTGACTTTCTGGGACCAGACATTGGTATTCTGAGATGGAAAACTGATAAATGGGTGTCGGGAGTCAGTATAGCAACAAATAAGTCAAGAAATCGGTACCGGAAGTCAACATGCCAGGATAGGAAGTCGACATTCCAGGATATCAGGTACCCAAATCAGGTTGCAATGGCGTACTGATTGGTACCAAACGGTTGTCAGGTCAATTCGGGTACCGGAAATTTGACAGGTTACCCATTTTTGGCGGGTACTCTCTTTCAGCTCTAACCAACAGCTTTGGGTTTTCCACCCAAACTGGGAATCTCCTTCCATTTCCATCCTCTAGACCTCTCCCCTGCATCCATCTCTTCTTGATTTTGCCACCATTGCCTCGGACTTCACTACCATCAAGGGCAGAGCTATAAAAGGGACAGGAGGTGCAGCTGCACTGAGGCCCACACACCTCCGGGGGCCCCACGTTACCTGGTGCAGCTGTGCACTTACTGCTGGGAAGGGCATTCCATCTTCTGCACTAGGGCCCATTCCAATCTAGCTATATGTACAACTACCGTATTTCTGCACTGCTCCACTTGAGTAGGAGAAACGGGGTGTTTTCACACGGATGTGAGGATGCACAACCCTGGAGCAAGTCCGGCAGTGCACCCCCACATCTAGCCACTTGCAGCCACACCTGAGTCTGTTTTAGCCCATGGTCCGCCTATGCAACACCCCTATCCTACACCATAGCACTGTGTGCAGATTTCCTGCAACACTATGGCATTGTCGGGGCAACCCCCAGCCAGGAACAGGGCTGCAGCGGCCATCCGCCAAGCAGGCAGACAGCAGCCCCACCTCCGGCTGCTGCCCCAAGGTTGGGCTGCCCGCTCTGCTGGCAGTGCTTCAGGATGTTCCAGAGCACCGCCGGCGGGGCAGCCCCGGAGCAGGGACCGCCTGCCCTGCCTCTGCTCTGCTTGCCGCCTTTAAACAGATGGCCCACCCAGGGGTGAGGAGGGGCAGACGTCCGTCTGAAGACATTCATGGAGGCAGGGCTTGTAGCGTGGGTAGCCGTAGCCGCAGCAATAATAAAATTTGAGAGAATTCCCCTCTCCCTCCCCACCCTCAATGAGAATCTTTATGGGAAGGGGAGACCCTTCTATTATTACACCTCATGCTTAGGGTCAATTTCTGTCCAAGAATGCAGCTTCCAGGAGCTGCACATCCACATTTAAAGCAGAGTTTAGCTTGTAGAGTAGAAGTCCCTGGAGGCAAGGCTACGCTCGTACCTCTGTGTTCGCTGCAGCTCTGAAGACACAGCTGTCTCTCAACACCTAGTAATAAATCACCGTATTTTTCCTAGTAAATGCCGAGCGAAACCCGGTCCCCTCAGACAAGTGTCATGGCTTTTATCAAGTGCCACTTATCAGAGGCAGATAAATGAGGGAAAGAGGAACTGACATCTTAATGCTCCTGACCCTTCAATCCCTTGAGGGGAGGGTGGGGGGCTAAAAGAAAAAAGGGGGAGAATGCTGGTTTGCATTTAGTTTGTGCTCCTAGAATAAGTGGAATGCATTTAGTAATGTCATTTGCATTACTGGTGGACAGTAATCTGCGTTAGTGCACTCTGTTTAGGAGAAGTGGCAGCAGCCCAGCATGGAGCTAGCAAGGAAGACTGACTAGTCTTTAATTCCAACAGAAGGGGCTTGACTCAAATCAGAAAAGAGGTCAATCATGGGACAGACAGCATGAAAGAGCTTGGCTGACTTTATCGACAGGGAGAAGAAAAGACTGCAGTTCCCAGAGGCGCCGGTCCTGTAACCTTCTCTGGCACTTTTAGCATTTAGTCAAAAGTTAGTGGATAAACAGAGAATTAGAAAAACACAATAAGGGCGCTTATAGACAAGACAAAAAAGGCGGCTGATCCTTTGATCAGCCGCCTTTCTTTGCGCTCGTCTAAATTTCAATGCTGGATCCTACCCCGCGTCTGACCGGGTCGGCTTTACGCCGCACTTCCGGGTTCCCTGGCCGAGTGCGCATGCGCGGAAGGGCGCACATGCGCACAACGACTGTACGCCATGTCTGAACATCAGACACGGCATAAAGAGGAAGGCGGGGGAGAGATGCCGGTGCTGAACGATCCCGCTTGTCAGCGGGATCGTCTAACAGCGCCCTAAGGAGTGCAGCATCTGTGTAAAACTCCTTCCTGTCCAAACCCAGCTGCATCAGGAAGCCATACTTCCAAGCAGGAGTTTGGAGGAGGCTGTTAGTAAATAACCTCTTGAAATAAGGAATTAAGATGAGAGATGATTTTGAAGGGCAGTCACCCCCAAAATTTCAGAAGGCCTCATTCTGGAAAAAAAAAAGCTAGAAATCAGTAATTCTGCAGGTTGAGGGCTTTTATTGTTTAAATGTTGCTATTTTCAAAATGTTGCTAGGTTTTTATTATTATTTATTATTGGGCAGGGCTGGGGAAAATTTCCCCCCCAGGGGCCACTTTGAAAATTAGTAGAAGCTCAGAGGGCCACAGAGACGTTGGGGGCGGGGATGTTCAAGAGGTTTGCTCAGTAGGCATGGGCGAACAGATCGCGGTTCGTGTTCGGCCGTTCGGTTCGGTCGCGATCGGTTCGTGTGTTCGTGTTCGGCCATTCGGTTCGGCCGCGTTCGGTCCGTGTGTTCGTGTTCGGTCGTTCGGTCGTACCTCGCGTTCGTGTTCGCCCGTTCGGTTCGGCCGTTCGTGTTCGGTTGTTCGGGCAGGTCGTACGTTCGTGTTCGGCCGTTTGGTTCGTTCGCCATCGGGTTGTGCATTCGTGTTCAGTCGTTCGGTGTTCGGGTGGTTCGCGCGTTCGCGTTCGGCCGGAAATATCGCGGGAAGCCGTAAAATCGGCATCGCGCCAGAAATTCGTGTGCGTGAGTGAGGCGAGAGGGTGTGTGTTTGTTTCGGTGGTTGCTTGTGTAGTGTGTTTTGGTGATTGTTTTGGCTGTGCTGTGTGTTTGGGTGGGTTGGTGTGTGTTGTTGTTGCCTGTGGGTTGGACTGTGGTGTGTGGATGGTGTGAGATTTTAAAAAAAAATTTAAAAAATGAAGCGGTCTCGGGGCCGAATCTGCCGGGTGTGGCCACGCCCGACGGCGGAGGAGTTGTCGGAGGAGGAGGAGGCGGCTGCCACTGCCGCTGCCGCTGCCCCTGCCCCTGCCGCTGCCGCTGCCGCTGCCCCTGCCGCTGTCGCTGTGCCTTCCGTCTCGGACGAGGCGGGGGGCTCGTCAACAGTGATTCCTGCCAGGTTTGTAAACCTTTCTTTTACTTTTAAGGCAAGAAAGGCTGTATTAGTTTTTTAGTTAGAGTGTGCCAGCCAGCCAGGGGCGGGAGTTAGAGTGTGCCAGCCAGGGGCGGGAGTTAGAGTGTGCCAGCCAGGGGCGGGAGTTAGAGTGTGCCAGCCAGGGGCGGGAGTTAGAGTGTGCCAGCCAGGGGCGGGAGTTAGAGTGTGCCAGCCAGGGGCGGGAGTTAGAGTGTGCCAGCCAGGGGCGGGAGTTAGAGTGTGCCAGCCAGGGGCGGGAGTTAGAGTGTGCCAGCCAGGGGCGGGAGTTAGAGTGTGCCAGCCAGGGGCGGGAGTTAGAGTGTGCCAGCCAGGGGCGGGAGTTAGAGTGTGCCAGCCAGGGGCGGGAGTTAGAGTGTGCCAGCCAGGGGCGGGAGTTAGAGTGTGCCAGCCAGGGGCGGGAGTTAGAGTGTGCCAGCCAGGGGCGGGAGTTAGAGTGTGCCAGCCAGGGGCGGGAGTTAGAGTGTGCCAGCCAGGGGCGGGAGTTAGAGTGTGCCAGCCAGGGGCGGGATGGCAGGATTTGCACGTGCCAGCAAGGGGTGGTTTTTCAGTTGCTCTAGCATCTAGCAGCAGCATCCCCTAGCAGCCCTGGGATGGCAGGATTTGCACGTGCTTTATGTTATTTTTAGTTGCCGTCCCTAGCACCCAGAAGGAGGGAGGATTAGAGGCATCATCATTAAATGCGTGATATTAACTTGGTTTTTTATGTATTCCCATTTCAGAGAGGAATTGGACTCCTCTGCTCCCGAGGCCAGCCCTGCTTCCACCAGCCCCCGGAGGCAGAGGAGGACAAGTCGCCGCAGGACATCGAGGCGGAGGTCACCATCTTCGCCTCCCCAGCGCCAGTCCTCGGACGTCTGGCGCTTTTTCTCGAAGGACGACCGAATCGCCACATGCAAGGTATGTCGTGTGGGGCTTCACTGCAGGCTTCATTGCAACATACTCTCTAGATCGCAACAAGTTTCTGCAAAGTGGTCGAGCCTTGCCCAGTGGTGACTCACTAGGCCGCCCAGTAGCACCCATTGGATTGCTCGTGCACAGAGCCCGTGGAACAGTGAGTGAGTGAGCTGAAAAGAGGCATATTGGTAGGAGCAGCAGCAGCAGCACCCATTGGATGGAGGATTACCCTCTGACCTGTTAGGAATGAAAGTCCCCTGCAAGGACAGATTGGATGGCCACCCAGTCCACCCACTCGTGGAGACAGAATGCAGGCAGGGCTTGACAGAGACAGACCATTTAGACAGACCATAAAGACAGATCTTTAGATTGTAAGCTCTCTGGGGCAGGGACCGTGTCTATCTTAGTTTTTTGTAAAGCACCAGGTACATCGCTGGTGCTATATAAATGCTAATAATAATAATAATAATAATAATGCTAATGTTCCTTTCTTTTTCTGCTCTTTCTAGATCTGCAGTAAAGTCTTCCGGCGGCAGAGGGAGGGCACAACATCGGGGCTGCTCACGCACATTGAGGGCACCCACAAGATCCGGGTGAGGCGGGCAGGCGAGGTGGAAGATGAGGACTCTGCCGGTGCCACTGCAGCTGCTGCACCTGCCGTGGAGCCACCACGCCAAAGGGGGGGGAAGGCCTCCCGCAAAAGGAGGCATACACGCCCTTCCCCTCCCTCCGCCTCTACCCTCACCGTCGAGAGCCCCGATGTCACGGAGGATGAGGACCTGAGGGAAGCGAGTGAGCAGCTGCGTCGCTCGGCACGGCGCCACACGGAGGAGGTCGACCGCTCCACCGCCAACCTGGAGAAGTGCATGTTGGAGCGCACGCGGGCGCTGCGCTCTGAGAAGCGGCGGGTGGTGGCCTACGGCCAGTATGTGGCCACCGAGCAGCAATGCCTGCGTGGCTACCAGCAGGCACTCTCCAGGTGGCACAACAATGTCGCCGCGGCGCTGGAGTATGCCGTGCAGAACGGCGGGTTCGACCCCTCCACGGTGGCCTGCCCTCTGGACTGCCAGCCGCCGGAAGACATCCTGCCTTTTCCCCAAACACGGGGGGGGCACTCTGAGACTGACAGGCCCAGTGGCAGTGGCCATTGAGACAGAGACTCTTAGCTTGTGTTTTTTAAGTTTCCTTTTCATGTTTGCTTTTGTTTGAAATGTTGTTTTGTTGTTGTTCTGTTTTTATAGTGTTAAGTATATAGTGTTAAGTTAAGGTTGGTTATTTAAGTGTTAATTAAATTGTTAAATGTTATTTAAAGCTGTTCTTTTTCTTTCTGGAAAGGGGAGAGGGTTTGTCATTCAGCTTCTGCCCCACGAGGAATTGGGTAGTCATAAGCCGGGTGGCAGACTTACAGTTTGTTTGTTTGGTTTCCTAGGCCCAGCCTGCATCATGAGGTCAGTCAGATAAGGCGGCCTAGGCCGTCTAGTAAGAGAGAGAGAGAGAGAGAGAGGCAGAGAGAGAGAGAGAGAGAGAGGCAAAGAGAGAGAGGCAGGGTGGGTGCAAGCATTGGGATGGAGGGACAGCACCTCAGCAGCACAGTACTATTGCAGCCGAGCCCTGGATGGAGGAGGAGGAGCCCTGTCCCACGACTGCCCCTGGCATGGGATGGATGGCGTGTGCCACTGCACCATCACTCTTTGTCCAGGGGCAGCTCCGGGAATCCCAGCAGCGGAAGGTTCACCTTGAGAAAGAGCAACTGCTCCACCAACTTGGCCCCCAGTCTCAGGCGGTGCGGGGAACATATGTCCCCCGCGATGGAGAACACCCTCTCGCTGGGGACACTGGTTGGTGGGCAGGACAGGAATCCCTTGGCCACTTTGGACAGGGCCGGCCACACTTGGGCCTTGCTGGCCCAGTAGGCCAAGGGATCGCTGCCGGGTTCTATGCAAGGCTCCTCCTCCAGATAGGTCTCCACTGCTGCTGAGGCGCCATCATACTCCCTCCGGTAGCTCTGGGTGGGCACCACCTGCCCCACTGCCCTCAGCCACGCTGCTTGCCCTTTTGTGCTGCTGGTCCCCATGCTCCCCTGAGTGGACAGAACAGAGGAGGAGCTGCTGGCAGTAAGGGTCCTGCTGCTGCTGGAGGCAGGGATAGACCCAGATGGCTGAGGGTCGCTGCTCCTACTCCCACCATCCCCAGGGGCATCCCGCTGCATGGCCCGCTCTGCCTGCCTGACCTTATCGACCAGCATCCCCTTCTGGAGGCCATAGTGCGCACTTTCCCGTGCCATGCTGCCCTTGATCCTGGGGTCCAGCATGGTTGCCAGGACATATTCGTCCCGGCGCAGGAGGTCACCAAAGCGAGCGCTCAGGCCCGCCTTCAACTTGTCGGCTAGCTCCATCGCCTCGTCGCACATTCTCCTGCCCTGAGGGCCACGATCCCGCCCCACCGCCCCAAGAATCTCATCCAGGCTGCTGTGGAGACTATGCACCAGCGGGGTCACCTGGCTGAGGGTGGCAGTGGAGCTGCTCAGTGTCTCCGTGACGGCCAGGAATGGTCTCAGGACAGAGACGGTTTGGGATATAATATCCCATTCCTCCCTGTTGTACCCTGGAGGTGACTCGATGTCTGTCTCCAGTTCCACCTGATGCAGGGCGGCTTTCTGTTCAAGAAGCCGCTCCAGCATCAGGAAGGTGGAGTTCCACCGGGTGGAGACATCCTGGATCAGGGTGTGCACCGGGGACCCTTGCTCAGCCTGCTTCTCCCGGAGGAGTTCGCTGCCCTTCACGCTGCGGTTGAAGAAGCCCGCCAGCTTCCTCCCCCGCTCGACCAGGGAGCTAAGGGTGCCTGGCCCAATGCCTTTATCACCCAAGCCCAGAGCGTCCTTCACCACCAGGTGGAGGGTGTGTGCGGCGCAAGGGATACTCGTGAACCCCCCGTCACGGACTGCCTTAAGCATATTGGCCGCGTTGTCCGTGACCACACACCCCTTGGTGAAGGCCACGCCTGGCGTGAGCCACTCCCTCACCATGGTGGTCAGGGCTGCCTCTACCTTCCTTGCGGTGTGGGAGCTGTCCATAACTTGGGACTGAAGCAGGGCCCACCTATACCCTGCTTCAGGTCCCCTCCTGCCACTGCCAAGCACTGCCTTTGCGTCCTGCCACCAGTGTGCAGTCACTGCCAGGTAGGCATGCTGGGCGTTCCTGGAGGACCACAGGTCCGTGGTGAAGTGGACCGTTGCCCCCCCAGCCCCTGCAAGCTGCTCCCTCACCCGCTCCTTCAAAGCCCTATATAACTGTGGGACCACAGTCCGACTCAGGGCGGAGCGGGAAGGAAGCTTAAAGTTGGGAGCCAGGAACGCAAGCAGACGCTGGAAGCCCTTGTCCTCCACAATGGAGAAGGGCTGGCCATCCAGGGCAATCATCTCGGCAACCAGGCGCTTGCCTTTTTCCTGGAAGCCTGTGCCACGGCGCCCTGCCGATGGCCTCGACACATCGCCCCACCCCATCTCCTCCATGGTGGACTGGCGGTGCTGCTGGGGAGGCTCCTGCAGTTTTTCTGCCCCCATAATGCTCCTGCTGCTGGTAGAGGCAGCAGCAGTAGCTGCAGAACGCTGGCCCGCTGAATGGGCCGGGCGACTGGCCGCTGGAGTCGGGAACCCGCTGGCATCCACTTCGCCTGCCTTCCCGCTCAGCAACACAGCACTGTGGCATGCCTTCAGGTGCCTGGCCATTGCAGTTGTGCCAAGGTTGGCAAGCGCCCGCCCACGCTTCACCACCTTTTGGCACAGCGTGCACTGCACCTCTCTGGGATCATCTGCCCTCACCTGCTTAAAATGCTCCCAGACAGTGGATTTTTTTCCCCCTCCTGCTGCCTTCTTGCCCGCCCCGGCAGACGTGCTGCTGCCAGTGCTGCTGGGAGAGGGAGAACTTTGTGGCACTGGTGGTGATGCAGCTCTGGGAGGAGGAGGGTCAGACATTGCCTCATGGACATAGATATCCTCTGCGGCACTAGTGTCACTGACTGCTGCCTCTTCCTCACTGTCCCCAGCGATCATGGCGATGTCCCCAGAAGGGGAGTACTGGGACCCGGAGGGTAGACTGCCCGTGCCCGCCATGCTGCTGGCACTCTCCCTGTGCCCCCCTCTGTGGCTGCTAGTGCTGCTGCAGCTGCCGCTGCTGCCACTCCTCCTCTCCCAGTCCCTAGTACTGGCATTGCCCGGGGATCGGGCCCTGCCTCTAGCAGCCGGGGTGGGATCCACCAGCTCTGGGCTACTGGGGATTTCCTCGACTGTGGGGGACATTGGTGGCCCTGGAGGAACATCGGTAGAAGAAGCAGCCCCAGCTCCTGCTCCATCACCACGCACAGCAGACACAGATGCAGCAGCCTGAGCCTCAAGTCCTGCAGGCCTTCCAGTGCCCTGAGTGTCAGTGGAGGGCACTGCCAGGAGACGTTGCAGAGCACCCTGGGCCCCTAAAGCAGGCCTCCTGATTTTGGGAGGGGGTGAGGCGCTCTGCCTCTGGCTACTGCTGCTGCCTGCTGCCGCTCCTCGTGCACGGCCTCTGGGACGTGCCCCATTGCCTCCCCTACGGGCAGCAGATCGGCCTCTCCTTCCCTTCTCCATTTCTCCCGAAAAAAACAATGTTTTTTAATATATAATTTTTTAAAAAAATTTTATTGAATTTTTTTATCAAATATTTATATCTCTATATCTACACTAATAACTAACTAACTACCTAACTAATAAATGTATTCTAAATGCTATGAATAACTCCAACAAACCCTAAAGCTGAATCACAGAAAACAGTAAACTCTATCTCTATCAGTAAACCTTAAACTAAACTACTCCTACTATGTCAAAACAAAAATGTATCGACCTAATCCTATCTATCTACCTATGAATATATGGGATGGGGGTTGGGGGGCAATCACAAACAAGACAAGGAGGGGTACAAAACTGAAATGAAACCTAAATCAATCTATAAATTAATAATATACTACTACTCTAATGAATCAAAAAAACAGGGGAAGGGAATGGGGAGGGAATATTCAATGGAGGGGGGAGGGAAGGAGGAAGATTGAAGATTGAACACAGGGAGGGATAAAAACAAAAAATAACAACTAAATCTATCAAAGCTAATGTAAATAAATGAGAATATGGGGGTAGATGGGTTGGATGGGTGAAATAGGAGGAGGATGGCAATGGATTGGGGAGCTGGAAAATGCTGGGTGAGGGAGCCTTCTGAAACGCCTGCTGCTCAGGAACAGTGACTAGCTCAGAAGGTATTGGGAAGGGGGGAGGCAGACAGTTTTGTTTCTTGCTGCGCCCGCCTCAAATCAGCCCCATTGGCTCCGTGCAGCCTAGCCCGTGGCCAATCATAGACTGCCAAGCCAGTGGTCTGAGGCGAAAAGAGATGGTGATTCATCAGGCTGGCTGCTACTCCAAGCCACTCTCCACCCTCCACCCCTGGTGCCTGGAAGTCTGCTCCTAGCTGAGTCAAATGACTTCCCCCTCCCTGCTACATTTGGCCTTCCAGTGACCTGACAGAAGACCATGTTTTAGCCACCCGAACACAACCGAACGCGATTCGAATTGAACGAACTGTTTGGCCATTTCGTAGTTCGGTGTTCGGTTCCGTTCGGTGTGTTTGCCATTTTCGTCGTTCGGTGTTCGGTTCCGTTCGGTTCCGTTCGGTGTGTTCACCATTTCGGTGTTCAGTGTTCGGTGTTCGGTGCGTTCGGTGCGTTCGTGTTCGGTTGTCCGAACAGGCCGAGTTCGGGCCGAACACCGAACTACCGAACCGCGTTCGTCCATCCCTATTGCTCAGAAGGAGGAAGGTCCATGTCATGGATCTGTCCCATTTCCTTGTGTGTAGGCCCTCATCTCTGCTCCCTTATCCTGAGCTCAGACTTTCAGTGCTTGGGGGTAGGAACTGGGTTCAGGAGCTGGAAAGGGGCCAAATAAAAATGATCCACAAGCTGCATTTGGCTCCTGGGCCTGAGGTTTCCCACCCCTGCTATAGTGCTAGCAATTTGCCTGGCCAGGGAGAGTCATAAAAAGAGATCGGTCTCTGCTAGAGCTGCAGCAGGTAGCACTTTAGCTATGACATGTAATACCCACATTTTCAGGCAACCAATGGGGCACCCAGCCCCCCATCAGATACCCCCAAGACGGAAATCCTGGGACCCATGGCTCCCCAGGCTTACTCACCTCACCGCTGAACTGCTGCTCTTCCTGGCTCTCCCTGCTTGCTGCTCATCTGAGTGGGGAACTTCCCCGTTTGACTTTTTCTTGAGCGGGGAGGGGGAGAGTGAGAAGGTTTCTTCCCATCAGAGTGCGCTCCCCTAACGGGTCCCCTGTTCCCAAGGAAAGTCAGGAGTCTGGACCAGAGGAACAGCAGCCCGGTGGTGAGGTGAGTCAGCCTGGGGAGTCAGATAGCCCGTCAGGTCACATTCGGGTACCAGTTGGTGCACAAATGCGACCGGGGCAAGTAGGACACCCCAAATTCAATAGGGTGCCTGACTGGCCATTGTACCCAGTTTCAGCTCTAGGGGCTTAAGGGGCTCTTAGATGAGAGGGAAGACAAGGGGGAAGAGACCATAGCAAGAGATGGGGATACATTCAAGACGTGGGGAAGGCAGGAGAAGGAGCAGCAGTGAGCAGTCTGTGGAGATGTGGAGCCAGGGAAAGCCTGACCCCCCCCAAAAAAAAAGGTAGATTCTTAGGAGCGATTTGAATTTTGGGAGGAAAGGAGCAGAGCAGAGTATCCTTGTTCGAGGAGGGAGTTCAAAGTGAAAGGAGCATCATGGGAGAAAAGGCAAAGATGGTGCACGGAGTAGGAGTCTCAAAAGCCAGTGAGGCTGCTGGCAGAGGAGGAAAAACATTCTATGGCAGAGCAAGGCTATGATAGCCTTGAATGTGAGGCTAGGATGGCTCCTTGGGAATTAGCTCTGCCTTCCTGCTAGGACAATCTCAGATGGGCACGACCAACTCCAGGAAATGTGCTGTTCCTTCCAGGGGGGGAATTAGGAGGGGGGAAGGGAGAGGAAGAACAGAGGGGATGCATCCCTTTGAGCTTTCAGAGCAAGGAGGAAGTGAATACCAATGCCCCCCCCCCCTCCTTTGTAGGAATCCTGGAATGGATCCAAGATCAAATCTAAAAACAAAGGTTTTGCCAGGACCCTGTCTCCCAAATAAACCAGTCTCTTTTATAAGTAAATCAGTTTTATGCTCTTTTAAACTTAAGTATCATAACTGAATGAACAATAAAAATACAGTACGACTGAGTATAAACAACAAAGAAACAAGAGAAGAAATACAGCTGGAAAACTGAATACTAGTTACAGAGTAATAAGGACTTAACATACAAGAAACTTGATGAATCTTACTTAGTAATGGTGTAACTAATTGCTGACCAGGCAATTAGTACAAGACTTGCCCAAACTATGTTTGAATAGGGGCCATACTTCTGGCATCTGTAGATGGGCACCTCAGAAGGTGAGGACACACCAAGATGCTAGAGGGGCTGATATTTATGGCCCTTATCAATAAGCTGAAACCATGTTTTTCCTAATTTAGAATTGAAGGAAACACATACAGTTCTACGCAACTCTTCTAGGTGGAGTTTGCAAGAAAGAGAAAAGAGGAACTTCTAGGCCAGTTCTAGCAAGTTTGGGGGTCTGTCACTTGTCCTCTAATGGACCTATGCCCGTAACAAAGTGCTTGTTTCCGACGTCCTTCCTTGAGCCTTAACTAGTAATGTCAAGTGAACCAACTTAGGCCTCAAAGCCTGCTATGCCCAGGGCCCCGAGTCTTCTGTGCTTCTGCGATTCGTGGAATTTTCGCAGAATCCTGCCCTAGGCAGGATTATCGCAGAAACTGGGAAAATCCCCGCGGAATTTCCCTTCCTTGGCAGTGAGTCAATCCAGGACCTGCTTTATTCAGGTCACAAGCCAATCAGGGGCTTGCGCAGCCTTTATAAAGCAGGTCACATCAGCACATGTCACTTATGGTCCGGAATTCACTTGAGACCGCCGCTGCCGCCGAGGGACCCAACTCCAGCCGCCGCTTCTCCGGCC
>QEPC01013865.1:18017621-18085410 GCA_003113815.1 Sphenodon punctatus
TGAGGTTTTGAAATCGTGAGATGTAACTGTTAGTCTTGTGATCTGCCTGCTTTTAAACCTGGCAGAGGAGGTGAATATAACCTGCCTAACTGAAATTGCTGGATTAAGTAATGTAATGTCCATCCAATGTTAACCCTGGGAATTCCTTGCTTCTGGCTGGGTTATGCCCTGGCTCCGCCTACCGTATCCCTGGCTCCGCCCCTAGGCTAGGCTCTGCCCCTAGGCCCGCTGGCCTTACTACCCCAGTGCCCCTCCAACATCAAAACCCACCAGCCGCCCCTGTTTGCTATAGAGGATAGGTAGAGATAGTATGTAGTGAATTCAGTTTTAACATTTTATAGTGTGTTTGTAGGAGATATTAGATACCTCTGGGAAATCTAAAGTCTGCTCCTGCTGTGCCAATGATGCCTCTGGGCAATCTAAACTATGATCCTGCTGTGCCAAATCCAATGCTGCCTCTGGGCAATCTAAAGTCTGCTCCTGCTGTGCCAAATCCAATGCTGCCTCTGGGCAATCTAAAGTCTGTGCCAATGTTGCCAATGATGCCTCTGGGCAATCTAAAGTCTGCTCCTGCTGTGCCAATGTAGCCAATGCTGCCTCTGGGCAATCCAGCGTCTGCTGCTGCTGCCAATGTAGCCTCTGCTGTCTGTGCCAATGGTTCTGTGCCCGGGCAATCCAATGTTCACTGCTGCTGCCCATGCTTCCTCTGCTGTCTGTGCCACGGGTTCTGTGCCCCGGCAATCCAATGTCTGCTGCTGCTGCCAATGCACATCAATGCAGAGCTCAACTACAGTCTCTTCAGGGCTGGACCCTGAAACATCACATATTCCGACACACACAAACCAAAAACTATAGGATTTCAGTAGACTCCTCACTTTCTATGCAGCCAAGTGCTCTGAGAAAGATGGGATTTCATAGGTGAAATTACTGGCAATGTCAGAGCCCAGCGCCAGGGCTGCGCCCGGCGGGGGCGCAGACCGCGGGACGGCGCCTCACCCTTGACTTCCCCCCTGGGGACTCCACCAGGCACGTCCCCACTGGCCGCGGGACCTGCCGTGATGCCAGGGATTCCACCCCTCCACCCCCCCCGTGCGCAGCGGCCGCCTGCGGCTGCGTCAGAAAACCAAGAGATTGAGGCTGGGCCCAGTCAGGAGTAGAAGGAGGCCATGCCCCCCTAGACGCCATTCAGCATACCTCCAGGCGCGTGGAGGGGGGGCCTCAGACAGATAAACCAGTGCCGCAGTTTAGTCAGCGCTGGTGATTGAAGTGGAGAGACCGGCCCCTGAGCGAGCTAAGTGTTTGTGGAATTGAGCGAGACAACCTTGACTGATTCTAGAGTGTGCCAGTGAGTGTTGGTACCCTCCTCCTCCCCCCCCACCCCCGGAACCCTTGTGTGTGTGTGGGAAGAGCGTGAGTGCATGTGTGCTCCCCTTCCTGGAATTCCCTCTCCCCCTCCCTCCACGAACATCTCCCCCTCATCCTTCCCCTTGTGCCTGGGTCCCCCTTCCTGCCTTCTCCCCACTAAATTGTGCATTGCCTATCCGTCCCTTGCAAGTGTGGGTTATCAGTGGTGCGTGCCTGGGAACAGGCCCGTGGCTCCCCATAATCACTTGGCACCCTATGATGATAAGGATCTGGCCTCAGTGAGGCTTATTGATCCACCTAATATCCTGACGGGCATTTATACTTTGATAGATCCCCGCCACGTGAGAGCCCGGGTGTGTGACTGGCAATACTTGTGGAGGGCAGGATTCTGATTCCCTTTCCCATTCCCCCCGGCCCCCATGACAGAATCACCAGCATATTATCCCCTCCACCCCCTCAGAAGCCATGAGCAACCCTGTAGATTTGGCCCAAGATTGAAATAGGGCAATTAGTGCATGCAGTCCAATCTTTAGCAATGGAGGTAAAGGACCTAAGGAAAAACCAACAAGCCTTAGCCACTTCAGTGGCTCAATTGCGAGTCCAAACAGACACTGGGGAAAGTCCGCTGGGAATAGTCCCAGCGCCAGCAGGCGCCCCGGCAGTCGTGGCCCCTCCGCTGGTCACGACACCGCAGGAACCTAGTGGGCCTCAGATGGAGAAATTCTCTGGGGATCGGAAGACCTTCCAGGGGTTCCTGGCTTTATGCAAGCTTACATTTATCATGCAACCCCAAACCTATGCCACCGAAGAGCTAAAGGTGGCGTATATAATAGGGAATTTAGGGGGCACAGCGTTAGAGTGGGCCATGACGCTGTTAAAAGGAAACAGCCCCCTGTTGTCACACTATAACAACTTTAATTAAAGTTTAACAACTTTAATTAAAGAATTTAGCTTCCACTTTGACCACCCTCATCGGGTCCGTGATGCGGAGACGGCTATTCTATCTCTACGTCAAGCCAAAGGAGGACTGCTTGAGTATATTACCCTGTTTCAACAGCTGGCTCTCGAATTGCAGTGGCCAAACACAGTCCTTCGGGTGATGTTTCGGAAAGGCCTGTGAGACGAGCTCAGGGACCAGTTGGCGTTTACAAGCCTTCCCGAGACATGGGAGGAATTGGCCATGCTGACCTTACAAATAGACGACCACCTCGCTGAAAGAAGATGGGAACGGAGGCAAGAACCCCATCTACTGGCCCCACGTCCCTTCCTTCCTATGCCCCCTCCAGTTACCTCACCAGACTACGGAGAATGAGGCTATGCAGCTTGGAGCTTCACGAAGTTCCCTGACACCGGAAGAAAAAGACAGAAGACGACGAGCACGGGCATGCTACTACTGTGGGGAAACAAACCATTTATGAATGCCCTTCCTTGATGCCGCAACGTCAAGCCCCGGGAAACGCCAAATGTCGGGAGGGGCAGGGGCCCTCCCGACCATGAACCTGATCCCCTCTACAACTGGGGTGGCTTCCTCTCATTTGAAGGTACCTTTGACAGTTTGGGTAAAACCAAACCATTCGGTAGTGATATGGGCCCTAGTCGATTCCGGGGCTTCCGGTAACTTCATAGACCAGGCACTTGTTCAGACCCACGCCATCCCTACCCAGCCGAGACCTCACCCTGAAGCAGTTTATTCAATCGATGGATCCATCTTAAAGTCAGGACATCTTACGACTCAAACAAAACCTCTGCAGTGCCACATAGGACCCCATGAAGAGATGCTGTCCTTTGCTGTGGTATGTACCCCTTTGTTACCGGTAGTGTTAGGGCTACCCTGGCTACACCGACATGACCCACGGATCCATTGGTCCCAGCGGTGGATTGCCCTTACTTCCCCATATTGCAAACAGACGTGTTAGCGTTCTCAACCTACCATGCTGGGAGCACTGATGACATCCGAGGAAACAACCACACACACCTTTCAGCCCCCCGAAGAGTATATGGATTACCTTGAGGTTTTCATCATGGCCTGGGCCACCAAGTTACCCCCACATCGGGCTTACGACTGCCTCATTGACTTAGTCCCGGGGTCGGAACCCCCTTTCGGCTGGATCTATGCCCTTTCTACCCCTGAGTTACGAGCATTAAGATAATATATACATGAAGGCTTGCAGAATGGGACTATTTGTCACCCTTGTTCTCCAGCGGGGGCACCCATCTTTTTCGTGGCAAAAAAGGATGGTGGACTCTGACCATGCATAGATTATCGGGGACTCAATGCCTTTACGATAAAAAAACATTACCCCCTGCTTCTGATCCCCGAGCTCCTTAACAGACTCCAAGAAGCAAACATATATACGAAATTGGATCTACAGGGAGCATACAACTTAGTGCGCATTCGTCCAGTGGATGAGTGGAAAACGGCCTTTCGCATGCGCTATGGACACTACGAATATTTAGTGATGCCGTTTGGCCTTGCCAACACCCCGGCAACCTTTCAGCATTTTATTAATGACATTTTTCGAGACCTTCTAGATGTCTCAGTAATCGCTTATCTTGACAACATCCTTATTTATTCCACCTCATATGAACAACACGTGCAACATGTATGACAAGTGCTGCAACAACTACAAGATCATAAGCGATATTGTAAAGGGGAAAAGCACGCCTTTCACTTAACCACCGTGGAATTTCTGGGATTCGTGATCACCCCAAAGGGGATTGCCATGGACATGCGAAAAATCGAAGCAATCCAGCACTGGCCCATCCCCAGAGCGGTAAAACCCCTTCAACGCTTAGGCAGTACAAATTATTATCGGCAATATATCCCGAATTATGCTGCTATCACCACCCCCCTTACTCAACTCCTCAAAAAAAAAATCACCCCTATGAGTGGGGACACTTGCAAAACCATAGTTTTGAGTACCTCAAACGCGCCTTTACTCACGCGCCTCTACTGTAGCACCCCATCTTTGACAAACCTTTTTTTGTAGACTCCAACGCGTCCAGTACCACCATTGGCGCGGTACTCCTTCAAGAGACCACACACCCCGTGCAGCTTCTGCCCTGCACCTATTATTCTAGGCAACTTACACCCGCTGAGTGCAACTACACAGTGTTCGATTGAGAACTTCTTGCCATTAAAATGGCATTTGAAATTTGGCGACACTACTTGGAAGGGTCTCCACACACTGTTACTGTAATTACTGACCACAAGAACTTAACCTTCCTGCAAACAGCACAGATCGCCAACGCCCGATGGACACTGTTTTTCGTGAGGTTTTCCTTCACCATTTCCTATCGGCCAGGGAGCCTGAACGTCCTTGCTGACACACTCTCATGCTATTATGACGAGCAAGAAGTAGCCAGGACCCTGAAGGGCCCTCTCTTCAACGCTAAAGTTTTCGCTACAACTTATCTCCAACTGAGGCAGCTCCAAGAAGCCAGCAAGGCAGAGGAAAAGGACATCCGAGACCTCACAACCACCTGGGAGGGTCAATTATGGAAAAAACAAAGCCACATTGTGGTGCCTCCTTCATGCCGGCCCCAGATTCTGTGGGCTCATCATGAAGCCCTGCTAGCAGGCCATCCAGGGCCCTCCAGATGAGCTGGTGAACATACTGGTGGCCTTCCCTGGCTCAGGACGTACAACGACACGAGGACCAATGCACCATCTGTGCGCAGACCAAGGTTCCCCGTAGAGCCCCTCAGGGGCTCCTCCAACTGCTGCCAACCCCTCAGGGGCCATGGCAGCGTGTGGGACTTGATTTTATTGTGGACCTTCCGCCCTCTAAGGCGGACATACCATATTAGTGGCCATGGACCACTTCACCAAAATGGCCCATTTTGTGGCTTGCAAAGGACTACCATCAGCCCGCCATACCACTCTTCTGTTTATACGACATGTAGCAAAGTTACATGGATGGCCCCTTGAGATCATCAGTGATTGGGGAACGCAATTTGTTTCTCGATTCTGGAAAGCCTTGTTCTCAGCCCTCAGAGTCTCCCTTAAACCAACCACAGCATATCACCCCCAAGCCAATTGCCAGGTCGAACGTATCAACCAAAATTTAGAACAATATCTCAATTGCTACACAAATTATTTGCAAGACGACTAGTACATGTGGTTACCTCTTGCAGAATTTGCCTTGAACAACGCTCCAAACTCTTCCATCGGTGAGTCACCCTTTTTCGTCTCCACAGGCTACCACCTGCAGATTGGGATCCCTGACCACCCCGCCCTACAAGTTCCTGCTGGTGGTGCCCTTCTTCAGTGAATCTGAGAGGCCCAACATGTGGCAAAGGCGACATTAGACCAATCCTGCCAACGATACAAACAGGCTGCAGATAAGACTCGAGCTGCGGCTCCCTGCTTGGCACCTGGAGACCTTGTCTGGGTCAGTCGGCGACACTATCCTTCCTCACGTCCGTCCGCGAAGCTGGACATTCGGTACATTGGTCCCTACCCTATACTCAGACAAGTGAATAAGGTAACATACACCATCCAATTGCCCCCTCATCTTCGACTACACCCCACGTACCATGTATCCCACCTGAAACAGGCCACCCCTACCCCAACGGTCCGTACCAGGGAACCCCCTACTCCCTTGAGCGTTTCCCCAGAAGGACCAGAATACAACGTTCGGGCCATCCTGACTCCCGTCTACAGTTAAAGAAACCACCGGCCAGCTTCCTCCTCCACTCAATCAGGGAGCCTGCCTCAATCCCCTTCTCCCCCAAGCCCAGAGCGTCCCTGAACACCAGGTGAAGGGAGGGATGCTGGTGAAGCCCCCCTCGCAGACTGCCCTCCATATGTTGGCTGTGCTGTGCGTCACCATGCACCCCTTGGTGAAGGGCGCGCCTGGCGTGACCCACTCCTAGGGATGTGCGAATGTGGTTTGGAAGTTTGGGGTTTGGCCTGAACTCAGGGTGTTTGGCCCATTCGCGAACACCCCGAATTCAAACCGACCTTCACCCGAACTGACCGAACAAAGTTCAGGTTCCGAATGCATTCAGGAGGGGGGCAGGGAGGAACCCGGTTTTACCCCCCCAGGCTGCGTGGGTGGAAGGGGCACCGGGGAGCACCTCCCCCACCCCCATCCTGCCCAGCCTGGGAATTTTTTTTTAAACCCCGCCACCCCAGGGATCACCCTACCTGGTGATGCTGGGGCTCCGGCCTTGGGTCCGGCAGCAGCAGCAGCAGCGGCAGTGGTAGCAGGTCCGGCGGTGGTGGTGCTCTGGAGCGCTTCAGGCCGCTACTAGGCCTTCTGGGTCAAAGCGCTCCGGAGCGCCGCAGTCGCCAGACCCACCATCACTGCCACTACTGCTGCCAGACCTGGACCCCGACCTACCTGGTGGTAGCATGCTGATGATGCCTGCCGCCGCTCCGCTGGCACGGCCACTGCCACATGCCCCATTGCCCACCTTACGGGCACCAGAACAGGCGGTGGCAGCTCCGAGTGTGCCAGAGACCAAAGCCCAGGCAAGATTTGACAGGTGGTTTGCTACTCACCCCATGGGGTTGCCCACGTCCATATCCTGCACCCGGATGCAGTCCATGCTGATCTCTATCTTGTTGGTGGGGCCGCTGTCTGTGGGGGTCATCCAGGAAGTTCAAGTCGATGGGTTGAATGGAACATATGGGAGGGAGGGGCAGAATATGGTGGTGACAAAGCTCTCGGAGGGATGTGTGGCCGGCCCTGTCCAATGTGGCCAAGGGTCTCTTGTCCTGTCCACCAACCAGTGTCCCCAACAAGTGGGTGTTCTCTGTGGTGGGGGACATTTGCCCGCCGCACCTCCTGAGACTGGGAGTCAAGTTGGTGGAGCAGTTGCTTTTCATCAAGGTGTCTGCTGCTGCTGCTGCCACTGCTACCATGGGTTCTACTCTTGCTGCTGCTGCCGCTGGGTCTCCGACGGCCAGCCCTGGTGCCAAGGGCACAACCCGGGGTGGCAAGCGCCAAGGCTTCCCGGTCTCTACTGCTGCTGCTGCTGCTGCTGCCGCTGCCGCTGGGTCTCAGACAGCTAGCCCTGGCACCACAGGCACCCCCAGGGACAAAGCGCCAAGCCTGCCTGCCTTCCCGGGCAAGCCGGGGTGCCAAGCGTCAAGCCTTCCCTGGTCTCTGCTGCTGCTGAGACTCTGATGGCCTGCCATGCCTCCACGGGCCCCCTGGGCGTCCCTGGAGCGCCCCAAGCCTCGTGGAGGGACCAAACTCCGCCCAACATTCGGCAAGACCAAACCTTTTCAAACCAAACTACCGAACCCAAACTTGGTTTTCGAACTGAACTACCGAAGGGCCGAACATCCGAACCGTGTTCTGTTTTCACATCCCTACTACAGGGTGATCTCAGCAATCAGTACACACCAGAGAATCCACCATGCAAGATACATTCCTAACTGGGGAAAGCATCAGGGTGAAACACAGTCTTAGGGTAAGAACAAACAAGATGATAGCCCACACTGGGTGGGCGTTTAGTAAGTGTTCGCTGCCCATTGATGGGGTATCCGCCAGATGTTAGACCCCACCCACCCCCCTGTACACTCACGGTGTAGTCCAGGAACATCACAGGCTCATTGTGTGGGCAAATCCAGATGTACATCTCAGTCTTTCCCTTCTTACCTTTAAACAGCAGCTAAAAACACATTTATTTTCTAGGTGCTTTTAGGATCCACTGCTGGTTCCCTCTATTGTTCTCCCTTTTTCCTTCCCCTATTTTAAATTATTTTCTTCTTGGTTTAAATTGTCTTGAATAGACACCCCTTGTCTCGCCCTCTGTTCCCCTTCCTTTGTCTCCCTCCCCCACCCCCATCTCTCAGACTGTAAGCCCTAGGTCAGCGACCGTAGCTATTCCATTACTTTGTAAAGCACCAGGTACATTGCTTGCGCTATATAAATGCCTGCTAATAATAATAATAATAATTTTAAATTGTTTTATACTGTTTATATTGTTTTATAAGCGCTCCCAGTGCCATGTAATGGCAGGGGGCACTATATAAATAAAATTATTATTATTATTATTATTAATAACGTACACCCACATGGCGGCGTCCAGTCAGTTAGCTTGCGTGCAGCCTCATGTGCATACAGCACCATAGAGCCTAGCGTGTCCGAGGAGCGACTGCTTCCCAGTGGTTGAAAAGGGGAGGCAGAGAATGGTGGGGAAGAAGACCTGCCCATCAGTGAGGTTCATTGCGATGAGAAGTAACCATGAGTGGGGGCTAAGTGCAGGCTGCCTAGACTGTACACGGACTCCAGCCGGCTCTCATCCCGTTTGAAAACACTCTTCGTATGCATGAAAAACCCAAACAAGTCCTTCATTCCCACCCTCACCTCAGTTGCAAGTGAAGTTGGGAGGAGGGGCATGAATGGAAGAGTTGTTCACCTGAGAGGCAGCATAGAGCAGAAGACTTTAGGAAATAATACAGTACACCTAAAGCCTAGCTACTGATGTTGCATTTCTAATTCCTCACCCCAGGCCACCCTTCTCTTACCACTACTTCCCCTATAAACACAGACCATTCCCTCACTTCTCTCTCACCTTACATACTCTGTTCCAAAGTGACACCTAGAGGTTTAACGCAGGGGCTGTGTGCCTGCAAGGGCCGGGCTGATTGGCAACTCTGCAGCAGGCTCTAGGTGCAGCAATCGGAGTCAGCCTCCAAAGGGCATTTTCACACAAGACACTCTCCACCCGCCATCTGTGTTGCAGGGCTGCAGTGTTGCCCTGTAACATGTATAGTGGTTGGGTGGGGAGTGTCTTATGTGAAAATGCCCCAAAGTCATGAGAACTCCAAACAGAGGGGGAGTATCTTAGCCAAGGTAAAATTCAATCAGATATTTTGGTATTGGGACACGACAGGCAATTGTGGGCCGGAATCCTAGCCTATACTAACGTGGAAACAATCGAGGAAACACAAATGTCAATTGGCAACAACAACAAAAAGGAGACATGGGAATAACAATATGCTTTAATGGGCTGTAAGGCAATTCACTGTGTGTGGAATGACAAAACAAAGGAGCCAGAACGGGGAGGTGGAAGAACAGGGCGAAGGCTACAGGGAGCAGATGGAGTGACACACCAAGCGCAGTAAGAAGGATGTGGGGGAGGGTGAAATGGCAAGAGCTTTGGGGGAATTACAGTGAAAATCTATGGGTGGAATGATAAGAATTCTCCCCGTGATCTCTTTGTCATTCCTCCCGATCACTTATTTCACCCAGAACTGTGTCATTCTGCCTGGTTTTTTATGGCTTCTCCCCACCCCCACCATTCTGACCAAACCCTTGTCATCCAATCCTCATGGCTTCCCCCCTATCATTCCTGTCATTCCCTTGGCATTCCACTCACTCTCCCTGGCACTTTCCTTACCATTCCACACCCCTTTAATTCTCACCCCCAAAGATGCAACTCCACTGTATTGCTTCACAGTCAGTTCAAGCTTATAGTCATCCATACCCCCCACTATTTCCATTTGGTATTCCCATGGTCTCCATTGCTTACAATGGCCATTCCATGTCATTTGTTTCAGTGTATCCCCCAAATACTTATTATTAAGCATTGTTATAGCACAGGGATGAGGAAGCACAGGCCGAGGGACCAAATGGGACCCACATCTAATTTTTACATGAACCCTTTCCAGTTCCTGGATTTGGTCCTGGATCTGGTCCCTGCATCCAGTTCCTACCCCCAGGCAGGCACTGAAAAACTGAGCTCAGGGTAACACTGAGGAGATGAGGGCATGCACACAAGGATAGGGGATGGATCCGTGGCCCAGATCCTCTTCTTCCAAGTGCAACCCTCGAGTACTCCTCACTCCCAACTTCTATGGGACCCTCGGAGTTTGCACAAGGGTGTGAAAACAGAGCGTTCACAGGGCCGCCCTTGTTCTGCTATCCTTCTTGCAAGCTCCCAGACTAGGGCATAATGGAAAAATCCTTAAAATCCTAAGATTCTGTGTAACATCAGATTACTTGAAGAGTGGGGGACAAAATTCAGAGGGGCTGCCACTGTTTTCCCTTTTCAGAAACACTATAGACCCACACAGTGCCACATGCAAACATGTATTTTTGAAGCTTTCACACTACTCCAAAAATATTAAATATATAAGACGTTTGGAAGTAAAGTCTTTGGGAAAACTTTTAAATTCCACCCCCCAGTGTATTCAGTTGAGCCACAAAATGATCCAAACCGTTTAAGACACCAAACCAGTCAAAAGCACAGAAAAGCTTTTTAAGTATCAGATTACACCAGGGGGCATGCATCTCAAAAGGATTGCACCACAGCAATTAGCAGCAAAAATTGTGGGAGGGAGATTCAAAAACTAAAAGATAAATCCAAAATAATGAAATAGAAAAAAATTCACTCAGGTGGGGGGAGGGCAAAATTAAAGAAGCTGTACCACAAGAAACAGGAAAAGCACAGGCCACAGGAAAAGCAATACAAAAAATAAATAAAGGGGAAACCTTACTAAATCCAGACTGCTCTCTACTGCTGCTGCAGCGGCCTCTGAAGTGGCACAGACCAATTCCAGGCTGTACTCTGTCTTCTGCTCTTCCTTTCCTGACCCCGCCCAAGAGGGGAGGCGGGAAGGGAGCTCCTCTGGGTTCTAACTTCTGATTGGCTTTAGGGCATTGAGAATCAGCACCCTGAAACCATTCTGATAGGCTGGGCTCCTCCATAGGAGCCCATGCCTTAGAGCCCTGGCCTCTCCCCTTTCCTTTAGTGTGCCAGTGCCCCCTAGATGGAAGGAAGGCTGTGCTGCCCCAGGGCACAGGCCCAATAAACCATGTGTCCTGGCCCTGCCTGATGCTGCCCAGGGCTGGCCCAGCCTCTCCCCTTCAGTCAGCATATGCACATAATTCTGATAAGCAAGGAGCACTCATCGCTTATCAGCACTATGGGCATATGTTCATGTGGTGATCGCCACATCTGTCAGCTGTGTGGTGGAGGGGGAAGGGAGATGAGAGGGGAGTTGGTCTGACTGTCAGTATAGTGCGGGCGTGGCAATTGGGGAATTAGGTAGAGATAGGAGTGGCTGGTCAATGGCCACCACCCCTCCCTCACGGGATGCTGAAGCATCCTAGGGCCCTGAATACATTCATTCTGCTCCCACTCTCTCTTCAAATCCCTCTTGAAAATCTACCTCTTCCGTCAGGCTTTTCTTAGCACCTCATCCCCTTAGTCTCTGTCCTGGTTTTCTTAGGTTCTCCTTCTTCCCTGTATCTAAGCTGAGCCTGAGCACCTGCAACATCTTGGATGTATTCCTGTATCTCCCTCTGTTCCCCTGCTCTTTGTCTCCTCTCCCTTGACTCTCTTAGATTGGAAGCCCACTGGGGCAGGGACCTGTCAATAATGGTTGATTGTAAAATGCCAGGTACATTGCTGGCACTATATAAATACTTTTAAAAAATTAAAATAAATGTTAATAAAATAATAAAATAAATAATAATAATTAATAATAGCAGCCCCACATAAGCCTACACAGCTTGTAAAAATTTTCAAAGTGGCCCACAAAAGGGAAAAGGTTTTCCACCCCTGTTTTAGAACCAACACAGACAGCAGATCTGATTCTCCATTTAGAATCACTATATATGAAGGACCTGGCCTGCTGCAGGTGTTCCTATCCCACAGGGAACAGGGCAATCTCTTTACTGGCAGCATCATTTTTACTGCTCCTCCCCAGTGACACAGGATGAGTAGCATGAGCCACTTCAAGCTGACTGGATGCTCTGGGATAAGCCCCCTGGAGAGTCAGTGCATCTTATATCCATCTTAGTTTAGAAGGGGTATAACCGTGGTTGGTTGCCACCCTTCTGGACGTCTCTAGGTCTGGAGGGGCAGTCTCCAGGGGAAACCCTGATTTTTCTGAGTTATTTCAAATAGCCTGGGGAAACCTGGGCTCCAGGGAACAGCGGATAGAGGGGGCCCACATCAGAGAGGGATCTCCCACGTTCCACCCCTTTCATGCCGATGTGATCTCACCTCTGCCTCCATGACATCATGATGCTCAAAAGGGGTGGAGTCATGTCAGAAAAGGGGCGTGGAAATCCCTTTGCCCTACCTCCTTTCCAACAGGGCCCCATCCTCTGAGGAGCACCATTGTTTATTTATTTATTTGTCATATTTGTATCCCACTCTTCCTACCTCACGGTAGCCCAGACACGGCCACATCAGCAAGGGGGTGGGGCATAGCTTTTGCTCCTCCCCTTCTGGGTAAAACTGAGGGGACCCAAGGCATACCACATGGTCCTTCCTCTTCAGGATACCTCTAGTCCCTCGCTTTTCCCAAACACACATCCCCATTCTGGACCTGTTGCATTTTGTCTCTCTGAAGCTGGGTGGGTGTCAGCCGCCGCAGCCGCTGCCAGGTGCGGCGGCCCCCCCCCCTCGGAGACCAGGACCCCCGCCCCCCTTACCCGAAGTCTCAGCCCGCCGCCTCCATTCCTGACGCCCCCAGCCGGGGGCCCCAATGGCGGCGAAGGCAACAGGGAAAGCCTCAGTCCCGTGAGGGACGCAGAAGAGCCCCGCCCCCCGCTGCGGCGCTCCGCGCGCCTCCAGGCACGCACGGGGGGCGGAGCCAACACTACAAGAGCCGGCACTGTCAGAGTAACAGTGCCGGTGAACAGAGCTGCAGGCCCTGGAGAGACTGGCCCCCTGAGCTAAGTTGCAAGAGTGCTTATCTGCCTGTGCCTAGAGTCTTGTGTGTTGTTCCCTTAACCTGCTCCCCTCCCACTGTGTATATCTGGTCTCTTATACACATCTAGATGTGTATAAGAGACAGGTGTGAGTGAGTCCCTTACCCCCTGACCTAGAGTGCAAGGAGAGTGGTTGGGAGCCTGCGGGCTCGCCCGGTTGGGTTTCCCCTCCCTTCTGTCCTGGGTCCATCTTTCCCTTCCTTGGACACGAGAGTGAGTCCCGTGAACCCTGCCTGTGAACCCGGGACCCCCTCCCCTGTGGCCCTGGCACGTTCCTCACGTATCCCCCTCATCCTTACCTGGTCGAGTGTAAGTCGAGAGCCTGAGAACCCCTCCTTACCCCCCAGCTCTGCGGCCTATGATGATAGGGGTCGATGTTCAGAGTGCGTAAGCACACGAACAGACCCAAATACTATCCTGACGGGCTTCCTTTCTACCGCACCTCGTAAGCAGAGCCTCCTCGTGTGCAAGTGGCGTGAGTGGGTGGCGCTTCTCCCTTCTAGACCCCCTCCCACTGACAGTGGGAGGAGCAGTTTGAGATAAGAGGGCAAAAAAAAAAGCTACACACTGAACCCTGGACATTCCCAATAGGCTAGGGAAGAGGAGCTGGCAACCCGGCAGTTTCATAGGGAGATCCCAGACATTCTGAATCCAACTCTGCATAAATCAAAAAAAACCTGATGGCTACAGAGTGGTCACTGTTTCCATTAGGACTGGGCCTCTTCTATTCAGACAATATCCCAAAAAATCTCTCTTCCAAATGAAGCATCTTTTTACGGGAGGCCATAATTTGCTTTCAATGACAAAAACTTTTGTTGGGAAAAATTGCAATCCTCTCAAAATTTTTATTTGATTTATTTATTTTTTGGGGACTAAAACCAACGTTCTCTTTTCCAGTGCTGTGAGCATGCATGCACACACGTGTGTTAGGAGGCTACATGAAGACCTTGAGGCGTGCCAGGTCTTCATGTAGCCTCCTAATGCACTTGTGTGCGCATGCTCAGAGGTGACCTGACTGACGGAAAACCTTTGGCAAAAATTTCAAAATTCCCCTGACTCAAGATGAAAACAGTTAAATTTGAAATTGTTTCCCCCGAGGACAGAAAGAGTTACTCCTGGTTGAATGCCTTTCACTGCCTTTTCATGTCTGACAGCTAGCTGCAGCATCCATAAGGGCGGGGAGAGGGGAAACAAAACCAAAAAAACAACAAACAGAATGAACATTGTGGATCCAGGCAGAGATAATTAGGTTTCCCCATGGCTCGGGGAATTCAAACCAACGTGCAGTTGAGTTTAGGAATATATTGTTCCCATTCGGAGTTTTCAGTTGTGGCAATGATTGCTAATAGGCCTCTGTGAAGTGCAAAAAAATTACTCTGATTAGTTTCCAGCGGTCTCATGCCGCCTTTTCAAAAAAGCCTGAAGTTAAATGCGAGCGCGCACGAGAGAAAGATTGTCCACTGCTGTGTTAAAGGAAGAATTTAAATTCTACCCCATGCTGGGTAACCGCCTATAAAACCAATACCTTTGACAAGGACTCCCAGCTGAATTTCTGTCCACAGGATAACCTGTCTCCCTGCACACAAACTTCAGAATATAGTGAGGGTCAATTTTAAACTAGCTTTTAAAAAAAAAATAATTAAATGTGTGCATCAGCGTTTGACTGTCTTATAACAATAACAGCAGAATCTGCTGGTGGGGCAGTTGTCGAGGGTGAAATGCCAAAGTAAATATCAATTTTGCCTGTGATCCTTGAGGATAGAGTCTTTCTGTAGAGACAGCCACAGAGCATTTTTCTTTTTAAAAGGAGAGGAAGAAAAAAATTGTTCTGCTTTTGCTTGCTATTTACTTACTTTGGGAATAGCATCAGTGCCCAGTTGCCTGATTGTCAGTGTTTTAGCTGGAAGACCCAATGGAGGACTGGGATGAGATGCTGTCTTGACCATCTGTTGAAAGAAAGTTTTGTCGCGTGGGGGGTAGGAAAGATGATCACATGCTTATGTCACTAGATTTGCTTTTCGTTTCTGACCATCACAGGAGCCTTCCTGAGTTGCTTGCACTAGAGCACAGGTGGGGAACCTCAGGCTCGGGGGCCAAATGTAGCCCACGGCAAGTTTTTATGGGGTCCCTTTCCACTTCCTGGATCTGACCCTTGGTCTTCAGTTCCTTCCTACCTCCAACCACTGAAAAACTGAGCTCAAGGTAAGGGAGCAGAGATGAGGGCAGGCACACAAGGATACGGGACCAAGCCATGGCACAGATCCATAATTTGGGCCATCCTTTTTTTGGATGCACCCCTTAAGCACCCCAACCTGAAGTTTGCCACCCTCAACATCTATGTGGCCCTTGGAACATGTACTAATTTTCAAAGTGGCCCCTGGGAGGGAAAAGGTTCCCCAGCCCCTACACTACAGACTAGGTTCTCAAACTTGGAAGTACACTCCCTGCAGGGCATGGGAAGTATTTTGGTGGGGTGCGAGAAGGACCCCAGCTACTAGCAAACACCTAGCTCCACACACTTACTGGGTGAGAGGAAATCTCCAAACTAATGGGGTGGCAAGGGGGAGAGAGAGTCAAAGAGCAAGGGGAAGAGAATGAGGAAGCAATAGGAGGGTGGGAAGGGAGATAGGAAGAGAGGGAGCACAGTGGGTAGTGTGGGGAAAGGGCCTCAGCTACAACAGGTAAGTGGAAGAGGGGGACACATTGCACTAGAGCTTAGCCTGAACCCAATGGGACCAGACTGGAGTCAGGGAGGGTTCCCCACTAGCAGCAAGTCCCACCCACCACAAAGCATTGTAACATCTTGGTGTTCCATCAAGGTGAGACATCAGAAGTGGGGGGGAAGCTTGGCCTCACCTTTTTTCTGGTGTAGCCCCATCCCTTAGAGAGTGCTGTGGCATCATGGTGTGCTGCAGGCTGTGATTTCATCGGAAAGGCATCCCCTCTTCCTTTTCTGATGTGACCCAGCTCCTCTGGGAAGGCCATGACGTTGGAGGTTTTTACATGGATGCGGGGCTGCTCGCCCCTGGAGCTGCTCCGGTGGGTGCACCCTCACGTCTGTTCGCTTGCAGCCCCACCTGGGTCCATTTTAGATGGACCTGGTGGTTTCCCTGCCCAGGGTCCACCCACGTGGCACACACAGACACACCCGGAACCATAAAGCTGAGGATGTTCCAGAGCGCCGCAAACAGAGCTGGCCAGGAGAAGCAGCATCTGCTCCACTCCAACATCTGGCGGGCTTCCTTTAGATGGACTACCCAGCCCAGGGGTGAAGCAGGCAGCCGTCTATCTATTTACACCCGTTGTAGTGCTCCATATGGGGCGGAGGCACCTATACACATCAGGCTTGGGTCCAAACCTGGGTCTGAACAAGGCTTTAGCTGAAACCTTAATGTCATGAAAAGACCCCACTGACTTCAGACCATTGCTATAAACAGGGAAGAGAGGTGGTGCAGCTGTTCCAGGGCTCACAAGCCTGGGGGAACCATGTTCCCTGCTTCTCAGAGACGGGCAAGGAGCTCATTCCATCTTCTGCACCGGGGCACAGCTTTTCCAACCTAGTTACGCCCTTGGTGGGCAGCGGGTTAATTTTAGAGATAGCAGGGAATAATAAATATTTATTTATTTATTTTATTTTATTTTAAAAACTTTTCCCCCTGCCCCTCCTACCACAGGCAGCTCGGGGCAGCTTACAACAATAAACAAAAATTAAAACAATTAAAACGCATCATAAAAAGGAGGAAACTGAGAAAACAACCCCCCACCCCACCCCCCATCATCCCTCTCCCCTGCCAAACGCCTGGTGGAACAGCCAGGTCTTGCAACTTTTCCAAAAACAGAGGAGATCCAGGGCCAGCCGGGCCTCCACCGGAAGGGAGTTCCATTGGCGCGGCGCCCATTGCATTGCCTATTGGAACCCGAGGGGTTCAGCTAGGCTGACTCACCCCCAGTGCCACACAGGACAGCCCCTCCCGCCCCCATAAACAAGCCAGTGGCCGTGCCACTCTGCTTTTGAAGGAGTGTGTGTTCTACAGCCCTGCCACCTGCACAAACCCTCTTCAGCTGGGTTCACACTAGTGGAGCTCCTTCAGAGTTACTTCCCCAGCTGCCAGGCCGGCTTCTGGGAAATGCTGATGCACCCCTCCCATCCTCCATGTGCCTGCGGAGAGCGCGTTCCTCACACGTGAGAGGCAGAGAGTCACCAGTTCCTGAGTCAGAGGAGTTGTCATTGGATGAGAACTAGTTCTGCTGCAGGAGCAGAAGCCAAACCTGCCAAGATAATGGACAGCAGCACTGTGAGCCTTTGGTCCAGCACAGCAGCCATTCACCCGCTAGGCTCTGCCTCACGCATCCCTTAGGGCCTAGCCAAGCCATCACCCATGAGTCTGCAGTCCGTGTGCTCACTGAGCGTACACGCTACAAAAAGCTAGAGGAGGGGTGGCCAAATGGTGGCTAATGAACCACATGCAGTTCCCAGGCAGTTCGAGCGTAGCTCTTCAGAATACCTCACTCACCTTCTGTCTGTGGTCACTTGCTGCCCCCAGTACCTGATGCAGCTCCTGGAGCAGTGCCATTTCTGAAGCAGGGCTGTTCCCTCCCAACAGTACCTGCCAAGACCCCCAAGAGGAAGGGATACAGCTGGTGGCATGGATGGGGGCAGGCTGGGAGCAGGTAAAAGTGCCTAGGCCACAGACCGCTTCACAGTGAGGCTGTCTCTCTTTGCCGTAGTGAGTCCTAGGCCATTTTCCATCTCACCAATCAGACCCTGCCCAGGCTATTGATCCATTCCCTGCAAGGTATAACCCAGCGTGGTCCAGAGAGGAAAGCCTTCCCTGCTCTGGAGCAGGTACAAGCTGCGGCTGGGGGCTCTCCATCATTCACCCCCAGGCTCTCACGGCAATTCCAATATTGGATATGGGAATGTGTGTGTAATGCATGTGTAAAGTGTATCTTGTGGTCTCGGTAATAGGAAGATTTTGGTAATTAGCTTGTAGGGTTGGGACCTTTGGCTACTCTTGTATGGTATGGTCACCACATGCTTAACTAGCCCTTTAATTTCTTTGTGCCCAGTTTCAAAAGAGGGCCGATGCATTGCTGCCACATGGGGATGCTGTGAAGATGAGGGGATTAGTATCTGTGGTAGATTAGTAATATAGTATGAGTGCATTTGTATATCTGTGGTATATTTAGATAACATTACAGGCCATTTAGCTACCTTCAGAGAAGCACAGGTATTAAATCAGCAAAGAGTTTAAAAGTTTAACTCCAGACGACTCCTCCCTCTCAACTACTGAGATTCATTTTTGTGACTTTGTATTCTCCTCCGGTCATCCAGCAAGAATAGGAAAGTAAAATCCCTCTAGTTCTAATTTCAAGAAATAGGCAAAATAAAACCAAACAAACACAACACTACCATCCTTAAGTCTTTTTTCTACACAAGAGATCAAAAATCCTGCGATCTGCCGGGGGTGCCTTCTTGAAGGTCCCCCGTGTTACATTTTGGCCACAATGGAGAGGGCATTCTCGGTGGCCGGGCTGCGCCTTTGGAATTCCCTCCCAGAGGAAGCTCGCCTGGCCCCAAGCCTTTTAACATTCCGGCGAGTTTGTAAAACCTGGCTGTCTGCCCAAGCCTTTGGGGAGGGGGGAAGGGTTGGTTAGGGTTTTTATCTCCTTCCCACCCTTATTTATTGTTTTACTTTTGTCCTAGCCCTGTTTTAATTGCTTATAATATTGGGATTGTTTTAATTTTTTTCTATGATTGTATTTTTATATTTCTGAAATTGTTCGCCGCCCCGAGCTGTATTCAGGAAGGGCGGGATATAAATTGATAAATAAAATAAATAAATAAATAAAAATGTAAACAGGATGAACGGAAGGGAAGGCAAAGTCAACTGCCTTTTTGTTTGCAGTTTCCATTTAAGAGCAGCGCTGTTTAAAAGGATGCATTTCTGTGTGCCAAACCAAAAGCACAGAGGGCCTTTAAGGTTAACAACTCCTATAAGAGCAAAACATTAAACATATGAAACTTAGTTTTGCACCAGACTTTATGCTGCCAGTTGGAACGGTTAATGTGCCATGCCACCCTTTCTGTGGTGTCTAAGTGAGTAAATATTTACTAGATAGATAAAGCCATACATACAGTAGGTGCTTGGAGCAGGGCTGGCAACAGCCACCCTGCTACAGACCACTCTGGCGGCTGCCGGAGTTCCCCTTTGCTCGGCGGCACCACCGGAAAAGAGGTAGGGTTGCCGAGCCCGTTGTCTGAGGGCGGAACCTGGAGGGGTGTGACCACCTTGGCCTACCTGGATAGGTTGAGGCAGTAAGAGCAGGTAGGTTAAAGAGCTGCAGGAGGAGCCTAGGAGGGAGATGGGCAGCAGGGAGACGCCGCTGGGGACTTGCAGAGGAGCGGAACCCAGATGTGTAGTGACGTTCCAGAAGTGCTGGGATGGGATCTCCAAGATGGCTGCGGAGTCGATCTGTCGGGTTAAGCGCAGGACAGCAGACCTAGTTGGGAGTGCTGCAAGTGTGACCAGACCATGAATGAGCCAGGAGGGTTAACCAAAACCTGTGACCGGTAGGAAGGCCAGGGCATTGGGGGGGGAGAGGGGGGATCAAGATTATTATGATGTCACAATAGTACTTGGAAACTGATCATGCTAGGCGCTGCCCAGCACCTGTGGCCAAAAAACCCACACGTTTCTGTCCAGAAGAGGTTATGGTTCAGTGTCCCAATCCTGCAAACACTTACAACATACATTTTGGATTTATATTCCACTCTGTTCACACACCTCAGAATGGCTTATAATGAGTCAATAAAACATTAATAAAACAAGTCACTCATTCATAGATAAGAGAGAGAGAGAGAACCAGCCATCTATACTTCCAACCCACCCACTTTTCCTTCTCTGTTTCTCACCCGGATGGGTTCCTCCCCATGTCCCCAAACCTGCCCCCTGGTGGAGGGGCCATGGCCGACACCAAAAACCCTCCCACCCATATCTCTATTCTTAATTATTTTTATGATGCATTCACGAGTTCCGGCAATCTTCCTGGCATTGAACAATTGGGACTAGAGAGAGGTTTCTGCTCCACAATCTTGAGCAAGGAATGGACAAGGGAGAGAAGACACGGTGATGGGGCACATAAGGAGAGACAGAGATAAATTCATGGAGCTGAAAAGTTGCAACTATATGTGCTTACCTTAGTTTAAAAAGGGGAGAATGAGGATCCTGAAGGATGACAGGCTAAGGAGAAACATAGATAAGTAAACTATGCGGGTGAGAAGCTAGGGAACGCCTGGCAGAAGTGGTAGTTTTGAAGGAGGAATTTGAAGGTTGGGAGCAGAACATCTGTGCTTGGGGAAGGAGTTCCAGGTGTAGGAAGCAGGGGATGGGTGGGGGTGTGTGGTAGAGTGGAGCTCCCAGATGCAAACGTTATAGGAAAAGAGTGCAGAAAAAGAGCAAGGAGCAGGGCCATGGCGAAACTTGAAGGCAAGGACACTGAAGTCCTTGCTGCGTGCAAAGGGGGACAGGAAGCCCATGAGGGGCGGGAGCAGGAGAGCAAAGGATGGGTTACACTTACACACGGACTTAACATTTTTACTACTGTGAGTAGCCCTGGGGACTTCAAAAGCAGAAGTCAAGGTGGAGAAATTACACCCTTTCATTAGTGTGTGTAGCCTCCCTTGGGAGTAGGGACGAGCTTGAAAATGACATAGGCTGTCCCAATGACTGCACAGCTCTAGCAACGCTAAAACAAACCCGGGCTTTTCATTTCAAGGGGAATAAACAAACAATCCCCAGGATGAAAAGCATAAAGTTACAAATAAGAGAACCCCAAAAATAAAATGACCAAGATTTCATACATGGTGCCCTGAGCACAAATGAACACAGTCCCAGAACATGTGCGACCCACCCTGGGTATTTTCAGACGTGACGGGCCTGGAGGCCCGCCATGCTGAACCCCAGACCTGGATATCTCTCAGATTCTGGTCCGTGATGAAGCCGGACATCCTTCAGACGTGGGGAATTGGAGAGGGGGCGGGGCTGCATGGTGCGACATGCGACCACACGGCCCCGCCCCTCGCACTCCCCCAGCCGGCCGGCCACCCTCAGGGAGACGGGCGGGCATAGCAGCCAATGAGGCAGCTGCGCCCGATCCTGTACCGTGGTTCAGGGCATGATTCCAGACCGGGGCAAGGTAACTGATGTTACTTTTGCCCCTTTCCAGAACGTGGCCATTCTAACCATGGTTCTCGACCTCCGGCCGGCCGGAGGTCCAGAACCGTGGGTAGGTTTGACCCACGCCAGAGACTCACTGTGGTGAACATCTGGCGGGGGTCAAACAGACGTTCACAGGAACGCCGCCACCACACAGGATCCAGTGTGATCCACCGTGGTGAAAGGCGTTTTTGTAATGTCTGAAATTACCCCCTATCTGTTCCAAACATTAGCCCCAGTACAGGCCAAAAATTAAAGGGTAGCCTCCTGCAGATATGTTCAGGCAGATGTGCACACACATCAACTGATCTGGAGGCTGCCCCCCCTCCTCCCGACCTTTCGCGCTTTACCTGCCGGGCCCTATGCTGCCAGAGTTCCTACAACTATGTGGAAGGAACCATTCATGGTAGGCCAGACTTTAAAGCCTATGGTCATTGGCTGCTTGGTTTTTGACACAGCCGCAGAGGACATGAGGACGGTTCCCCATCTGTCCCTCAAATATTTACACAATGTGGTTAATTTGCATAATTTATTGTGTTTGCAGAATTTGTGTTCCTTGGTTGCAGAATTTGGTGAGGGGGAAAATTCCAGATTATCTGGGGGCCTTGGCTTTACCAAGTTTGCTTCACTAGTGTTACATGAGAAACAGAGTTTGTAATATCAGGAACATGTTTTTGTTGTTGTTCTTTTTAAAAAAAGAACCCACTAAGCTTTGCTTTCCTGTTGCCACCTGCTGATTCTGTTTACAGGTCCATCTTTTTGCCTGTGCAGCGTGCACCTCCCACTTACATATGTTCCCACCGTGCTGGTATAGATTGGTACCTAATTTCGTTAATTTCTCCATTTCTAATGTCTGTTGTCAAACATGTTTTCCCCCTGCAGCAAGGCTTACTCATAAATTCATCTGGAACTTTTTACACTGCTGCTACATTTGCATGCTAATCAGTGAAGGCTTCGTTTCATAGCCCAGGAGAAAGAAGCTCAGACTGCATGCGTAAAGAGATACCTTAGCTCATGGAGAGCTAAAGTCCCTCATTACCTTTAAAAGATCCCCCTCTGAGGTTCATTTAATCCATCAGTATTCAAGAACGGCCTTTGACCTCATTTTCTCCTCCCCATCCCCAGATCATAGCTTGACCTCCAGAGATCAACAGCATGGATTTTCTGCCTCCAGAAGCAGCTTTCTATTCCTCTGTGCTAATACTGGTAACACCATGGATGAGAATTGGATTTCTCAACTCATGGGTGAAATATTGTGGGGGGGAAATGGACATTTTAACAACGGTTGTTTACCAATGTTAAAATGATGATATCACTTTCCCATAACTCAGAGGCCTCTTTCAGACCTCCGCGCTCACCAAGTTAAACAGAAAGCGCTTTGATCGCTTCTAACTAGATGATAAATACATATATCTACTGCAGGCGTCTGCGCCATCCATTTCTTTCCATGAGATTAATAGGAAATCTGCTGGGATCTGACAAAAATTTAACTTTTTGCTGACACAAATGCCGTAAAATCTTTAATGGGAAAGTTAGCACTTCCTTGCTCCTGAATTCAATTTACAGTCCATATCAAATGCTCATGGCATTAGCCCCATAAAATATCGCTTAGCAATTTCATCCTGCGCTGGTTGGTTTCACCGTTCAGTGATGTCTGTGCAAATATGTCCCATGTTTGTTTAGAGTGTGGTTGCCACGTTGGTCTCAAATAGGAGAGAAATAAGAGGAGGCATTCCAAATAAGGAGGAGACAACAGATCACTGAGGAAATGGAGGAGCAAGAAATCGGAGGAGGAGGAGGAGGAGGAGTGAATGTGATCGTGCTGTGAAAGTAGAGAAGGAAGTACACAAAGAGGAAGCAGGAAGTAGTGATGGGCAGTGGAAAGAGTAGGCCAAAGAGGAGGATGCAGCAAGACTCCAAGGAAGATGAGGAATACCACTAAGAAGAAGGCAGGGCAGAAAAAATTATAATGCCGCTATATAAATCTATGGTGCGACCACACCTTGAATATCGTGTGCTGTTCTGGTCGTCCCATCTCAAAAGGGATATAGTAGAACTACAAAAAGTACAGAGAAGTGCAATAAAGATGATAAGAAATATGGAATGGCTTCCATACGAGGAGAGGATTGATAGGTTAGGTCTCTTCAGCTTGAGAAGGGATGACTGAGAAGGGATAAAATAGAAGTTGATGAAATCATGAGTGGTGTGGAACGAGTAAATAGGGAATTGTTATTTACCCTCTCAAATAGTACTAGAACTAGGGGACACGCCATGAAACTAACAGGTAGCAGATTTAAAACAAAATTATTTTTTCACTCAGTGCACGATTAACTTGTAGAAATTGTTGCCAGAGGATGTGGTCAAAGCCAGCAGCATAGGTGGATTTAAAAAAAGGTTTGGATACCTTCTTGGATGATAGGTCCATTAATAGCTATTATCCAAGCAGGCTGGAGGAACATAACCGCTGACTGTCAGGAGCTGGGAGTGAACAACAGAGAATGGATTGCCCCATTGTGACCTACTGGGTACTTCTCCAAAGCAGTCAAGATTGGTCACTCTCAGAGACAGGATGCTGGCTGGGCTCGATGGACCATTGATCTGACCCAGTAGAGCCCTTCTTATGTTCTTATGATATGGTGCACCAAGGAAGAGGGAGAGAAGGAGGAGGTGGTGTAGCTATAAGAAAGAGAAGGAGGAATGCCAAGGATGAGGAGAGAGAGGAAGACGGGGCAGTATACTGAAGAGGACGATCCAGAAAAGAGTGTGGTTGCTGTGTTGGTCGCAAGTGACAGAGTGGGAGACACAGTGGTTAGAACGATCTCTTTTATTGGACAAACAGCTGTTGGTGAAAATGAACAAGCTTTGTGGCCACACATGGTCCTTCCTCAGGCATGTAGCGTAGTCAGTAGAAATATATAAACCAGGGGCGGCTGATGGGTCTTAAGGTTGGAAGGGCAGTAAGGCCGGCTGGCCCGCTGGTGGTGAAGCCACCGGCAGGCCGGCGGGAAACAGTGGGCGGAGCCAGGGCAACGGTGGGCAGAGCCAGGGCAACGGTGGGCAGAGCCAGGGCAACGGTGGGCAGAGCCAGGGCAACGGTGGGCGGCATAACCCAGCAGCAAGGAGTTCCAAGGGTTAATGTTGGATGGACATTACATTACTTAATCAAGCAATTTCAGTTAGGTTAGGCAGGTTATAAATCACCTCCTCTGCCAGGTTTAAAAGCAGGCAGACAACCTTAAACCTCACATACAAGCAGTTTTAGCAAAGACACACACACGCGCAGCAGAGGTTAAGAACGCTGCTTCAGAAAAAAGGGACTTGCTGCATGTATGTTGGAGGGACCCCAATCCCTGCTTCAGAAGTCCCTTCTGAAGCAGTATTCTTGCCCTCTGCTGTGTATGTGTGTTTTGGATGGGAATTTCAAGACCCATGAATCACCAGACTCTCAGTTACATCTCGGGATTTTTAAAGCATCCTATTTCCAGCATTGGGAACACACACCTAAAGATCGCCAGACTGACAGTTACATCTCGGGATTTTAAAAGCATCCCATTCCCACCATTGTGAACACACACCTAAAGATCGCCAGACTGACAGCTACATCTCAGGATCTCAAAAGCATCCCATTCCCAGCATTGTAAACACACAACATATAGCTAAAGATCCCACCCTCGGGGGGGGAGCAGCGTGGGGGGACCCTCGGGGGTGGAAGTGGACCCTTGGGGGTGGGAGCAGGATGGGGGGACCCTCGGGGTGGGGACCCTCAGGGGGGTGGGAGCAGGGTGGGGGGACCCTCGGGGGGTGGGGGGACCCTCAGGGGTGGGGGCAGGGTGGGGGTACCCTTGGGGGTGAGAAGGGTGGGGGGAGGAATCACTTACCTGGCTGCTGCTGCTCCTGTGGTCCCTGGTGGCCCGAGCTGCAGGTGGGGGGGGGAGGGAGGGACTTTACTTGCTTTAAATTGCCCGCGTGTCCTGCTCCTCCAGAGTCAGGACACGCAGGCAATTTAAAAACAAAACAAAAACGAAAAAAAGGTTCCCTGCCTTGCCCCTCCCCTCCCCCCCTCCGCTGCTCTGAGCGGCAAATTGGGGGGGCGGGGGAGTGGCAGCACAGGGTCCAGGAGCTGGCTGACTGTGTGCTGTTGAGAGCGCGCCACCAGCCATGTCCCTGAGTGACCCACGAGGCAGGGAGCAGCGCGCATGTGCACTGCTCCCTGCCTCAGCCGCCCGGCCCAAAGCTTCTCGCCTGGGCGTTTGTATCAAGCGCCCAGGCGAGAAGCTCCATTGCGCCCATTAGGCGCAATGGAAAGCTAACCCCTCCCGCCAAAGCACGTCCTATATGTGCTGTGGACTGAGGGGCTCAGCCGCCCAAAGCGCATTTTCAATAGAAAACGTGGTTTGGGAGGCTGAGCAGCTCAGCCTTTTTGTCCCTTCCGGGACCCACTCTCAGAGCTGCTCTGAGAGTGGGTCCCGAAAGGGAGATAGAGAGTCTGACAACTGCAGCAGCCTCTGAAGAGCAGGTCAGAGGCTGCTGCGACTGTCAGAAGCGGCGGTGGGTCTTTTTTTTTTTTTTTTTTACACGGCGCAGTGGGGAGATCCCCACCGCGCCGTGTAAAAAAAAAAAAAAGACCCGCCGCCGCTTCTTTCCCAGGGCGCTAGGGGGTGAGTGCCCCAAACGCCCTGGGGAGGGGTGGAGCCACACCTGGTATAAACTGAGTAAATGTAGGGCCAGTCTATATGAGGGGGCATGGAATGGGGGGTATTGGATAAGATAAGGTAACTGTGGAAAGGGGAGGGGATAAAACAAGGCCATATGTTTGCTTTAGCTGAGTCATCTCTGTGTATTTATTTACTAGGGGTGGGACACTGGGGAGAATACCGAATTTATCGGTATCGGATCTCCCCGGTATTGGATTTACCGGTATCAGCATACCGGTTATTTAACATTGGCCAGTTTACCAGTTTTTTTTACATTGCGGCCATTTATTTCAATGGTCACGATGTAAAAAAAATGGTAAAGCAGCCAATGTTAAAAAAACGGTATGCCGATACCGGTTATTATCGGATTAATCCAATATACCCGATTCAGGTGTATCAGATTAATCCGATACCGATATTCCCACCCCTAGTATTTACCATGATCTATTGTTTCTTTGTCTCCTACACCAATATATAATTTTAGAGCTCTGTTTTTCTGTCTGTGGGACGGAAGTGGTGAGGGGGCACTGTGTGTGGGGGGGAAGCTAAGGGGTAAGTGGTGGGGCTGATAAGGCATATACACAGGTCTGAGGGCAAATTACACAAATATGAAAATTATGTAAACTATGCAAATTAGGCCCCGCAAACCCTGAGTGCCGGCCCTGATCCATCCACCACAGCATTTTTCCTTGATGTGTGTTGAAAATAGCTCTCTCTTTTAATATATCGTTGGAAGAAAGAAAGGTGAAGTACTTCTCAGCTGTCCTAGATAATTTCTTCCCCTTTTTAGATTTCTGAGAATCCAAGCAGATGGCCACTGGAAGGAGGTTAAAATGCCTTCCATAAATCAAAGAAGACAACACATGTGACCATAAACTTGGCCGAATCACAGTGGTACTCCGAGAATACCTGGGAGAGAGGCAGCTCTGAGGCTCGGCACAAAACTGCCACAGAACTGAGCAAAACCTTTGCCTGAGCTTAGCCATCAGGCACCTGTTTGACAACGGGTGACCACCTGGTGACCACTCTTGGAGAAGTTCTAATTCTTCCATTATATTCAATTAGATGCAATCAAAGCTGGAGCTATAGCTAAGGGACAATTATTTTTACAGTCAGACAAGGACATGGCCTTCTGTGGCATGATGTTTGGGCCAATAAAATCATGACCAAAAAAAGCTACCTGATGACTTTTTCTCCCATGGAGACTCTGAAATGAAAAAGGTTCCTAACCCCTAGGGAAGACCAGAGACCACTTTGAAAAGGTGTCGACCTCCATGGGCAAAATAGGAGGTGGGGACAGAGTGCGATTGTGATATTACGCCCACCCTGAATTCAAAATTGTGCCGCTGGTTTTCAGGGCCCCGAATCATATAGGCTATAGTGAAGACTGGCTTCTAGAGCCTTGCCTCGATGCTTATCTGTGCTCGGACAACACTCACTGTTTGGGGATCCTGCCATCACGCCTTAAGTTAGCAGACATTTGCTGTGGTAGGTCCCTCAGTCTTGGACTTACTCCTTCCAGATGTCTGTCTCGGTTCCTCCCTTCTCACCTTTCAAAAGCCCCCGTACCTTCACCTTTGAAATTGTTTTACTGTATTTTATGCTGGTGAAGCACATTTGGCAGAGAGCAATATCAAAATTAAAATTATTTTTTATTATTTATTATTATTATTATTATTATTATTATTATTATTATTAATTATTAGCTATGCTCAGACCAAGTGAAGAAAGGCAAAAGTACAGATTACAAAGATATGTCGTGCATCCATCCTCTATCCTTGAATGCATGCCCACTCCCTTCTCCAGAACTTAACCCTTTCTATGCTTGAAGACTGGGTCTAGGTCCACAGAGTTGGAAAGAGGACAGAGAGAAACAGCTGTGGGCAGATTTGGCCCACAGGCTGCAGGTTCCCAACCCCCAGTCTACACTCAGCTGGATAAGCATTACACATGGGTATGGCTATCTTGGGCACAAATGGAAAGAATTTGGAAACACCTATTCATGACTAATCAAGTCCAGCCTAGAGACCACATTGGGGATAAGTGCCCCTATACATTTCTCTGGGAAGGATACTGAAAATTTATTCTACAACACTTGAAGCCGTTCAATAGCTTTCAAACATTAGCACAGAACACCGGTTGCTACTTTTCTCCATGTCCTACAAAGAAGGAACAGATGCCGATAACCTTAACAAGACATTGCACTTTCAAGTAAATCTAATTAATTCCTTGTATATAGTTTAATCCCAGAAACTGATAGCTTTAAACACTATGTTTAAAGAAAAACACTAGTTGGCACCTGAAATAGCAATCAAGGTCCAAAACACCCAAAGCATTTGTAATAGATTAAGGGGGGGGGGCAGGGGGGACAGAATTTGTGTAATTGGTATGGGGTTTGTTTCCCCCTCCTGTATCATACCAAACTTCTATAAATATACTTGGTCCCAATTCTGATCCTAGTTACAGCTCTACGATGAGGCTGACTTCAGTGGCGTTACTCCCAAATTGCCGCAATTAAGGGGGGATCAGAACTGAGCCCGCTGTATTTAACTTTAATTTAAAAATAAATGAATTTTCCAGAACACTGACATTATTGACCTTACATATTATCCAAATAGAAATTTTAATGAAACAAGTAGAACTCTGAGTATAGTTATAATAGATATGCAAATATTGGTCTTTTCTTAAAGGTCTCCTTGTCTAGTCACACAGGTCTCGCCTGCGTGCGTGGGGGTAGGGAGGGGGTGGGTGAACTAACTGGGCACTTATTAGAGTGGCGGAGAAAAAAGAAGTGGAGTTCATAGTTACAGGTTATTCTGCACATCAATTAAATCATTCACCCCAGGAGAATTCTGCTTCTGCATCTCTGTCCAATAGTGATCAGGGTGTAATTTTTCCTTCCCTTCATTTCTTCTTCCTAAGTGCAGGTATTTGAGAACAAACCCAGCTTTAAACCAAACAAAATTTCTTGTTTCCTCCTCCCAACTATGGCCATTTTTACACAGCACCACCAGGTGGAGGGTGCGTGGGTGCACTGGTGCATGGGCGGGGCATGCCCATGACCGCGTACACATCCCCACTCACCCCCTCACCAACCTCTGGTTGCTCCGTGCGTGTGGGGTAAATGGGGATGCGTGTTAGGTGGGAGTATGCATGCACGCCCCACTCACTGCACGCGCGCCGTGTCCTTCACACGGGCCTCTCTCACTCATGAACATGCAGATTTCTCCATGATCATGAGTGGAAGAGGCCCATGTAAAAAGGGCCTAAAGCTCATGGAGATATATATAAATTAAACCATCTTTTAAGTGTGCTTGACTGAACAGGGAAATACTTATGGGAAATGTGACTCACCCAGAAGTATACAAGCCAATTAAGAAAAACAATGTTGTATCCCAAGTCCTGTCTTCAGCAGAACTACATTACATTGGGCTTACTCCAGAGCTCAAAGGTGCTGGAAAACGAACAAAAAGTCATCACTTGGTCTAGATTTATGCAGCAGAGTACAAAGGTCATAAAAGAGAAGGGTCTGAGAAGTCAGCAGAGCTACCTGCTGAAAGAAGGCTAAACTAGAGGTGAAGTGAAACTTCATTATGAACATCAACTTTGAAAAATGCAGTGTATTTGTAACCATTTCGATGAAGCGGAAATGTTCTTATATTGAAAATAGAAATGTTCTTATATTCTGTTCTTATACAGAGAACAGAATGGATGATTCACTCTCCTGTAATTCAGAAATTAACTCTGCACGCTTCCACCTGCTCACGCTAACCAATATCTCAATCATCTTCTTGTTGGTTAAGTTTGGGGGCCTCTACTTTCTCCTCAGGCTTTTTTTATCTTTTGCCTGCCTTAGATATCGTTGGGCCTCTCCTGTGATGAGCATTCATTTTTCTAAAAGTGGCCTTTCATCCAGCCATTATTGTGGTTTTTCCCTAACAACCATGGGCTGTCTATGGTCCTCTCTAGAGCTGCACAGGGCTAGCCTACTTGACTCTCTAGTTTCAACACTTCCTAGGAGACCTACAGGACCTTCTTCTCTTTCTATTCTCCACTCTGTTCTGGTCAATCTCTCACCATTTCCACAATCACCTCCACGCTGGCGGCTCACAAATCTACTTCTGTGATGGTTTCCTCCTACAGCATACATAAATCTCACCAGCCTATCATCATCCCAGATGATCTGCTGCCAGCTGAAGACTCTGAACAAGACTGAGCCCCTTATTCTCTTATGTCCCCTCTCCCTCTCTGCTCTATCACTGCTGAAAACCCTGTAATATTTTCTTTCCCTATCCCTATCTCTCAGGCGAGCAGTAGGAGTATCACTTTTGATTTGTCCCCACATGGAGGCAGAGGAGATTTAGTGAACTTCTTTTTCCATAGTATATATTTTTTTTAAAACAGGCTTACCCTTCTTTTCTGCCTTGTCAGCTCAAACGTTTGTCTGTGACCTTGTCAGGTCCTTCATTATCTGCCATGACCCTCTACCCTCCGGCCTCCTTGATACCTGTAATCTCTCCTCTGCAATCCTCCTTGCACCATCAATCTGTGTCATCCCTTCTTTCAAAGGCTCCACTGACTTCCACCCTAACAAGTTCAAACTTCCTAGTCCTTGCCTGCAGGTACTAATCTGCTTGTGGCAAGCTGCTGTAGGAGGCCCATTATGGGGCAGCCCTTAACTTCACTGGAAAAGCAAAAATATAAAGCTGAGCAAGAGAGGGGTCCAGGAGGCTACAAGCCAGGAGAAGCACAGGGAGGGTCATGCCTCTCCATAGATGGATGGCACCAAGCTAGAAGTAGACTCACTAATGCTGAAAAGAGTAGTCAAATAATTATCCATGGTTAATATCTGGTATTCTGGTTAGTTTGGCAGTTATTTGGTGATTAACTGGTTACCGTGGTGGTTAACTGCCAACCGGACTACTTATTACTGCGTAGTACCACATGTTACAATTACAACTCTAAAACCAGGTCCCGAGGGAGGGACTTAAGAAATGATGAGAGTATGGCAATGAGCTTGTAAACGGTAATGTGCAGTAAAGAAATATATCTGCCGGATGGCAGCCAGAGATACCATTCAGTGTCTAGTCAGATACCGGAACCCACAAAACCCAGCCAGATACCAGAAAGTAGTAGCAGTTTCTTGTTTCAGCTCCAAAACTCACCTCAAAATGGGGCAAGGGGATGACAGGTCCTTGGTGGTGGTTTATGCACCGATCGATACACTGGGCAAGGGGATAGGAGGGAAGGTGTTACCAAACGTAATCTTTGGAATTCCACCACTCATTAAAAGTGCTGACATCATTCAGGGTACATGGCTGGCTTTACAGATGTTTATGCCACTGCGTGTTTCCGTGGATATTGACGGTCTCCATAGTCCCACCAACTGTCAGCTGGAAGCTGTTCTTTGATGCCAGAGATACAAATGGTAGCTCAGGTGACCACAGACCAGATGTAGAACAGCGGGTTTATCTACACATAACAGATACGCAACCATGCTTTCTGGGACTGAGATCTGTGTTAAACGTGCAGCATGACGCATGTTTGCACAGGCAGAGAATGCATGTGCCAAAGGGGGGTGCTTGCCAGGCAGGCAGTGGTGGCTGGTGGGTTCCAAGGCTGGCGGGGCAGTGGGCGGGGTCAGTGGTAGGCGGGGACAGGCCAACGGTAGGCAGGGCCAGGCAAAATTTTGAAATATGGAATTTTACAGCCTCAGTTTCCCATGTGTAAAAAAATGGAAATCTATATGTGTCCATCTCTCCCTGTATTTCTCTCACACACATGTAATAATTACACTCAGAATTATACACATGCACACACACTTGTGTGCACATTGTGGCCCACTTTACACACATAGTGGTCCTAAATCACCTCCTTTTGTATTGCAAAAGGCTAGGCTGGATGAATGGCCCACCAAAGGAGAGGAGAATTTCCCTCCAATTGTGTGCTCGGGAAGCCCCATGATGCTGTTGCCAACCACCATTGTGTGGAGGGATGCAGCTACTAGAAATGCCAGGTGTCCCAAGACAACAGCCAGCAATTGCCAGAGGGAAATAGCACCAACCCAGCTGACTCTGTACACAGAGAAGACACTGGGGGAGAAGGTGTGAGCCACATGGACTGGGAGAAGGATTGGGTAAATGACTCCACAGGTGGGATTTCACTGGAAATGAGGGGCCTGCTCATGTGCCTCCGGGCAGCAGTTTCGGTCTTTCAGTGTTACAGCAAGGCCCAGGTTAATCCTGCATGACACCCAACATGGTGTCAGCTATGCATTGCTTTTTCCCCAGACAAACCCCAGGTAAAGTCGAGGTGGCCGTGCTATGTGGAATGGGTCTAACCGTCTAACTAAAGTGAGAAATACACGGGTGCCTTTGCTCTTCAGCTATGGCATTCAAAGCCTCCACGAAGGAAGCCTGAGACACTGCTACTACCTACTACTAACTTTGAAGGCAGCCAAACAACTTCTTAAGCGTAAAATGAACTGGCCTAAATGGCGCTGTAACCTCCACAAGCAGCGAAAGAACACAGGCCTCATTCCGCACTTTTCTGGCTGTGAGGTGATCGAAGGCCTCAGAATGAGGAGACTCTCATGTCCCTTGGGTAAGCTAGGAACCTTGTAGTCCGGAGACAGAAAGAGGTCTCCAGAAAGCCTACTCTGCTGCTCATGAAGACTCTCGGAAGTGCATACTCTGTGTGGTGAGAGTCTCCAGAAGTGGGAGAAATTTACCTTTGCCACCATTTTGTATGACAAAGCAGAAAATTTGGGACACAATGTCCTCCCCAAAGAACCTTTTACAAATTTGTTTTGACTTTTAAAATTGCTAACATTAGAAGCACCGAACCAATGAACCACCACCAGGAAGCACGTTTGTTTAAAACTGGAGGTCCAGTTTAAATTTGAAGCCCAGCGAACATGGGATAAGAAAACTCATTTATGCATCCTGCTTAAACTCTGTTCAAACGCAATTCCAGCTAAATACGCCAGTTTCTAGAACACTTTGGCAATCAGACAGTGTGGATACAAGTACTCAAACAATATTCAAAACCAGACAATTTCCCAACAACTTGACAAACTGCCACATTGGCTCCCAAGCTAGCTCCTTTTCCAATGTTCTGTCCTAATATTTTAGGACAGCCAATTCTTTTTTAAAGTTATCTAAAAGAAATGAAACATTTTAAATTGTTATTTTTTTAGATCTTCTGCTGTATACTACTCACCCAGCGCAGGCAGTTAGTAATGCAAAGGGGGTGCCACAGTCGGCAATGGCAAATTAATTCCAGCCAGTCAGTCAGCCCTTCTCTCACAGTGCCTTCTCTCTCATTCCCCTGGCCTAGGCTCGGCAGCTAGGGGTGAACACTCGTTTTCGTTATATTGATAATGATAATGAAATTCTTCATTTTCGTTACCGTTATTACAATAACAATAATGAAGATAAATAATAACAAAATCAATACCAATAGCAAAAGTCGTTATTGATTTTGTTATTGCCTGGCAGGTGTTTTTTGGAGGGAAATGTGGAGAGAGGAGGAGGGAGCAGACATCTCGGAGCCAGAAACAGTGTTGAACTCTTGAACTCGGCCTGTGATGGGAGAGGAAGAACCTGATGGATGTAATCGCTGGCCAATGAGCAGCGCAAGCAGGGCCCAGGCAACTGAATGGCATCCTGTGATTGCTCAATGCTTCCTGTTTCCCAGAACCAATCATGGGGTGTCTGGGGAGGGCGGGCACTGCAACCCTTTATGTTGCAGGGCCAGGCTGTTTGACTCTTGTTCTGTGTTAGCTCTTGCTGTGTCAGGTTGTGTTTACAGAACTCTGGTGCTTGCACTAAGAGAGAGAGAGAGAGAGAGAGAGAAGCGGGGTGCGGGATGGGGGTGTCTTCCAGGACCACACAGGGCGCTGGGTTCGTGCTCTGGGGAATTAGCTCACCCCCTGCTACGCCGTTTCAGCTTCAAGCCTCAGCTGAATCCCCCTCTTCAAGGAAGGACACACCACACAGTCCTGAGGGTATTAGTCCACAGTCCTTTATTAGACACAACCCATGTCCAGTGTACCTGGGGCTGCCAGCTCAGTTGCCTCCAGCCTGCAGGCCCAGGTCTGTCTTTCTCAAGCACAGGAGCACCACAATATCAACCCCCAAAGTCCATCCAGCAAGGCCTCAAAGCCCCCCAGGCTCTGGCCAAGCCTTCCCCAGGGAAGAGAGTCCCTCCTGGGCAAAGCCTCTCCCACTTGCCTGGGTCCCTCTGGTTCTCCAGCACCCTGGATAGCATATAGCACTTCGCTCCTCCTCTGTCCCTTCTCTCACCCTTCCACGCCTTCCCTGCTCCCCTAAGCGCCTTCGTCCTTTCTCACTTGCTGCCCCCCATGCCTGGAACACCCTCCCTGTCCACATCCGCCTTGCCCCCTCCCTTCATACCTTCAAATCTCTCCTTAAAACTCACCTCTTTCGCTCTGCTCTGTCTGACTCTTTATCCTGCTGAGCCACTATTCCTATACCTACGATCGGTTTACCCTTATCCTTGCCACATGGACCTGCCTGCTGTCATTCTCATCGTAACCAAGCCAAGTACGTGCACTTGAGACCTCGCATCTTCATGAATGTTAGACCCCTTGTCTCTCCCTCTGTTCCCCTTCCTATGTCTCTCCCCCAGTTCCTGTCTCTCAGATTGTAAGCCCTAGGGGCAGGGACCGTGTCTATTTTATTACTTTGTAAAGTGCCAGGTACACTGCTGGCGCTATATAAATGTTTGTTAATAATAATAATAATATAGCAGGAAGGCTTATTCAGGGAGATGTTGCTCTTTTGGATCCCTGGCAAAGACTCCCTTCCTTGCTGCCTTGCTCTCCTTATGTACAGGCAGAGTGGGCGTGGCCAGGCTTCCTCTTCTTAGCCTTAAAGGGCCAGTGTCCTGCCCACTCTGTACCAGGGTGTATCAGCCTGTTTCCTCACCGGCTGATCTCCAGCTATGGGGCTGGCTCTGCCACACCCCTGGACATGTTCAGCCCTCCAGATGACCCCCGCAGCCCCCTTCTTAAAGGGGCAGCAGCCTCGCAGGACTGCTCCCTGCTACATATATAGATAGATTAGATATTATATAGATATTAGTAGATATACTAGGGTTTTTTATTATGTATATTAGCATTATAGGACAGGAATAGGATAAATAGACACTTAGATAGAACACATAGCAGAAACAAGTTTATTGATATAAATACTTAGATAGGAATATTTATTGATTGATTGATTACAAACATTTGTATCCCGCACCCTCCTGCACACTGGCAGCTCGGGGCGGTGAACACCACAAATGGTCACAAAATATAAAATCCTTTTAAAAAATACAAAAATTTAAAATATTAAAATAACCAAAAACAGAAGGCTAAAAGGCAGGGAAAAAACCTCCCCCCAGTCCCCCCACCCCCCTCCCTGAAGACCCGGTGGAACAACCAGGCCTTACATCTTCGGAAAGAGGGAGGTCTGGGGACAGATGGGCCTCCATCGGGAGAGAGTTCCACGACCGAGGCGTGGCCACCGAGTACACCCTCTCTGCAGTTGCCCACGCAGGATACCTGGGGGACTTCGAGTCAGGTGCCCCCGGTCAATCGCAAGGGCCACGAAATGACCTGGGGCCTGAGGCACTCTCACAGATAAGCAGGAGCCAAGCCATTTAGGGCTTTATATGTCATCACCAACACCTTGAATTGGGCTCGGAAGACAATAGGCAGCCAGTGCAGAGCACAGGTGTAATGTGCTCGTGGCGGTCTATCCCCATTAGGAGACGGGCCGCTGCATTCTGCACCAGCTGCAGCCTCCAGACCATCCTCAGGGGTAGCCCCACATAGAGTGCATTACAGTAGTCCAGTCGAGAGGTAATGAAGGCATGGATGATGATGGCCAGATCCGAGTCTGAGACATACGGCGACAGCTGTCGCACCAGATGTAATTGGTGAAATGCTCCCCTCGCCCAGCTTCCACCTGACAATCCAGGCAGAGCTTCAGGTCAAGGAACACCCCCAGACTACGAACCTGAGCGTCCAAAGGGGGGCAGACCCCGCTAAAGATGGGAGCCACCACCCCCTCAGCCCTACCCACCAACATCACCTCCATCTTGTCAGGATTCAGCCTCAGATGGCTCACCCTCATCCAGTCCCACACAGCTGCCGAGGACCGGGCAAGCACCGAGACTGCCGGGCCTGAGTCTCCGGAAAACGAGAGGTAGAGTTGTGTATCATCGACATACTGATGGCATCGCACGCCAAACCCTCTCATGACCTCACCCAAAGGTTGCATATACATGTTGAACAGGAGAGGGGAAAGAATAGAACCCTGCGGGACTCCACGCGTGAGGTTCCAGGGACATAACGTACATTCCCCGAGAACCACCCGCTGAGTTCTCCTGCCCAGGAATGAGTGGAACCATTCAAGAACAATCCCACTCACCCCGGCCCGGTCCCGCAGCCTTGTCACCAACATCTCATGATCAACGGTATCAAATGCCTCCGACAGATCCAATAAGATCAAAATAGATAATCTGACCTGATCCAATTCACAGCATAGGTCATCAACCAAGGCCACAAGTGCATTCTCCATGCCAAACCCAGGGCAAAAGCCAGACTGCGAGGGATCTAGAAAACCGACCCGGTCCAGATGCCTCTGTAACTACCGGGCCACCACTCATTCAATAACCTTCCCTAAAAAGGGAAGGTTAGAGACTGGCCAATAGCTGGCCAGGGAGTCGACGTCCAAAGATGGCTTCTTGAACAGAGGCCGCACCACCGCCTCTTTGTGACGGCTCAACACTCTGGCCTCCCTAAGGGAGGCATTGACCACCCCCGCCAGCACAACGGCCCTAACGTCTCCCGGCTGGCCTTCACCAGCCAGGACGGGTATGGATCTAATTCACAACAGGTGACCCGCACTGTCCCAAGGACCTCTGCCATGTCAGCAGGCGATACCCACTGAAACTGATCCCACAACAACCGACATGGCAGAGCTTCCCCTACCTCTGATTCACCCACTGTCGTAAATTCAGCATCAAAGTCGTGATGAATCTGAGCAATTTTATCCACAAAAAAGTCAGCACACATGTCACAGCGGGAACTGGAAGATTCCAGTTCCAGGCGGAGAGAAGCCGGACTGACCCGCCTCTGCACCACCTGGAAAAACTCTGCCGGACATGACTTTGCAGATGCTATGAGAGCAGCAAAGAACTCTTTCTTTGCTGCCTGCACTGCAACAGCATATGCTCTTAAACTAGCTTTATGCTTCAGTGTGAGTCCAGCGCCACCGTTGCTCCAACCGCTGCCCATCCTGCGTCATCTGGCACAGGTCTTCCGTGAACCACGGCAACCCCCGCTGTCAGCATTCTGGGAGCGGACGCCTGGGAGCCGTTTGGTCAATTACCTCAGTCAACAAGCTGTTCCAGAAGGCAATGAGGTCATCGAGTGAACGATCATCAAGATCAGGAGGCAATTCCCCTAGGGCATTCCGGAACCTTTCTGGTTCCATAAGTCTCCGGGGGCGGACCCAACGAACTGGTCCTACACCTTTTCGGGTCAGACATGCACCAGGAGACTGGTCCGGAGGAGGTAATGATCCATCCATGAAAGGGGTAAAACTAGTACATCTCCCGCCTCAAGGCCTGAGCAGAACATCAGGTCAAGGGTATGTCCCCCCTCAGGTCAAGGGTATGTCCCCCCTCATGTGTCGGGCCCCTAACCCTCTGAGACAGTCCCATGGTTGTCATGGCGTCCATGAACGCATGCTCTGCTCCCCCAAGATTGGCATCGGCGTGGATGTTGTGGGGACCGCAATATATTGCATATAGTATAGGTTAGACATACATATTAGTAATTTTTCATATTGTCATTGTGCACTTATTACTACTGCGTTATAATGAGAAAGGGAGGAAGGAGTTCAACTTCTGAGAAGCCTGGGGCAGGTGTCTTCTGGCACTCCTGCCACTGGTGGCAGCCCACAATGGAAATGATACCAAAAACAAAATATTCATCGTCACTTGAAATCGATACTGATACCAATAACGAAAATGAATTTTTGTTTATAGCAATAACGAAAACAACAGTTTTTAATAACGAAAACAAAAAGCAGCATGGGTCCCTGGTGCACACCCCTATCAGCAGCTGCAGAAGGAGGGCCACAACACAAGACAGGCAGAATAAGCAGACTGAGCGGCCACAATGACACCAGCAGTAGACACACGGACTAAAAAGCCCATGTAGCTCCAGCCTGCCTGGCTCCACCTCTACCTACTTTCCACATGGCATCTCCATCTCCCCCTACAGCTCCCTGAGAGCCCTTACTGAACTGCAGAAAGCAACACAGTCCTTCCTGGCCTGGGCGTTTGCTTCAGGCACCCGAACATCCTTTAACGGCTGCATTTTGTGTGCCTCATAAGGGCTCTGTGACTGCCTCCCACTGGGCAAAAAGCCAAGCTGCAGAAACAAAGACCTGCAGTAGGGACGGTACCAGCAACTGCCCCTACTTTAAAAGGCAGAGGATTGACCCAAAAAGGATCCCCTACCCACTGACTGTGCACAGAACCCAGCCCAGCCAGCCTAAAGTACTTGGCTGTCTCTTCCCCCTCGCTCCTCCCAGCCCACTCAAGCCTAAGCCCAACTCCACTCAACATACCATGTTGCTGCTTAGCATAGCGTTAGCAGCAGCTGAGAGGAAAGCGCCGGTAGTGGGCCAGATGAGCGAGCCACCGCGCATCCTTCCGCCGCAGACCCGGAAGTGCGAGCACCACAAGCTGCTTCAAAGCAGCGGTACAGCTGGCTCCAGGCTCAGGGCTCAGACCAGTCATCATTCTTCTTCTTTCTTTCCTTTTCTTTTTAATATAAATAATTCAACTGCGCAGCGGGGCGATCAGGAGTCCTGGGGGCCAGGAGGGGCAGTGCCCCTGACGTCCTCAGGGGCCCACCGTGCCTGTTGTCAGGTGTAAGTCACTCAGGATCAGGGTCCAATAAACCAATCTCTCTGGGGTAATTAGCTCTCGCTGTCTCTTTTATTCTCAGTGTCTCCACCTTTAAACTCTTTACACTCACAGTAGCTTGCTGTTAGGAGTTTCAAAGCCTAACTCTCCAGTACAGGCTCACAAAGCCCAGCACTCCTTGTTAGCCTACCAGAGTCCTTTGGGTCAAGCCCTCTCTAGCTTACCCTTTAGTCCAGCTTCATGGAGCTTTCTTCCACTTCGGCTGCCACAGTCTTCCCAATCAGGCTTCCAGTTCTGGCTAACTCTGGGTTCTTATAGCTGGTTCCCTCTGGCTAGGATCTCAGACAGGAGGTGTCCCTCTGGCTCCTGGCTCCAGGACAGTCTCCCTCCAACTGAGCTGCTTCTCAGCTTTAGTCCGAGGCTGGCTACAGCCACGCCCGGTCACAAATGCCCTCTCAATTAGACTTGCAGTCACTCTCTTAAAGGGCTCGCAGTCCAGTGTGACTACTCTGCCACAGTGTGTTTAACACCCAAACAAATGTCTAGGGTTATGTCTGGTAAAATATGAGTGTCTGGGATCTTTTTTACGGTAAGATAAGGAGAACACTGGCCCTGCAGTTACCATGAATTCCATATCTTCCCTGCCTACATCTTATGCCCCTTCTCCCGTCACATTCCTTGTTGCATCATCAGCTCTGTCAAGGATCTCATTTCCTTCTCACTGAGTACAGAGCATCTTCCCAGTCACAGTGTGATGCACATCAACCCTTGGTTTATCAAAACCACTTTTTCCGTGTGCCCAGCCCAGGACAAAATCTGTCCAAGGAAGAGAATCCAAACACGTTTGCAAAGTCTGCTGTGCTGTCTGGGTTTGTTTGGCATTTGTAGAAATCCTGTTCAGAAGAGCTGAAATCCAGCATAGTGCCTGACTGCTTGCGGTTTAATTTCATTAGAAGTATTGTTCATTTGAAGGAGACTTTGGGCTTTGAGAATTTCCAAGCTAGGTAGCTAGAGGTTCTGTGTGTGTGTTTGTATAAGCAGTTGGCTTTATGTTTAGAATTCACATTGTTTGGATTTGGAGGTTGAGGAGTGACTAATACATTGGACCCAGGCTATAAAGCAAGAAAGAGTGGGAGATAATTCTCCAGTGAAGAACGTTTTTTGGGAGCAGAACAAAGTCAGGTGTGTGTCAGCCCAAACTGATTTCACCGGCTTTTTCCATCTCCCTGCAGTAGGATTGGTATGTTGTTGGTTTGCAGAGATGCTTATTACAAAAAATGTGACAAAATAAACAAAATTCTACCCAATCAGATCAGGTGGGGGGCACATCCATTTAAGGCATCGATCCTGCAAAGTGCAACCCTGATTGGGATAAGAGTTCTTCCTCTGAAATTCAGCTTTCAGGACCAGAGAATAGAGACACAGGAGCGCCTCTATAGTAAAGGTGAGTAGCACTCTCTGTTAAAACCATTAAAATGCTACTGCTTATAACATTGATATGATTTGTGTTCTTATTCTGAAATTTTGTAGGGAGGATTACTTGGGTGAGGGGTACAAGCTGTGCAACTGTTATGCAAATTGGGTGAAACAAAGGTATAGACATTTGAAGTTGGGGGAGAAAAGTGTGTTTACTTCCGGTTTGCGACCATGTATTATTGATGGGGGGGGGGGGGAGTTCGTTTAAAGTGATGAGTTTGTAGATATAGAGGTCTTATAAAAATTCAAGTGTGCTTTGCAGTTATTTCCAGAGTTTGGGTTTTCAAAATGCATTCTTTAGTTGTAATGTTATGAGGTTTGGAAGTTCCGATGTTATGCTATGGAAAAAGAGAAATAGCGAACGTATGTCCTGCATGCGCAGAACAGTCGGACAGGTTTAGAGAGCAGGTTGGATCCTTAATCAAGGAGTGCACAAAGGACTTTCGGGCTTGTAGGACATCTGAGGGAGAGGACAGTCCCCTCTGTGTAGAACAGGAATGGCTTGTCAGAGGGGTGGGGGAGCTGTTTTAAAAAGTTTGCTGCCCCTTCATCCCCTGCTTTCTGTATATATTTTCATTTGCATTGGCGAGATTGGGTTACGTGAGTACTGGGAGCCTGTATATGAGGCGGAACAACATTGATGAATGAGAGAGGTGTACAGGGTGACAAGAGTGGGGCCAGCTGGACGGGGGGGGTGGGGGGAACAAGGCCATGTCTGTATCCTGAGGGAGTATTTATGGGAAACAAGGCCATGAAATGGGTGATGTGCATGCACAGATGAGGCTGGAGGACAATGAGGTGTGGGGAGAAATGCATGAATTAGCAATGAGCAGACAGGTACTGGGAGCAGCGTATATTTGGCAACAAGCTGGAGAGACTGGTGATGAACAAGACTGGGAGGCAGACAGTCAGGGGTGAGGAGCAGTGTTTGTATAGGGAGGGGGTACCTAGGTGTTGGGGGGGTTATATATGGAGCCGAGGAGGATGAGAGATGGATGATGTGTACTCAGGGAGAAGGTTTGGGGGACAGAGCGGAGGTAGAAGAAAGGTATGTTTTTGTAGGTTGTTTGTTTCAGTTGAGTTGGGGACAATAGGACATTGAAGTTCTGGCAGAGTGTATATAGGAGGACGAGGTTGATGGCTACGGGATGCCTACTGGCAAAGAAGGATGGCTACAGGTAGGGGTGAGGAGCAATGTGTATGTGCAATGGGCAGTCACATGCTAGCAGGGTGTATATGGGAATGGGAGGGGAGAGAAAGCTCAGAGTCAGCCAAGTGTGGGGAGCACTGTATTTATGGGGACAGGATATTCAGCTCCTGAGGTGGTAAATATGAGACAGAAAAGACTAACAGGTAGGCGATCTGCATTTAGGCATGAGGGTTGGGAGACAGCTCTTGCCTAAGAGGGGAGATAGAAATGAAGAAGAAATTGTAGCTACAGTATAGACAGGGATGAAGTCTATACTATTGGGGTGGAGTATATCCTATCCCCAGCTTCAGTGGTGCCCTCAACCTGCAGAGGAAGAGGATTGAGGCTGAAAGACCAAGGCAAAGTGTGCATGCATGAAGCCTAAGCGGTAAGCATGTAGGATTTTATATTTTGTATTTTATAGTTTTGTATTTTTGTATTTTATATTTTGTATTTTTGATAGTTGTTGTTCACTGTTCTGAGCTGCCATTGGGCAGGAGGGTGGGGGGCGGTATATAAACAGTGTAATAAATAAATAAATAAATAAATAGAATAAAGTGAGCATAATATGCGAGACTCTACGACATCTTTACTGCTTACCTGGAGGACAAGTTAAGGCAGGAGCCATAACTTACCATTTCCATGCTTTTTGCAGCATGTGTGAATTTGTAAGAGCCTTAATTCCTCTCTTAAACAGCTAGGTTTTTTTTGCAAATATAATTTTATACTATGTTAGTAGCCATGGAATCTTGGAGTCTTACAAATGTCTTCCTTCCTTCCTCCAAAATGGGCACTTTAGATTAGCTGTACATGAGCCACCACTTTGGGCATTTTCAAATTCCTCATCAGACTGCAATGCCAAATCCCAGGTTCAAATCCTGGTTCCATTGGATGGCTTTGAGCAGGTCACTTCTGCCAGCCTTAGCTCCCTTGATAGGAGTCCTGGCAGCACGCCCTGACCAGCCAGTCAACACTTGATAGAAACAGAGTGTGTCCTATTGTATTGGCTTAAGCCAGGGCATTGGAGCTCCATGGTCTCAAGACTGCTGCTTTGGTGTGGCCCTGTCTCAGGAATCTCTTGCTCGTCAGTGGGGGCCATTGCCGTTTCCTCACAGAACTGCTGTGAGGAGGACAAAGCTGGCTGCATTTCTCAGCCATCGCTAGACCCTTTCCCAGATCTTGCACAGGCAACAAAAGCAAGATGAAGATGTTTTTGCACAGACAGGTGCAGCCACAGCCTCGATCATTCATGCCGTAATTAGGGACCTGTCAACAGGAGCTAAATATACGTTCTGGGGCTCTGACGCTGCTGTATGATTTGTGGAGGCAAAGCTTGCCAAGTAGGAAATTCACAAAAAGAGCTTCTGCAAAATGATGAACTTGAAGTGGTCTGCATTGGGGCGGTCTTAGAGTTTTCACAGTCCAGAGTAAAAGTAAAATGTGGGGGTCCTGTGGCCCTGCCCTCCATAGCCCCACTCTAGGAGGGGAGGCAGGGGCAGGGCTCTTAAGGAAGCAGCCACCATGAGGGCTGAGAGGGGCTGAGAGTCACAGGAGGGAAGAGGATCACTCAGAAATATCCTATTCCAGGACTTTAGGAGCTCTGGTCCTGAGGGTACCAGGACTGGTCTCCCTGAGGGACCCCCTCCAGCCGCAAGGCGTGGGCCATGGTCCCTACTGGCTTTGGTCTGCATTCAGAAAAAATTCCCTCTTTGCATTTCTTTTAAACTTTTCTCGTACCTTGGCTAAGCAGTTACGGCTAAGAGGTTAAGGTTCATCAGTGCACTCACCATTTCGGTATCCGAAATAAATCTCAGCGGTGTTGTGATAATGGAAACTGTATCCATTGCCTTCCTGGGTAGACTCCCAAAGAATACTCAGAAAACTCAATGGAACTAGTTACCAAATCCTAGTTTAGCAGCATCTGGCATTCACTTGCTATTGGTGTAAGGACTCCCCTCCTCATGGCATAAGGCAATGCAGTGTCCGGTCCTGTGGTTTGTAAACTCATATCTAGGGCTTGCAAGGAAGAGAACTGACTAATCTCTTGAGCCAACAGTAGCATCCTTTGAGCCAGTATAGCCTAGGAGATCAGGTGTTGAATTTGGAATCTGAGAGACTAGCGTTCAAATCCCACCTAAACTATGAACTTACTGGGTGTCCTTGGGCAAGTCACTGGGTGGGGTTTTGTTTTGTTTTTTGCTTGCTTGTTTGTTTTTTTCACCATAAAGTTTATTGTAAACCATAATACAAACTAAAAATCAATCAATAAAAATACCATACAACAAAATGGCGTACAACAATAAACAACAAAACAAGACGAATATAATTACACCATCTATATTAATCCACAACACACTTCCTGTAAACCCTAAAAGGTCACTGGGTGCTTTTAAACGAGACGCTAGCCCACACGGCCACCCAGGAGCCCCACATCGGAACACCTGTCTGAAGGTGGAGGGCGGGGGATGCACGTTCCCATGAGTCATGCAGCACCCACGCATGGAGCACTGCCAGGAAATTGGGAGTGCTCCGTGCAGGGCAAGCCAAAAAGATCCATGGCAATGAGCAGCCACCCCCCAACCCCCTGCCCATAGGAATGGCAGCAGCTAGCCACGCCAGCAAACAGATCCACTGCTCAGAGGCACTGTGGGCAAGGGTAGCAGCCTTTGCAAGTCACAGGAACTGAGTGGAAGTGCTGGGAAGGCCAGGGTTCCCAGCACTCACACAGGGGACATGTCACTTGCCAGCCTGTCACCCCTCCCCCATGGTCCGTGGCAGGGGAAGTTTGTGGTGGCTGCCTCTGTGACTGCTATGGTAGCCATGGCTGGGAGCCACCCGCTAGAATCCCTCCCCACGCACTCCACCCGAGCGGGCACACCGCAGCAGCGCCACTCAGCGGCCACGGACCTACTCACCCCAGCCTTGCTCGTTTAAAAACACCCACTCTCTCTCAGCCTCAGTTCCCCCATCTTCAGAATGGGGAATAATGATGACCCACTTCCCAGGGTCAATTGTGAGTGTAAAGCATGTAAGGATGATAAAGCACTTTGAATACTTAAAGTGCTACATAAAAAAGATGAATTATGAAGGCTTAAGATTTAACATAGATTAAGTGAATCCAAAAGGTGAGACACCAGAGGCTTAATGCCTATACAACGCTAGCAATGTGTACTACCAAACAGTCATGAATTTAAGAGGAGGGGCTTGCAGTCTAGGAAGGGAGACAAGTGGGAATAGATCCTAAAGTAAGACTAGGCTCGGGTTGGGCTGTGGCTCATGTGACAGAGCACGTGCTTTACATGTATAAGGTTCCAAGTTCAATTCCTGGCATCTCCGATTCAGGATTTCTGGTAGCATGCCTGGGTGGGGCCTCTGCCAGGGATCCTGGAGGGTCTCAGGTAGCACTGTAGCACACCTGGGTGAGGCCTCTGTCGGGGATCCTGGAGGATCTCAGGTAGCACGCCTGGGTGAGGCCTCTGCCGGGGATCCTGGAGGGTCTCTGGTAGCACGCCTGGGTGAGGCCTCTGCCGGGGATCCTGGAGGGTCTCAGGTAGCACGCCTGGGTGAGGCCTCTGCCGGGGATCCTGGAGGGTCTCAGGTAGCACGCCTGGGTGAGGCCTCTGCCGGGGATCCTGGAGGGTCTCAGGTAGCACGCCTGGGTGTGGCCTCTGCTGGAGACCCTATTGAACTGGATTTGAAACCCTGCTGCCATGTCAGGTTGTGACAATACTGGACTAAGATGGACCATTAGTCTGACTCAGTATTTGAGAAATTGCAGGTGTACGTGCTTAGTGTAATTATAAAGAGGGAAAGGGACCTTGAAGGACAGAACAGGAGAAGGAAGGAGCAGTTTATGGGAGCTAAGGAATGCCTGCTAGAAGAGGTAGGTTTTTAGAGAGGATCTGAAGGTCAGGACAAAGCAGAGCATGTGTGTTTGAGGCGGGAGTTCCAGGGATAGAAGACAACAAGGAGAAGGGACAAAGATGGCTTGGGGGAGCAGGAGACAGAGTTAGAGGAGGGTGATGGCAGAGGAAGAGCAAAGTTGGGCAGAAACAGAGCAAGAAATGAGGGCAAAAAGACAGGAAGGAGCAAGGCCATGGAAAGTCTGGAAGGTGAGGACAAGGATGTTGAACACAAAGGGGGAAAGGGAGTCACAGAGTGGGGAATAATATATGTAGTGTATAACATAATAGTATTAGGTAGGTTGGGAATTTCAGTTTTGGATAGATCCAAAAATGGTTGTTTCATTTTTAAAATTGTAAAACCAAAATTACAGTTCTTTTTCAGTTCTGGTGTTTCAGGGTTTTTTCCTATTGATTTCTTTCCAGTTTGTTCTCATTCAATGAGAACAATCTTCAATGGGAAAAAATCCACTTAAGTCAATGAGAAAAAAATGGGAGGGAGAGAGGGGCAGGAATCAATGTGAGAAAGCCGAAAAAACCAAAACCGAAATGAGATCCGAAATCAAGAACCGAAACCGAGAAAAGCTAAACCAAACTTCCCCCGGAGTCGCATAATGCTAGGCATTCATGGAGGCAGAGGCATTCTGGAGAATCCATGTTAATTTAATGCTACCTTAACAATTATAATAAATCACCTCCCCCGCCCCCTGCCAAATGGTGTTCAGAGTGCTTCACAACATAGAATACAATAAAACAGTAGAAAATCAGTTTATAAATCTATCTTAAAACCATATAAATAGGGAAGGTAAAGAGGAAGGAGAAAATAAATTAAGGAGAACCAACAGTGGATATACTAAAAGCACCTGGAGAATAAATAAGTCTTCAGGTGTTTTTTGAAGCCAAGGAAGGAGGAACTAAGGCTGACATCTGGAGAGAGCGAGTTCCACACTGAGGGACCCACCGCAGCAAAGTCCTGATTGCCCGCCAAGTTGATGGCGGGAACCCTAAACAGTGAGTGGTTTCTGAGCACAGATAACCATTAGGGTGAGACTCCAGGGTCAGGTCTCAAATACAGCCAGGACCTATACCATTCAGAGCCCTGGAAAACATCCGTGCAATCTTACCTTGCTTAAAAAAGAGGCGATCACAGTAGCTGAATGTTGGAGAGAAGATGGACGCATGGGATGGGTGGATGCATCTGGCAGATTTGAGGTCATTTGGATGGGATTTTCTGTTCATTGCCTAGAATCATAAGACCGGAAGTGACCACAAGGGAATGCTCCATGACCTAATAGCCTCTGCCTACAGCATCACAGAGAAAGGATGGTCCAGACACTTCTTGAAACTCTGCTCCAGTAAATCTCCAACGAGATGATGCATCCCTATGGAAATCTGATCCCTTCTTTTCTACAGCAAGATCCCCAAGTGTCATTTTCACTTCCTTTTTACACTGTAGATGACTGACATTCCCGTGTGCGTGGCTGGCATGTGCAATGACAACATGATTCATGAATATGGAAGCTGTGAGTGATCTGTAATCAATACTGTCATTATTTTACAGGAGACTCTCATTGTGTGCAGCGGCGCCCTGCTACATACAATGGGGAGATCTAATACTCTTCTGCAAAACAGTCTAAGAGCTACTGATCCTTGGCTGGAGGTGGATTCTCTATAATCCCCCACCCACCCACCCACACAAACACACAAGGAGGGAAACAAATGTGCTATTGAATTAACCAGCCATAAATTGGTTAAAATGGCACGAGAAAAGGAAGGTGTAAAGAGTCTCATTGAACTCAGGCACTTATTAAACATGAGAGAAGACATCTAATGTCTCTTTAATTGTAACTGCTTTTAGTCAGTAATATCAACGATTAATCAATCAGCCAAAGGGGAAAGCGTGGAGAGAGGATAAGAACAAATCAATGCACAGCAGAAGATGCAGAGTAACAAGGACTCGGAATCAATGGTGTTGCTGCTCACCGAAATCCTTCAGGGACCTAAGAAAAGAATGTTGTCTTTCCTTTTCTCAGAGGGATGACCAATCCTGAAGGATGATCCCCAACCTCTTGAAAGTAAGAAAGGGATCAGGAAGAAACGTGCAGGGCAGGGGGACAGGAATGGATTTTAGCCTGCCGGAAAGAAAGAGTGAAGAGGGAGTGGGTCAGGCAAAAGAAAGGAAACTGGGCAGGAATGTCAGGCTGAACAAAGCCAATCAAGGGTTGATGATGGGCCAGGGGTGCGGTTTAGCACCATAATATACTTCTGCACTTTACATTCAGGATCCTGTGAATTCTGTGATGCTGCAATCACAAGAATTCTTGCAGAATTTGGCATTTGGCCAAACTCTCACAGAAATGTCTCTGGCCGTGCAGACTTCTCGTTTGGGTGCAGAGTGTTAGTCAATATAAAATACTTTGAAAACTGAGTGCTCTTTAAATAATAATAATTTTCTGCTTCCAGAATCTGAATTTCCTGGTTGCAGAATTTGGAAGAGGGGAGTGGGGAAACCAGAATCCACTGGTCCTCATCTATGTTTCTTTATTAGTTATTCCTTGTCCCTCTCTAGCTCCTGTTATCTATGGATTTCTAAAGGTTTTAACAGACATGAGCTTTCTTCACAAAATACATTATTATAGCCAGATATCAGTCAGCTTATATTAAAATTCCATTTTAATGTAGTTTTTAAAAGGTCATGACACAATGGAGATGTTCTAAGTAGCACGTGTTGAAAATGGCTATAAGTCCGTCAGTAGAAGGTGGAATATGATACTAGAAGCAAAGCGTTGGCCTGTTAGACTCTATAACCATTGAGCCACTATTTATTGAAATGTTATTGTTTATTAACATAACCCTGTTAATTCTGGAAGGATGGGAATTAGAACTGGAGACCTCAGCTCTTATCTGCATGACTCTCTATCCGCTAAGCCAAAAGACCCAACTTCTTCAGCTCGGAGAATAGTAGGCTCATGAAGCTGGGAATGGTCAGTCACACCACTAGAGGGGGCCTCTGCACCAATCCTCTCTGGGGCTACATTAACCCTTTAAAAGCTGTTTATAAATGGGACCCTGTCTCGAGAAGGATGAATAATTATTTTCCCTCTTTCTTTCTTGTCTCCCATCTGCATAGAACATGCACCATGCAGAAAAATCAGAAGAGGGTCTCAAGTCCACATGCAAGAACTTGTTACAAAGCAGACAGAATAAAACTCTGCCTGGGACATTGTATTTCTAACTGGAAAACTCCCTTATTTTTAATGACGGTTTAATTAGTATCAGCTTGGCTCAGACCATAGAATACTCACCTCTGGTCTAGAAGGTCACGGTTTGAAGCCCTGCATCAGACTTTGGACTTCTCACAAATGCTGACACTGCGCTGTTCTTCTGCTGCACTGCTAGAGGAGCTGACCTTCAAACAAGGTGTTTAAGCCAAGTTCCTTCCATCTAGTCTCTGGTGGTTCTTCCAGCTGGAAGCTAAAGATGTTCTGGTACTTCTCAAAGAGCACAGGGGCTGACCCTGGCTGCTTTGCCGACCTCCCTTTGCTTAATAAAACAGGTTCTAATAACCAAGGCTGCATCTGTCATCAGCCATTCATGAGTGCAGACGCCGCACACTAATAAGGCTGCTCTATCTGCCTGGATGCACATTGCATTCTCAACAAGGCAGTGGATTCAGAATGCAGACGTTTGGCTGCTTACTGGTTTGGGCAGCTGTGAACATATTACGACTACCCTGCGTTCTCTACCTGGAGAGCAACGGATTTAATTTAAGATTGCACTGCTGATTTTCTGGACCCTGAACAGTGTAGGACCTAGCAATATTTGAGATCAGCTCCTAGAACTTCACACTGATGGTTATCTGCGCTCAGAAACCACCTGCTAGATGGGGATCCCAACATTACACCTTATATTGCTGGGATTTTCCATTGTGGCTTAAACATATGTCAAGGCACTTAGTATAGTCAAAACTCGTATTTCTGACCAAGAAAAACAAATTCTCAGTGAGGCCGTTGCCTCTCAGAGGGTTGCTGAGTTATACAAGTATTTTGAGAACCGCCCTAGTAGAGCCCCCTATTTAGTGTCAATTGGGCTGAAAGGACGGCACTAACGCAAGCCAGATTCAATTTGCTGCCCTCAGCAGTAACTGAAGGAAGGTATGCCCAGGTGGCATATGGGGAAAGAGTTTGTAAATTTTGTAAACAACAGGCTATAGAATCAATTGCGCATATTATCATTGATTGTTCCTTATATGAGGAAATCTGGAGAGTGTTTCTCAACCCCGTAATTATGAGTTTGGGTCCGTGTTCCCAACACAAGGCTTTGTTGATGCTTCTTGGAGATATGGTTCCTTCCACATCAATCCAAGTAGCGATATTTTGTGCCTCGGCTATCCACATGAGGAAGGACGCCCTTTAAGGTGTATGGACTTATTTGTTGTTTTTTAGTTTTAGCATTTTATTCTTTTTGTTCATAATTGTAATGTTTGGTTTTGTCTCTGTTTTATTATATTTTGTGTTGGCACATAGCTACCACAATAAAGTTTTATAATGATGAGGGTATTGCTGGGTGATCGGGCCTTTGCTGTAGCGAGCCCCTCTGTGTGGAACTTGCTCCCTCCAGATGTCAGTCTCCGTTCCTTCCTCCTCACCTTTTTAAAGAACCCCAAGACTTATCTATTCTCCAGGTGCTTTTACAATGGTTCCCCTTATGTGTGTTGTCCTTGTCCTGTTTTCTTCCCCTTTTTATTGTTTTTTTTTTTTTTTACATAGATTTATATTTTAAATGGATTTATATATATTGTACTTTTTATCTTGTAAAGCGCTTTGAGTACCATTTGGTGGAAGGGTGCTCTAGAAATAAAATTAATCATCATCATCAACTCCATGAACTATTGAGAGAGTTCCTAATGAAAGTGCCAATGCCCTCTTCAATGGGAACGGTACCAGCTGAGTTAAAATAATGAAACTAGGGTTGTTGCAGGGCAGGACTCAGCCCTGGCTCTTCCTGTACATGCCAAGGCCTGCCAGCAATCCCAGACCTTGCCACTGCTGCTACTCTGCAAAACCCCACCCATGACTGGCTATAGAAGCCCCCAGCCTCTCTGGGCTGATCCAGAGCAGCAGTCCTCAGCCCTGGGCCCAGAGGCGTAGCTAGGATTTTGGGCCTCGGGGCAAGGCACATTATTGCCACCACCACCACCAAAGCCTGTGGCAGCCGGCCCACAAAGCTGGGGCAGACCCCCAGCGGCCCTAGGCCAACCACCCCACCTTGCCCTAGTGCCTGGGCCCCATGAAGCTTAATCCAGTCTTGAGCAAGGGCTGGTGGAATCATGGAGGCTGGTGGGGCAGCTCCATCTCCCGCTCCGGCACTCCCCTGATGCTTCTAGGGGCCAAGGAGTGGTATTCCTAGGGCCAGGTGTAAGCCACATCCCCTTTCTTCTTAATTGTTTTTCTGACAAATTAAGCACTGGGTTATTGTGTGTGTGCAGAACACATTGATTGATTTGTATTTTTATCCCATTCTTCCCACTAAGGCTCAGGACAGGTTACAATGCATAAAAGCACATTCAAAAATCCATAAAATCAAACCAAATATTAAAATACCCAAATAAAGCCAGTAAAAACAAATACAAATCCTCTTACCCGTAACTCCCCAACCCCTATCCCTGTCTGCCAAATGCCTGGTCAAACAAAAAGGTCTTAAATCGCCTCTGGAAGTGGAGCAGACTCGGGCTCAGACAAATCTCCAAGCGAAGGGAGTTCCATAATTGGAGGTCAGTCACTGAAAACGTGTCTGTGTGTGTCCTTGTCGTGTGAACCTGAAGGGCAGATGGCACGTGCAAGAGGGCACTCCTGGCTGATCTCAGAGGCCGTTACTGGACATGGGGGAAAGATATCTGGGATGCAGACCATTCAGGGCTTTATAAGTTAAATAAATAAATAAGTAGTACCTTGAATTGTGCCCAGTAACCTATTGGTAGCCAGTGCAGACTCTAAAACACCAATGTAATGTGCTCCTGGTGACCCCCAACCCCTCAAAGATGGGCTGCTGCATTCTGCTGCATCCCAACAGTCATCAGGGGCAGCTCCATGTAGAGCGCATTGCAGTAGTCTGGACTCAAGGTTACAAAGGCATGGATGATGGTGGCCAGGTCTGAATCTGATTAACCCTATTTTTACTCAATAGGAAGAAAAGGCATGGAGTCATTTATAGTCTGGGGCTTGCTTCAAAAATCAGTACAAGCACCGAAAGCCACAGAGGTTGGGGACTGGGGATGTGCGAACACGGTTCCAAGTTCGGAATTCGGACCGAACTAAAATAGTTCAGTCGACCGAATCGAACTTTTGAACTGAACTCGAATTCAACCAAACTGTTCAGTCAAATCCGAACCAGTTCAGAAGGCCAAAAAACCCGATTTTGAATGTACGAACTCGGTTCAGAAGTTCAGAATTCAACCAAACTCAAATAGTTCGGTCGACCGAACTGAACTTTCGAACCGAACTCGATTTTCGAACCGAACCGAATTTCCGAACTCAGTTCTGTTCGCACATCCCTATTGGGGACATAGGAGTTTATGGGGTGTGTGTAGGAAGAGGAGGGTCCAGATCAAGGATCTGTGACATGGATCTGTCCCTTCTCTTTGTATGCATGCTCTCATCTCTGTTTCCTTCCCTGAGCTCAGTTTTTTATTGCTTGGGGGTAGCGACTGCATCCAGCAGCCAGAACCAGGAATTGGAAAGGGGCCACATAAAAGCTAGCTGTGCGTCACATTTGGCCCCTGGGCCTGAGGTTCCCCACCCCTGTCTTACAGACATCCCCACCCCTGTCGTTTCAGTCATCTAGCCCAAGCCTCATTTGAGTGCGTTGCGACGACAATAGAACGTTTCCAGATTGGAAGCTATCCTAAACACTAGGGGTGGGACTCTGGGCAAAATTTTGGTTTCGGTTCTCATGAATTTCGGTTCTTTTTTAGTTTCAGTACTATTGAATAATTGCATTGATTTTGGTACCAGATTTCGAACATTGCAGTATTTCAATGGGGGACAAACCGCGATGTTAAAAATCCAGTACAAAAATCAATGCAAAAGATCCAATAGTACCGAAACCGAAAAAGAACCAACATTTTGGATTAATCCGAAATGGCCATTTTCGGGTACTTTCGGTTTTATCCGAAACCGAAATTCCCATCCCTGCTAAACACTAAAAATATTGAGGGCATTTCAGAGCTGGGTGGGCTGTAGCTCAGGTGGTAGAGCACACACTTTGCATGTATAAGGTCCCACGTTCAATCCTTGGCTTCTCCAATTCAGGATCTCTGGTAGCACTCCTGGGTGAGGCTGCTGCCGGGGATCCTGGAGAGCTGGATTTGAAACCCTGCTGCCCTGTCAGGTTGCGACAATACTGGGCTAAGATTCACCACTGGTCTGATTCAGTCAGGAAGCTCCTCCTATATCCTCTTTCCTTATGAGAACATTCAAGAGGGTTCAGATTTGAGACACTGGTTCTAGTCCATTACAGATTTGAAACCAGATTCTAGAGAGAAAGAGTCCTTCTTTAACCAAAGCCTTAGAAAACAGGAGTGCGGTGGAAAAAATTGAATTTTTCCCAGCATGCTTTGGCATTTTCAAAGAGATTTCTAGCACAAATGAAGCAGGGACCAATGGCAAGGTTTATTTCATTCCAGAAAGTGGGAAAGATAACTGGACCAGAGCATAATCTAATCTGCAACAAGCTTTAGGATAGTAGTTATATACCTTCCAACATTTGACAGGGGAAAAAAAAAAATAGGTGCACATGCCACCTCCTAATGTGTTTACAAAAATGTGCAATAGCCCACTAACTAATGTTGGGGTAGGGGGAGGAAAAGATGGGAGGTTCTGTGTATTCACATTTGTATGTGCAGGACTGATGGTTTGAGTTAAAACTCAGCCTATTAAAAAGTCAACAAATTAAATGGGTGCATTGACTTTCAGTGTTTTTAGACAAGCGCCTCCCCACTCATCATTATGCATGTTGCAGGGCTGCATAGCGTGCCAATACAGCCCTGCAACATGCATTATGGGTGGGGAGACATGTGTCTAAAAACACCCTTTGCCTCTAAAGTCTCAGTTCAAAGACACTCAGAGGGGCCCAGGTGGAAGCAGTGACAGTCCCTTTGGGAATCATCTCTCACAAACACACACTCACATCCCTCCTACCTTTTTCAGTTTTTATCTTGATCCCAGTCACACAGCTCTCTCCAGCTTGGGTGTTACCATTCTTTGTTCTTTGATAGTGGTGCTTATCCCAAGCTTGTTAAGTTGAGGAAAGGTGCCCCATCCCCACCCTCCAGCAATGAATAACCATAACAGCCAAAGTATTAATGTCCCCTTTTGACTCCTGAATCGGGTACACATTTTCCAATGCTGGGGAGGCGGTCCAAGATAACAAAACCCATTACTATGCCAACCAAAAAGGTACTATTGGAGGGTATGTCGTTCTGCTATTTCTTCAAGCCCCCATGAACAACAGTTCCAGTGCTGATCTGTAGAGCAACCAGCCCTGGTCAAATTCCTTTCAACATCATCTAACCATTCCCACTTACTAAAGGAAGAAATAGAAAATGGATCACCTTATAATATTTTGTGCAGCAAGCTTTCTGGATGACAGTGTGTTGAGTGCTTGCACAATATAATACCAACAGGTAAAAGCTTCATTTACTTGGACTCTTGTTTATGTTGGCGTAAATAAAATGCCTTGAATTTCTATGTATACATTCAAATTGGATTTATTTGCAAGATACTGCATCTCCTGCCCTTTATTTGGTATGCTGGGCCTCGCACCATGGTGCTGTAAAGGAACTGAAAAGATGTCATCTAGCTTTATGAAATAATATATAAGATATTTAAAGACACTTACTTCACTGAGGTGGATTTTTATTTTTCAATAAATCATTTCCAGTCTTCAGATAACAATTTTACAGTCGGAGAAGGGCCTGATAGATAATTTACGAGGCTGTGAATTTCTCTGACTTTCAGAGAGTGCAACTTTTAAAAGGAAACAGGTCTGCAAAGATGCCTCTGCAAAAGCTAGAGATCCAAGCTGCCTAATGCCAGAGGAGCCAGCACTTGTGAATTTTCCCATTTATCGCAAGATATTTGCCTACAAGATACAGCCTCAATATTCCTGTGGTTCAATGAGAACCTCGGTTAGCAGAAACATTAAAAAGTATGAAGCCCTCCTTGTTGCAGGGAAAAATGAAAAATGACTCAAATATACCCTAATGCCAGCAGTGGCTTGTCTATTGGGGTTAATGGGGCTCAACCAGACTAGAAAATCCTGCCACAGTGGATGAGTTGGTGGAGTGCCACTGCTTGAACTCAAACAGCTGGGGCAGCTGGATCCCAGCCGAGCCTAGATTGCTTAGTGCAGCTGACAGGAAACTTCATTCTGAGCTTGGCCACAGCTCCCCCAAGCACAGGGCTGTGTGTAGAGCCCAGAGAAGGACTACACATGGATCAGCCTTCTCTGGGCTCTATCAACAGTGCAGCAGTCTATGTTCAGGGGAGCTGTGAGCAGGCTCACAATGGAGCTCAGAGCGAGCACCTGCAGCTGTAAACAACCTTCATTCTATGCAAGAAAAGGTTCCTTTGTGGGAGGGAGAAAAATTGAGGTGTGTGTGTGTGTGTGAGTGAGAGATATGATTGAAGGGATAAACCATATTTCAACCCCCCTCACACTCCTACTCCTCCATCCCCACTAAAACTTTTAAATCAACAGCAGCCTAATGCAGTGGTTCTCAAACTCAGCCTCCTTCCTTTTATCTCTGATGACCGATGCACTCCCTTCCCACCACACACACATTAGGGGTGAAATGAGCAGCTAAATTGCTGCTCATGAGTAATTTCACCAGCTTAGGAACCTAGATCGATTTCCCGACCATTTCCCAATACAGATGCAATTTTTCGATTCTCACATTACCGCGAGATACCATTCCGATTTACCAACGTTCCACTTGCTGTTTTCTGTGTACTGTTTATTTACTGCTTACTGCATTGTTGGGAGTACATTTTTACTTCCAGGTTTCTGTCTGTTAGTTGTACCACATTTCTGAGCCAATCACTGTGCGACTAGCCCGCCCCTTAACCTCCTGCAAGCGCCCCTTAATCTCCATTCTAGTGTCGCCAAACAGAATTATTGTTCTATGTTGGTCCTTTTGCTTTGACCAATCTGCAACCAGATTTCAGTTTAGTAAAGGAATCTGCATACCAGCCAACAAGTGACAAGGAAGTGCAAAGGAAAACACAGTGCAGAGAAGGTAGAGGAAATGAAGTATTTTGTCGGTATTACCTCTTGGGTTTCCAAATTAAATGGCAAAGTGGTAAATGGGATCCCGGTAAGCACATTATCTGTAAATGTAGAAACAAAACGTCAATCGAGACATTCTGAGAGGCTCTCGATTCGACCAAAATGGTATCAGGAACCGGGATTTCAACAGGAATTCCCATTTTTTTCCAAAATCTAATTTCAGCCCTAACACACATACATATACTTTGTTCTCACTTTTTCGCCTTTGCCCTCCTCGCTCTGTCTCTCACTTGTTCCCTTATTTCTTGGTTGCTTTTGCTACAGAACCTTAGTTTACTTTTCTAACTTGCAACATTGCATCCGCCTTTAATGGCACATGCAATACCTGTTTAATGAGACAGGTGCACTTCCACATGAATTATAACTAACTTTAATTTGCAATTATGCTGGGGGGAATTTCCATGGCAACCTAATTTCCTGACCTCACTCTGTGTCTCCCTTGTTCCCTTGCCCCCTTATACCTCAGTTGCTTTTGCTAGTGCTGCTGCTACTGCACACCCTTAGCTCAGAGCAATTGGGCGAGGGATATTTCCAAAATACCATCACTTAAGCCACTTCTGGAGAATGAATTGACCCCCCCCCCCAAGGTTTGGTAGCTGCACCCTTCTCACAACTCCCAGGCTAAAATAGGCCACTCCCAACAGTTTGAGAACTGCTACTTGGTGATCCCAAACTGGGCAGCATGCCCCCCTGGGACAGCACTGATTAGTTTCACGGGTTTCGGGAGGCTCGGTAAGATCAAAGTTACCATACCTCTCCTTTAAAAGAGGACGCTTATGAAAAATACATGGTGCTGGGCTGCATTGGTTCCAGTGTAGCCCTGAAGCATGTATTTTACATAAACATCCTCTTTTAAAGGGAAGGTATGATAACCCTAGGTAAAGGTCAGCATCAGGAGACAGCAGGCAGCAGTACACATGTCGCTGTCTCAGTGCCAATACAGAGGGTTGCACACGCATGTTCTCTCTCCTCTCAGCTCTGTTCTCCATTTTCCTCCTTCCCTCTTCCCCAGAAGAGCCTCTACTGAACTGCTGCTAGAAGAAGCACAGGAACTCCTGAATCCTGCTGCTGGATCTGTACTGGGACTAGCCAATACACAGCAACTCAGCAGGGGGTATAGGCTGTAGGAGTAGCACACACAACTCTGGCTTTCTGAAGTGTGGCATCAGAGGATAAAGTCTGGGAGCCACTATGCTACCCTCATGGCTCAGACAATGCAAGTCACTAGCCCACCAAACCCCATTTTTTACCTTTTTCTTTTTAAAAAAAAATTCTTTTAAAGCCGATTTCTTGAAACTTTGGAGCCAAGCTTGTGATTGTTCAACTCATGAGACTGGGAATGCAGCAATTTGAGACAGCATGTGCTTTATGTCACAGCAAGTATAACGGAGCTTACCGGTGTGCCTAATTGCCTCCCTGAATAGGAACGCTTCCCTGAACCAGTTTGCTTAGCTTGAACCTTAGTTTGCTTTTCTCGCTCGTAACATTGCATCCGCCTCTAATGGCACATGCAACACCTGTTTAATGAGATGGGTGTAGAGCTGCACTTCCACATGAATTATAACTAACTTTGATTTGCAATTATGCTGGGGGAAATTTCCATGGCAACCTAATTTCTTGACCCTCTGCACTAAATTCATAGGAATGTGATCAGCAGTAGCTTTGTCAGGGAAGAGACCCATCTGTTAAGGCAGCCAACTGCCCTATCTGGCCAGCAGTTAGTTTACATTTCCCCTTCAGTCCCTTGTCTATCAGATGGATAGGGAGGATTTTGGTGCCTCCAAGGTGAGCGGTGACAGCGTAACCCAGAGTGGACATTTCACAGAGATGAATATTGAAGCAAGCATGTTTCCCCCAGGCCCGCATTAGGGAGATGTCACTGAAGATAAGGCAGGAGAATGTAATTAGAAAGTGTAATCACAAATTATATCATAGTCTGCAATTACAGTTCTGAAGTTTAGCATGCAAAGAATTCAGCTGTTAAATGAAATGGAAATGGTGGGAATTTAAAGGAAGCAAAATGTTGGCATTTGTCTCCTCAAGCAATGATTCTCAAACCAAGACCAGGGGACCATGGTCTATGCACCACATCGGCTCTCTGAAGCTTGACAGATGAGACTCATGTGGGAAATTTCTCAGCAGAGATTCCCTTGTAGACCAACCTGTACGAGCCTCCGGATGCTACTCCTTTCTTCTGTCAGCTATGGCACCTAGCTGCATAAAAATATTGAACGCATGATGAATAGAGACTGTAAAAAGAGTTGATAAAACATCGCTTTCTGTTAAAAAAGCCAAGGCCAGGAAACACTGGGTTTCTGAAGGTTTTTTTAGACCACATAACTATAACAACAAAAAATATTTGAACCCCTCTGTTTCCTAAATGGCCTCACTTTGCCGAGTGGTTTTGAGGTGGGAATTACAATCAGATGATTGGAGCTGTATATAGCACACGCTGTAGGATGTAAAAGCTGTGAAGGAACTTACAGAGTTTAGAGTACTGGGGGCTGTAGGCATCATGGGAAGATTCAGGAATGATGCCAAGTCTTGCAAGCCAGGGCGGGGAAACACACAGCCTACTATAAAAGAGGTGTAGAAAGAAACAGTGGCCGTTTACACACGAGATGGGAAGGGGGGGGCGGGAACTGGTGTGAGCCAAAGTCACGGCAGGGGGGCTCTGCTCATGTGTGCAGGGTTTTTTACATCATTAGCCTATTTCTGCCATGATTTAACACTGGATTTTGAGCCCTGTCACCCATGAGTGAAATCATGGCAGAAACGGGCTACTGACGTTAAAAACCCCAGGCACGTGAGCAGAGCTTCATGTAATTCCCCTGCTGTGATTTTGGCTCATGGAAGTTTCCCCCCACTCCCATCTCATGTGCAAGCACCCAGTGGCAGCTATTGCAGTAGAGTGGCTTATAGTAATTATGTCTCAATAGTCAGTGTTTATTGTTTACATGTGTAGGAGTGCTAGAAGTCAAAAGAGATGGTTCATCATGTCACCAACACTTGAATCATGGATGGTTGATGAAGTTGAGCAGTATGAGAAGTCACACTAGATTTTGTAGACACACAACAAATAGACAAACCTCTTCCTCCCCTCCCTCCCCCCAAATTACTTTGTCTCCCTTTGCTCATGCTCTCAATGTTTATGTAGTTGGGCACAATAGTTAATGGACAGAAAGTGGTGGCATTGGAAGGCTCATAGGGGAGGTGATCCACAAGAGGCTCTCTTTGCTGAGAAATTGTTCCCACTAGGAGACGTTTTGGGAATTGTTACTGTAACCTGCCACCCCAGGCAGGGTTCTCATCAGAGGGGATTGAACTGAGGTTGTCTTCACCGTTCTGCATGTGCCTCTATCCTCTAAAAATCACAGGTTTAACAAAGGACTGCTAACAGGAATATTCTCAGCATCTCCTTCCCGCCTCAAACAGGCTGAAAAACATAGCTTGTGATTAGAAAAGTGAGCTCTTTGTGCCTCCTGTCATTGATTTCCTAAGCAAACTTGCTCCATTGACAATTTGGGATGTGATTTATCACCTAATGGACAGCTAAGCCTGTGCCTTCATAATCACACATTTCTGGTCACAACAGCTGAATAAAATGGTTCAGGCTAAGGCCGTTTTTAGATGAGACATGCCCACCCACCTCCCCCCATCCCTCATGAACCCGGGTGCCCGTCTGAAGGCAGCATAGGTGAGGTACGCTCCTGCGACGCATACGCTGCCCACCCATGCCCCGCACAGAGCAGTCTGAGTTTTTCCCTGTTTCTCCGTGCGGGAGCATGAAGGGGAGGTGCATGCGGCCCATCCCGGCACAGCCAATATTCCCCACCCCCGCCCCACCAGCCGTCCATGTGCACTCCACTCCACTGAGCGCACACGGACCTGCCTCCTAGCAAGATCTATTTAAAAACGGCCTAAGTGAGAACTCGCCTGAAGGTGAACCGTCATTCAGCGAGTGGTTTATGGCCAGGGGTGGTACAAGGATTTTTGCTGTTCTTGAGACCCCTAGTCAGGCACCAACCCTCTGACCCGGGTCCAGTCCAAAAAGCAGCTCTCCTAGCTGCTACACGCCCTTAGTGCCTCCTGCCTCTCTCTCTCTGCAATAGGCCTTTGCCAGGCACGGACCCTCTGGCTCAGGTCTCTCTTCTGACAGGTAGCCTTCTGGCTGTGGGCCAGCCCAGCCCCTCATAGGCAGGGCCTTACAGGGGAGGAGTGGGAACTTTTGCAATCGCTGCCACGGCTCTCTAATTGTGAGGATCAGTGCCCGTCCGAATCCCCTTTTAGCACGTGGGAACCCCGATGCATGACCGGGGCCCCAAAAGAGAGCCTTTACAATGGCGGGTGTTCTCATGCGTTAAAGGGGATTGGTGCGTTCGGACGGGTGCTAATCCTCGCAATTAGAGAGCCGTGGCGGCAATTGCAAAAGTTCCAGCCCCTCCCCTGTAGTGTCTGAAAGCAGCCTACTCACCTCTGCCTCTTGCCCTGGCAGGTTCCCTTCTGTAGCTCTCCCCACCCCAGGGTCTCTCCCCTCACGGAGCCTAGCTCAGGCTCTTCAGACTCTGGGATGGCCTAGCCACAGCCAAGCCCAAGTTGTCTCCTTTCATCCCTTCAGCCCCTGGGCCCTCTAGCTGCTGCAGGTTGGTCAATGCCTCTCTTGCTGAGAGGGGATGTGCTATAGCAGGGGTGGGGAATCTCAAATGTGGCCCACGGCAAGTTCTTATGTTGGTCTCCTTTCCAGTTCCTGTAAATGCTAAGGATGACCCTGGATCTCAGGTTAAATGAGCAGAAACGAGGGCATGCCCTCAGGATTGTGTATCTTGGCAATCCTGAACACAATTACTGTGATGTCTAGAGACACCCAAACTTAGTGTTCCTGGCTAACTCTAGACCATCAATTCTCTGGGGAAGGGCTGTCTTTATGTTACATGGGGCACTGACCCTGTTTGGTGTCTACCGTCACCAAAGCCATCTGCCTTGCCCCCTCCCTTTGTACCTTCAAATTCCTCCTCCAGACCCACCTCTTCTGCTCTGCCCTCTCCAACTCCTTGCTCCCCTCACCTAACTCCTGCTGATACCCTCCATCCAGGACAATCTGTACAGTACACCACATGGACCTACCAGCCATCATTCTTGATGCAACTAAGCCAAGCGCGTGCACCTGGGACCTCACATCTTCGTGAATGTTCACGCCTTGTCTCTCCCTCTGTTCCCCCTCCTTCGTCTCCCCCCATGTCTCAGATTGTAAACCCTAGGGCAGGGACCATGTCTATTCAATTACTTTGTAAAGCGCCAGGTACATTGCTGGCGCTATATAAATGCTTGTTAATAATAAATAATAATAATAATGACAGCCTTAGAATTTGCAGGGCCCGGTGCAAAGATGAAATATGGGGCCCCTGGTGGTCACATTCCCTTGGTGGCAGCCTCTGTGAGGCCCTACCGCTGGGAGGTAGTGGGGGCTTCACATTCTACCCTGGTGAGAGAGAGGACACGGATCCATGATCTGGAGCCTCCTTTTCTTGGGCACCCTCTTGCCCACCCCCAGCTTCTATGCAGCCCCTGGAGCTTGTACTAATCTTGAAAGTGGCCCCTGGGAAAGAAAAGATTCCCCATCCCTGCGTTATAAAAAGCCCTCAAGAAGCAGCAACGTCCCCCTTCCCTTAGGGGTAGCCTCTGCGGGGCCCTACAGCTGGGAGGGAGTGGGGGCTTCACATTCTACCCTGGTGAAAATGGGGACCACTGGAGGGGGGGGGCGATGGAAGTAGATAAAATAACCGGGCCCAGGGTAGTCACCGCAGGGTCACCCTGTGGTAAGGCCGGCCTTGTACTCTGCTCCCATAGAAAGAATAATCACACCACAACTTACTAGTGGTTTGACACTTTCAGTGTCCACATAATGGGCTTCCCACTATTTCCTTTGCAGAAGGGACCAGTGGCAAATCCTTTGTAAATTACAAAACCTATTAAGCTCTTTGGGTGGTCTTTTACCACTGGAAACAAACAAACAGCTTTTTAGATACCAAGGCCACCTTTCCTATGTAGCTGCCTAAAAGTAGGAATAAGTCAAGCTCAAATTAGGGACCGCCTCGCCCTTCGCGCCCCAGAGCGGCTCCTGCGGTCTGCCGGGGGTGCCCTCCTGGAGGTCCCCCGTGTTAAACGGGGGGCCACGATGGAGAGGGCATTCTCGGTGGTGGGACCGCGGCTGTGGAACTCCCTGCCGGAGGAAGCTCGCCTGGCCCCAAGCCTTTTAACATTTCGGCGGAACTGTAAGACCTGGCTGTTTGCCCAGGCCTTTGGGAGGGAGGATGGGGAGGGAGGATTTTAGTCCCCTACCCATTTGTTTTACCTGTCTAGCCCTGTTTTAAATTTTAATAATTGAGATTTAATTGTTTTAAATGAATTTTATTGTATTTTATTGTTTTATTGCTGGAAGCCACCCCGAGCTGCGTTGCAGGAGGGGCGGGGTATAAATTTGCTAAATAAATAAATAAATAAAATTAACCCCCTGAAGAAATGCTATTGTTTCTAGAGGCACCCATTGCCAACCAAAAGGACCTTTGAATTAGGTGCCTAAATACAGATTTTGATGGCTCACGTGAGACACCCCAGTGTCAGGATCTACTCTCCAGGTGACCCCGCCTTGCAGTGGCAAACCCAGCCTGCCATACCCAGCTAAGCTTTATAGGCTTCCTGGCCCCGCCTCACCACCTGATTGGCCTAGCCTGTTAGCAGCCCCTATAAAGAAGTAGCAGGAAACAGCTGCTGCAGGTTGGTCAATGGCTCTTTTGCTGCTAGTAAGCCTTGGCCCTGCCTGTGCCTCATTTGCATCTGTCCTGCTACTGTAAGACCCAATTTCTCCTTCTCCTTTGTTTCCTTCTTCTCCCTGAATCCTTCCAGTCACACCAGATCCTTGGCCTGGAAGTATCCCTGCTGCTGTGCTTCTCCAGTCTCCTGGCACATCTGTCTTCCTCGCTCCTGTCTAGAGTGACCATCGGCTTGGACCCCTGTTTGGATACCGACTCTGTGTTCAGCTTGCTCCTCCAACATCGCTGCTAGTACGGACTGACGTTTGCCTTGGATCACCCACTTGAATATGGATTCTACATTTGGACTAGATCACCAGCATGGTTGTTAGTACAGACCGGATCCCGGTGTCAACCACTGGCTTGCACTCAGCTATGTTTCCGGCATTCCTCTCTAGCCCTGATCCTACCCCAAGCAGTAGCCATGACCACCCACACCATAATCTCTGATACCCAGTTTTGGAAGCTTTGGTCCAAAGTCTTGTGCATATGAGGTCCTTTATTTCTGAAACCTCACAGTAACGTAATTTGGTAAGCGGACAGAACAGGTGCTACAAAGAGAAGGGGATGATTATTTACAGATTTTCCTAAAACCACTTCAGCATGCCACATTACAAAGACTTAAGGCCGCTTTTAGATGAGTGGGTCGTGCGTGACTTTTGAAAATCCTGCGGGCCAGGATTAGATGTGATGCTTCATGTGTTAAAGCTGGCCGTGCGTTCTTTTAAAACCGTGAACTAAATACCTTGACATTGAGGTATTTAGTTTGCTGTTTTAAAAGAACGTGCAACCAGCTTTAACGCGCAAAACATCTCTTTTGATTTTTTTTTTTTTTTTTTTCATAAGTCATGTGAGCGGGTCCTGCAAGCGCAACCCGTTTGTCTAACAGCCGATATACTTGTGATTAAAACCTACTGCCTTAGAAGTAACGTTTCCCATCATGTCTCTTTGATATTATGCACCAACATGCATGCCACAATTAATGCATTCATTAAAGTAAGTATCAAGCAACATGAATCTAATACATCAAATAAGTCTAAATTGGGCATAATTACAATACAAAATGCTTATTATAGTGTGATTAATGTATCCTCCAAGTATTTATGTATTTAAAGTTAATGGATATTATTTATGCTGATAAATAATTCCTCAGAAGCCCCCTCAAAGGCAGAGTAGAGCAGGTGTAGCCCACGTTCTTATCATCTGAATTGTCCTAGGGATGAGCTGTTAATTTGCCATTAATAGTTCATGCCGCATCCTCCATGCCTCTATTATTCAATTTCTGCCTAAACATAAGGCAAGTGGTCCCTACAGGAAAGAGATTAAAGATAGCTACAAGTGAGGGAATATTTCCTGTGCCCCACCTTGCAAATCTCTCATGAATGGCGGATTGACAGCAGGAGGGAGGGAAGGAACCCCAGCTACCTCCAGAAGGTAGGACAACCCTTAAGGTGGTCCACAGTATTGCCAACCTTCTCTAAAGCATTCTTCAGTTTCAACTGCAATTTCTGCTTATTGCTCATTGACTCTGCAAATATTTCAAATTTTGTCTCCATTTCTCAACAGCAGCCTGTGACAGAACATGCTAACACACCCTGGGGCAAGAATTAGGTCAAAATTTGTAGCAGTAAAGTTGGGGGAGGGGTGTGTGAATTGAGAGCTGAGACCAATCCCAAGTCCCGACCAATGCATGGTAACATAGGCCTGATGGCAACATAGAGTCTATCCCTTGGCTTCAGTGGACTGGCAATCTCAGCCTCTGTGGGACTCGCTGTTAAAACAGATTTTCAGAAGGGCTGAGCACCCAACAGCTCATACTCTAACCTATGGGCCAGCCCCCATGTTCACTGTGGTTTTTTCCATTTGCAGCAGTGGGGAAAACACAGTGAACGCAGGTCCCTGCCTATCATGCCTTCCATACCATTGCAACCTCGGCGGTCAGACGGAAGTGCCCCCCTGCAGGTTCCATCTGCCCACAAGTTTCCACAACAAGGGCACACAGAGAAGCATTCTCAGTGGCTGACCCACAATTACGGAACTCCCTCCCCTTGGAGATTTGTCTAAGCCCAAGCCTGCTCATCTTCTGGAAGTGATTAAGACCTTTTTGTTGGGCTGGGCATTTGGCAGGCAGGGATAGGGCTGGGTGGGATTGGGGTGCCATTCTTAAGGGGATTTTTAAATATATGTTACAAGCCACCCTGCACCATTAGAAGAAGGGTGGGGTAAAAATGTAAACAAATCAGTAAGTTGTTTTACAGTCTGCAACAGCATCCCAGCTGGGTCAACAACAGCCCAAGTTTTCCCAGTATCAAAGGGACTATGGTAAAATAATAACAATAAGGAAATACCCAGCCTCCCTCTTCTATTCTTTTGGACTGTCTCCAGATTGAACCAGGTGCGTCTGCCTGCTGCATGACCTTCCCCTAGAAGAACTGACAAGAACAGATCCCCCCATTATTAACCTTTTCACTTGTTTCCACGGTTTATTGTGACAAGACAATGCAATAAACTTGAAGGTAATCAAAAAGCAATTTTGTAGTAGTAAGCTTAAAATGACAAACCTTTCCTTTTCTAAATAAATCACCATTATTCCCACATGGCTCTTGCTTGACAAGTTTGTTTCCTTAGTAACGGAGTACTTAAGCAGGGTCTGCGAGAGTGCACATTATCCCTTTAGCCAAAGATGTGAGAGAGGAGATAAATCGGACAAAAAGAGCCGTCCCCGCCCCCCCACCCCCACCCCTCCTGGGGCTGTAATTTGCATGTTTATGGACCAGGTAATCTTCAAAGACAATCGGTGGGTTTTTAGCAATACAGATATTGCTACTCACCACCATTCTGTTTAACAGCATCAATGGACTCCGAGGGGTTCTCCGGCTACAGTCTCTACGCTGAATTTAACACTCTCCGATGTTTGTTCAATAGCTCAACTAATGTTAAGGTCAGCTGTCTGATAAATTATTGAACAGATTAACAGTGTTAGGGCTACAGTATAAATAAAGGCTATGGCACGAGAGATAGTCTGCCAGGCTCAAAGACACAAGAGAGAGCAGAGAGAAGGAAAGGTTAATTCTCCATGGATACAGGTGAGGAGATGCTGTATTTATTTCTGAAATTCAATGGACGCACAAGCTCTGGATGCCTTATTAGCACAGGGTCTGATCCTTCAAGGATCGGGCCCACCTACTGTAAATGTGGTCCAGGCTCAGGGGCTCTCTGGTCCAATATAATCTAAAGTTCTGTCACAGTTCAAGATCAGAGTGAGGAACCTCTGGCCCAGGGGTCAAATTAGGTCCGTGGCAAGTTTTTATGTGGCCCCGTTCCAGTTCCTGCATCGGGCCCTGGATCAAGTTCCTACCTCTAGCCTCTGGAAAAACGGAGCTCGGGGTAAGGGAACAGAGCTGAGGGCATGCATGTAAGGATAGACAGAGCCATGGCATAAATCCATGATCTGGGTCCTCTTTTTCCTGAGTGCACCCCTTAAGCATCTCCAACTTCGGGGGCGGGCTCGGAGCTTGAACTGATTTTCTGATGAAGGGTAAAGGTTTCCCACCCCTCTTCTAAATAAACAACCCTGTAGCAGGATGAGCTAGAAGGCTTCACCTCCACCTACTCCAGGAGGCATCTGGCCCCAATTGCCTGGCTCCCAGAGGTTTAGGGAAAGGGCATGAGCACTGCAGCCCAGGTGGCGGGGCAGCTTTGGCTAATTGGGCATGTGATTGACTGAGGTAAGTCAGATGACCAGAAGCCCTTAGCATTTAAGCTGTGGCAGGAGCCTAGCTAGAGGGCAAGGACCACCCGGGAAGAGTCAGGTAGGCTGCAAGCTTGCTTCTGGGCTTGCTCCAAGGCAAGGAAGTGGAGCCCAGGCCTTGTTGCCTACCTACTGCCCTATATCTGGTGTGGCTAGGGAGGTCAAATCAGGTGGCTGCCAGACGGCTGGGAGCTGGCTCCCCTGCTCACCCCATTGGGTGTCTTCAGAAAGACATGGGACTGGCCACCCTGGAGCTGCTCCACCCCTGCGTCTACCCGCGCCCAGCCCCACCTGGGTCCATTTTAAATGAATACTGGCTGTCGCAGCCCACAGTTTGCACACGCGGCACCCTCTTCCCCCACGCTGTAGAGCTGAGGACGGATCACCCAACGCTCTAGGCTGCCAGACGCAACTCTATGGTGTTGCCCGGGGCAACCCCCGGCTCAGAGCAGAGCTGCAGCGGCCGTCCACCGAGCAGATGGACCGCAGCTCTGCCTCGGGCTGGTGCCTTGGGTTTGGCTGGCCCGCTCCGCTGGCGGGGCTACCCCAGAGCAAGGACAGCCTGCTCCACCTCTGCTCTGCCTGCACATCTGGAGGCCAGCATTTAGATTGACAGACTACCTGAGGGTGAGGTGGCACAGAAGTGAGGCTGCTGTCTATTTGAAAACACCCATTGTAGAAGGCTTTATTGTTCTTATGTTTGCCATTTCGGGGACAACGCCCTGTTTAGTTGTAAATGAATTGAGCACTGGCGACCGTGAACCAGGGTGTCAGTGGTGTATTTGGGGCCCCATCCTGCAATTGTTTGCCCTGGAGTAGCACCAAGGGGTGTTCTTAAGTGAGCATCACAGGAGGGGGGGGGTCCATGGCCACTGAGCAGCGTGGTTATAGGGCACCCATGTACGCAACGTGCATGGGGAGAGTTTCAAACAAATATCTCCCAGCATGGCTGCCCCATCCATGGAGGCAGCCACCCTGGCCTACAAGGGGTACTCCAGAGTTTTCAGGAGTGCTCTGTGTGTGGCCATGTCACAGGAGCACTGCGTGGGTCACGGGAGCCCACCACCCAGTGTGACACTCACATGAGCAGTTGGACACGTGGGGGGCCGAGGGTGGATGTGTCTCATTTAAAAACACCCAAGTTTGCCACAAACCCCTTAACATACTTTAACCACCCTGAAACCGATTCCATCTGACAGAGATTTCAATAGTTACCCCTTAAATTGCTTTTACTTCTGAAGCGTTCACGCATTGAAATATCCTGAAAAATGAGGACATATTTTCCTTCAATTTTTACTTCCAAGTAACTGTAGTGTGAATCCTTTCAGGGTTTGGGGTGGTTGTGTTGTGCGGGGGAGATTGCGGAAAAATGGCATTGGCATAAGCTAGAGAGAGA
>QEPC01013865.1:18086651-18097370 GCA_003113815.1 Sphenodon punctatus
ATTCAAGAGGACGATACCTTGTCTAGTAGCAGCAGCAGTAGCTCATGCAGAGAAAAGGACTGCACTGAACCGTCGTACAGTTAGGCTTGTTTAGCGTTTACAGTACCTCCTACATTCGAACGTTGACACATCAACATCTCCTCTTGGCGCACATGGAATATACCAGTTTAACATCCGCGGTGAAGGAAGTCCTTGAGTACGTGGAACATATGCAACATGGGTGGCAGCGGCAACATCATCTTCCCCAATAGTGTGTCCCAACTATGAACTGGCAGTTGGTTTGCTCTAGGATTGAGCGGGCAACTTGATCTCAGTGATCCACTGGCTTCTCAGACTGCCAACAAATGTATTTATTTATTTATTTTATTTGGATTTCTATCCCACCCTATCCCGGAAGGCTCAGGGTGGCTCACAACATGATAAAAAACAAACACACACAAATACAGAAGATAAAAACCCCAAGTATGTAAGATACCCATAATACCGCCCCAGAACCTAACCCTACTTATTAAATGCCTGGCCAAATAGATAGGTCTTACACCGCCTTCGGAAGATGCTCAGAGTAGGGCTTAGGTGAACCTCTAAGGGAAGGGAGTTCCAAAGGTGTGGGAACAGCCATCAAGAACACCTTTCTGCATGCCAGGGTTGAAGAGTCTGAGACGTGGGCCAAGGATGGAATTTGCAGAAGAGTGTCTCGGCTGATCTTAGAGGCCAAGGAGGGATATAAGCAGGGAGGCGATCATTTAGCTATGCCCCCTGTGGTATTTATAATGTGAATACCTATTTTCTGGGAACCTTGCTGAACCTTGCTGAAACCCACCAACTTATTTCATACAGGACAATAAGCAGCTACCAGAGGACAATCGTTACAAGGTGGAATTGAACTAATCCAATAGAACAGGCATTCTAACTCCCTTGGTTTCAGTGGGACCAGAATTTACCCTAGAGTTCAAAGACTCTGAAGGTAAAATTTTATTTGGTGCCTAAGTCACATTTGAAACTGAGATCAGGTAAGAGCTGAAACAGATACCCCCCAAAAGGGAAACTTGTGAATTCTGCACTATCCAAACCAAAAATAGTGGTTTGGGGCAATTACAGTTACATATTTGCATTCCGTCGGGCTTTGGAGACAGGCGTGACTATTGGGCTAGGTGGTCTGAACCGATATGGCAGTTTTTACGTTGGCCCAGGTCTCCCTCAGTGTGGAACTCACTCACTCCAGACGTTCATCCCAGTTCCTCTGTCCTCACCTTTAAAAAGCACCTGAAAACCTATTTGTTCTCCAGGTACTTTTATGATCCACTGCTGGTTTCTCCTTAATGTATTCTGTCTTCCCTCTTTACCCTCCCTTTTAAATTGTTTTAAATGGACTATGTTTTATATGGTTTTATTATTGTATTTTATGATTGTTCAGCGCTCTGAGCTCCATCTGGCAGGGGGGCTCTATTAATAATAAAATTATTAATTATTATTTGGACACTTTGTTCTGAACAATCTACTCAGTATCTCACTTGTCTATTTTCTGATGCATCCAGTCTATCAGTGGCATTAAGGTTAGCTAGGACGAGGGACACCTGCTGAATTAAATTCAGGAGGGGCAAGAGAGTCCCTTGGTCCTGTTCCTTTCCAAAACGGCCACGCCTCCTCTCCAAGCATTGTTATGTCACTGTCCTCAGAAAGGGGGCATGGCTACAACACAAAAGGGGAAGGAAGACACTTCACCACTACCCGTGCCACCTGCCCAAAGGGCTTGGCAGGGGCAGACCAGCGGGTGCAAACGAACCCCCTTGCACCTGTCTCCTGGCACCCAAGGCTGGAACTAAATTAGCCTGGAAATTTAAAGATGGAATTGGCCTCGGAAAAAATGAAGTTTTGCTAATAAAAACTAATCTCCTAACAACACACACTGGTATTGGTAACGACACCACCCAGTTCTTTAATCCTGGAAATTAAACTCTTTTTTAAAAAAAAAAAAATGTACTGAAAAATATAACGTAGTAACTCTAAATTACAAGCTTAATAACATATTTTCCCAAACATTCTTGGATGAAATATCAATTCAGAAGAGGCGCCAGATTAGATTCATCAAAAAGCATGTTGCAAAGTAATTTAGAAAATAATATTAAAATGCCAAACTCTCTCCAATCCCCCTCTCTGAAATGTAGGCGAGGATATTGTTGTTCAGCTCAATAATTCCATAGTGTGTTTTCTCTTCCCCACCTCCCTTCATATTACATTCTCTTATAATTATCTCTTGCTACAGGGATCAGAGAACAGAAGGATCCCATATTAACTATTCCTTCCCAAACGAAATGAATTCATTTTCCTTCCTCCACTACACCAGGCGTGACAAGATCTTCAAGAAACTGCAAACATCTTCTCCTCACATCCCAAATACAACCTCTCTCCCCCAAATGATGTACACTTAGACAGTGGAAGACTGAAACTAATAGAATTGAGCAGGGTTTGTGATTTGTTTGTTTAGATGTTTTGAAAGTGGGCTTTTGACAATCCCAAAATGTCCAAAGTTGGCCAGGGGAGGGACAGCACACTGCGTTAGGGAGCGAATCAGAAAGATGTATTAGCAACAACAGCCAAAAGTTTTGATTTTTTGCACCAAAGTGAAGAGCTGCAGTGCAGATTTATGCATCCTTCTCCCTCCGGCATTATTGCATTAGCAATAATCAGATGGAAAAAGATGAGCCTGCAAGAATGACATATCTTGCCTCACGCAAGGAACCAAGTGCACAAGCCATTATCAGAAAACTGAGACAACAGTTCTGATTTTGTAGGAACTGCACCGGGGGGGTGGGGAGAGAGATCGATGGTGATAAACTTCTTCTAGATTTTTAAAAGAGTATTCTCTTCTTCATCTTCTTCTTCAGCCCACTTGTCTCAAACCCAGGTTTGCAAGGTTCTAGATCAGGGGTGTTGAACTTTTTCTTCTTCCTGGGGGCCACTTCAAAAATGAGTACAAGCTCTGAGGCCTGCATAGAAGTTGGGAGCAGGAGTACTTAAGGGATGCACACAAGAAAAGGAAGGTCCAGATCTTGGATCTGTGCTATGGATCTGTCTCCCATCCTTCTGTGCATGCATGCCCTCATCTCTGCTCCCTTACTGCAAGTTCAGCTTTTTACTGCTTGAGGGTAGGAGCTGGATCCAGGGGCTAGAACCACGTACTAGAAAGGGGCCACATAAAATCTTGCCGCAGATCACATTTGGCCCCCAGGCCTGAGGCTCCCCACCCCTGTTCAAGAAAAATGTTCTACCTAACCCCCCCCCCCCCAACAAGCTACATCACTTACAAGCCCCACCTATAGATGCTGACAGACATCTCCTGTAGTCAAAGACCTTTGCTCCCTACTGGCCACACTGAGACTACAACCTGATTAACCCGAACTGACCCCAACCTGATCATTGACCCCAACATGATTAACCAAGATCCACCATGTAAGTCTTTGGCAGGAAGCAAACTGCAATGTGATGGCTACCAGATCTAGTTTGTAACTGCAATAAGCAGACTTGCTATTGCTAGGGTTTCCACCTTTTACAATTTGACCCTCAAACTCCCATTTTGGTCCATGAAAGTCTCACGGTCAAACTGCAAAAAGACAGAGGCAATCCTAGCTTTTGCCTTACTCCAACCCTCTGCTCCTACTTTGTCCATGATGCTACCTGATGCTCCTAATCAATCACTTGGCTTTGGTCTCCCAGTAGGGAGTCCAATGCAGCCCTGCAACTTGGATTTCTCAGAAGTGCCCTCTAACATTTACATATCTGGCCACCCTATCTCCCAGTTACTGACCCATCTCTCATTCCTAGCTCCTAATTTAGTTCCTTGTTCCCAATCCTGGACGCAGGTTCGATTTCTGGTACCATTCTCTGTCACTTTGTAGCTCATGGACCTTAATTTGGGTCATGTGTGTTTCTGGGCACCTGACACTCTTGGAGCTATTGAATGTTGCATATTCTATGCTATTCAGCTATATTTGGGTGCACAGTTTGATTCAGAGGTGTGGAACCTCCAGACCATGGGCTAAATCAGGCCTGCTACTGTTTTTTATTTGGACCTTTTCCACTTCCCTGGACCTGGCCCACACACCCACTCCCTACCCTCAAGCACTGAAAGAGTGAGCTCAACAGGGGCATAGCTACCATGGACTGAAGGGACTCTATTGAACCTAGAATCTGAAGGCACTCTTTGCAAGTGACATGTTGCTAGGAAATTTTCAGGAGGGGAGTCAGCACACCACCCCCACCTACTCTGAAACTTATCTAGTGGTGCTCAAGTTGCTTGCAAAGGACCCCCTCAAGAAGGATGTTTTCAGAGAGGGCAGGTGTGGTGGAGTGCTGGCAAAACTCCCACTCATTCTTAAAACATCCTTATTGGTAGGTGTAATAGGGACAGTGCTTCGAAGGACTAGAACCCTGAGAGAGGGTTTTAGAGTGACTGCGTGTTGGCCCTTTAAGAACCTGAGGCAGTGAAGTTCATGGAGCACCTGATGCACACCTGGGCTGAGACAGTAGAAAGCCCAGAAACTAGTGAAAGTGAGGTGGGTGGTCAAGGGAAACGGAGTAGAGTGAGTCGTGAGCAAAGTCTGTGCAAGAGTTCTGCCAAGATCGGAGTAAGGCTGTGAAGTAGCAGCCCCTCAGCAGGTTTGAGAGCAGCCCGAAACCAGGACTAAGTGGAAGTCCTGTACAACTAAAGGAGCAGCTATTACCAGCGCAACCAACCCTGGAGACAGGCCTCTGGAGCTCAGTTGTGATCCAACCAGGGAACTGGGCTGAGAGGGAAGCTTTGGCTTGACTGGGATAGAGCTGCTTTGGTGAGGCAGCCCCTTTGAACCTACTTGTTGTGGAAGAAGCCCTTAACCCAGGAAGAATGGGGCTGGCTGGATGGGTACGAGGAGGCCAGATTGTAAAGAGCTACCCTGCCCAAGCCAAACAGAGTAGAGACTCCTAAAGGGGCTGGGAGGGCACTGTGTGGCAGTGGGCTAGCTAATTCACCATACAAGGGCACAGAAAAGCCTCATAAGAACATAAGCAAGCAGTGCCATACTGGATCAGACCAATAGTCCATCAAGCCCAGGACCTGTCTCGGAGAGTGGCCAATCTCGGTCGCCTGGAGAGAAGTACCCAACAGGTCACAATGGGGCGATCCATTCCCTGCTGTTCACTCTCAGCTCCCGACAGTAAGAGGTTATATTCCCCAAACCTACCTGGCTAATAGCTGCTAATGGATCTATTCTCCAGAAACTTGTCCAACCCTTTCTTAAACCCAGTTATACTACCGGCCTTGACCACATCTTCTGGCAACAAATTCCACAACTGAATTATGCTTTGAGTGAAAAAATACTTTTTTAAACTTGTTTTAAATCTGCTATACTATTTGAGAGGGTAAATAACCGTTCCCTATTAACGTTCCCTATTAACCTGTTCCACACTATTCATGATTTTATCAACTTCTATCCTATCCCCTTCTCTGTCGTTTCTTCTCGAAGCTGAAGAGCCCCAACCTATCCAACCTCTCTTCACAGGGGAGCCGTTCCAAGCCCCTTATCATTTTTGTTGCCCTTCTCTGTACCTTTCTTATTTCTAATATATCCTCAGGGAGGATTGCACCCCACCTGCTGTCACAGCGGGGTTGCTGCCACTCCAGCCAGGGCGGAGAGGGCTCTGGGAGCTGGGGCAGCACTGCCTTGAGCATTGCCCCTCCCCCTGGAAACCCCTCCCACTTGTCCTTAAAGGGCCCTCTACTTGGGACATGAGCCCAGCCCCCAACACAGCCTTGCTACACCACTGAGCTCAGGGAAAGGGAGCAGAGACAAGAGGGCACACACTCAAGGATAAGGGATGGATCCATGCACAGATCCAAGATCTGGACTCTCAGCTCTTCCTTCTCATCTTGAGCACCCCCTTTAAACACCAACACCACCCATGCCTCCAACACCTATCCAGACCATGGTGCTTTGTTGGGCCTGTTTTCAAAGTGGTCCATGAGAGGAGAGAGTTCCCCCACCCCTGGTTTAACTGTCCAGAACCCTATGCCTATTTAATTTAAAGTATTTAATTAATTGCCTTCCGCACCACAACACAGTGCATAACCACCAGCCATTAATAACTCACCTATGGCCGATGAATTAGCATTAAGTCAACACAGCTGTCGAAATCATAGGTTTTCCACACACGTGCAGCAAATTTTCAATCCTTCCCTCCGCATTTTGCTTTTTTCCCTGTCCCATTCTTGGGCGAGGAGGCAGATGGCTGGAAAAGGAGAACAGTGCTTTTGTTACCCATTGCTCAAAATCTGCTTATTAGTTTTAAGTCAAAACTTGGCTGCTTTCGGCTGCGTATTTATTTACAAAAGCAAGAGTAATAAATGTTGACAATGCTAAACTGCCTCTGGGAAGGAAGGGCTCAGGATTTGCTCTGCCAACCTCCTGCTTTAGAAATCACCTACAGACGGCGTGACCATATTAAAATAATATTCCAAATGAGAAGGTTTGCTGCCCTGTGCCTTTGTACCACATTCTCTTTACATCTTGGAATGACGAAGGAGCTTGCGCAAGCGGGGAGCAAAACTCTTCGTTATTTGGGGAGTGGATTTGCGTAATGATATCAATCATGCATGGAATGCTTTTGACGTGACTTTCTGATTTCCTCAAGTGTTAGATTGTTTAACAAAAAAACCGAATGCGAATGATTGTGTGCTTGTTTAGGAACACGTATCTGTTGAATGAGCTTTGCTTTACACAACCGGGCCCGCTCCCAAAATACCTAGGCCCCTTTGTTTGCGTTTAGATAAATGAAAACAGGGAGCATCAATGCCAGAATTGAGTAGATTCCCCATTTTTCATATTTGCTAACCAGCTCCTGCTCCCATCGCCTTGCCATGTACAGATGCCCTCAATTATGCTCTCTAGGGTGCATGCACCAAAAAGGAGATGGAATCAGCCATCTGTTACCGGGTCCAATGAGCAATTTAATTTACTTGTGTTCACAAAGGGAAGGTTTTGCAGGTACATAAATTACAGTCAGACCTGGTTAATCAGTGCTCGGTTTATCCATATGTCTGGCCCTCTAGAGACGCAGGGGTAAAAGAGTCCCAATTACCAGTGTTTAGTTTGTGCCCCCTTCTCAATGCTTGTTGTGGGGTCATTCCCATAAGTGCAACTTCCAGAATTTGGTAGCTCTCAAGACAGGGTTCAGTCTTGTAAGACATCTCAGAGCCAGGGCTGTAGGGAGGTATGGGTGAATGGGGCAATTGGACAGGGCCTCACCTGCTGAGGAGGTCCCCAAATATATTTGGCTTAGATGTGCTATTATAATACCACAACACAATAAAGAAACAAGAAATGCAATGTACTAACAACTAATTTAACTAACTTCCAGTCCATGCTGATTCTCTGAGTTGAAAGGGCCTGCAAGCTTTGTTTAAACTTTGTTTAAAAACATAGCGAAGAACTGCCATATTGGTTCAGACCAATGGTAGCAATTGTCTCCAATAGTAGCACCTTTGGTTGCTTCAGAGAAGCATACAATGGGTTGTAATGGAGCAATCCGTTCCCTGCTGTTCACTCCCAGCCCTGACTTGACTAACCAACTTGACTAATAGTTATTCATGGACCTTTCCTCTAAGAATGTATCCAATCTTTATAGAATGATAAAGGGGCTGGAAGACAAGCCATATGAGGAAAGGTGGAAATAATTGAGTATGTTTAGCCTAGTGAAAAGAAGACTAGAGAGGGGGACACTATCGATGTTGTCAAATATCTAAAATGATGCCAGGAAAATTATGGAGGATGTTTGTTTTCCACCGTTGCAGACAGTAGAACGAGAGGGAATGGGTTTACATTGCTGCAATGCAAACTTTGGTTCAATATTTGGAAAAACATCCTAATTGTAAGAACTGTTGAGTAATGAACTACGGTGCTCAGAGAGGTTGTGGAATCTCCTTCCTTGGATGGATTCAAAGCCCGTCTGGACAACCATCTGTCTGGAATGCTGTAGGCAGGGGATATCCTGTCTTGGAGCAGGGGGTTGGATTAGATGACCCCTTGAAGGGACTTTCCAATCCTACAGTTCTATGATTCTAATAAAGAAGTAGCTGAGATTGATTGTCCCAAGACTAACCTTCTGACTTGGCAGTTATTTCAATTAAGCATTCTCAGGCAAGTAGCTTATGGGATGAACTTCTTACTGTCAGGAGCTGGGAGCGAACAACGGGGAATGGATTGCCCATTGTGACAGTTGGTTCTTCTCCCATGCGATCGAGATTGGCCACTGTCGGAGGACAGGATGCTGGGCTTGATGAACATTGGTCTGACTCAGTATGGCACTTCTTATGTTCTTAAGCATAGATTCATTTAGAAAAATACTTTGTATTGGCCATGGATGGGAGACCCCTGTAGAACTGTCCATGGATAGAAGACCTCTGTATCTTTGTTAAACTATCTATTGTTCCAAATGGAGCTACTCCTGAGTAAGTGAATTGCTGTCTAGACCATCCTTGGTGCTTTCTGGAGGTCTTCCGCTGTTCATATCCATGTCAATAATAAGTACCTAGTTAACGCTCAAATCTGACTGTTTTATTATTTTTATGTATAAATTCCATTTCACAACAGCAATAAGACTCTCCAGGCAGCTCATTCAAGGGTGATTACTGTACTGCTTGGGTTGTAAAACCCACTTGGCCTTATTACACAACTCAGGACGTGCTAGGTTGGCAATTGCCTGTAAATGCACTACCTGTTGTGTCTTAAGGCTTAATTATATTTTTCTGCTTTCTTTCCCATGGTTTCAGGTAGCACAGACAAACCATTTTTTCCCTGGGACTATGGGTTGGATAATCTTTTTACCATCTCTTGGCAGACCCTTCCCTCTAGTTTGGCAGTGACAATATTTTGGATGTTCTCTCACAGAACTCTGGAAATACCTTTGCATTTACAGGCTGGCTACCACAGAGCAACAATTAATTGATCTATTGTATATGACAGAGGTTTCCTCAGGAAAACTAGCTGCCTCACTGTCATGCAGAAGGGAGGTGCGGAGAGGGCAAGATGCTCTAACATGGGTGCATACAGTGAAGGGCCTAATACAAAAGCAAACAGTTAAGTACATGAGTGTGTACATCATCCCCCAAGTCAGCAAGACTTAGATGCTTAAAATTAGGTGTAGTCTCAGGTGCTTTGCTTTAAGCATACACCTAAATTCCTAGCTGAACACAGAAAAGTGTAAGCATGTCTGACCAAGTAAATGGCACTTTACTTGGTCATGTTTTAACATGAGAAGTGCCATTTACTTGGTCAGACCAATGGTCAATCAAACCCAGCATCCTGTCTCAAACTGTGGCCACCCTCAATCGCTCCAGAGAAGTACCCAACAGGTCATAATGGAGTGATCCATTCAGCGCCATTCACTCTCAGCTCACGACACTCAGAGGTTTCTTCACCCGACCTCCTTGACTAATTCATCTAATTAAAGATTCATCCGCCAGGAGCACATTACACCAGTGCTCCGGTCTCTGCACTGGTTGCCAATAGTCTTCCGGGCTCAATTCAAAGTGTTGGTTTTGACCTATAAAGCCTTTCACGGTCTGGGCCCTGCCTACTTGTGAGATCGCCTCACTCCCCGGGTCCCAGACCGGCCCCTGCGGTTGTCCGGCGGCACCACACTGGAGGTCTCCCGGATTTCCGGGGGGCTACCCAGAATAGGGCATTCTCGGTGGCCGCACTGGGCCTTTGGAACTCTCTCTCGCTGGGGCCCTGTCTGGCCCCATATCTCTCAGCTTTTCAAAGGAGTTGTAAGACCTGGCTGTTCCATTGGGCATTTGGCACGGGATGGGTGAGGGAGGGGGTTGGTTTTTATTCTTTTTTATTCATGTTTTATTATATTTTATTGTGTTCATCTTTTATGTTGTTAGCCGCCCCGGGTTGCCTGTGGCAAGAGGGGCAGGGTAGAATTTTTTAAAATAAATAAAACAAATAAATAATAAATAAATCTAAGCCTGAGCCTGCTCTTCTTCCAGAAGCAATGTAAGACCTTTGTGTTTGGCCAGGCGTTTGACAGACAGGGATAGGGTTGGGTGGGATTGGGAAGGGGTATTAGGGAAAGGGTTGGGAGTGTTAACGGTTCGGTTATACTGAATTTATACAGATTCAGTATAAATATGAATGAATAAATAATAGCCATTTATGGACCTATCCTCCAAGAACTTATCCAGGCTTTAAGGGATATGTTCTTAAGGGTTTTCCTGAGTTGGAGCCTCATCTCTTAACACAACTACTATGTATCTTTTCTATAGTTCTATTGTAAACCTCCTGGGGCAGGGACCAGTCTATAGCTATTGATTGTACCGGGCCAGGTACACTGCTGGTGCTATATAAATAATAATGTACAGATTTTCTGAGGCAGGTCCCTGCCCAGTAGGTTTCCAGTCTAAGATGGACAAGGATGAGGGGAGCACACAGGGTAAGACAGACACACTCATATTTCCATTTTACAGAGACTGAGAGGTTGTGACTTGCCCAAGGCCACCCAGCGAGTTCATTGGCTGCGGTGAGATTTTAACCCTGGTCTCCCAGGTCCAAGTCCAGCACCTAATCTCCACTACACCACACTGGCTCTAACTCAAGCATCTACTTAGCGGATAGTTGGAGGTCCACCTGGCTGTAGACCTCCCCTCTTTCCGTAGACAGTGTAAGACCTGGCTGTCCTGCC
>QEPC01013865.1:18106947-18143432 GCA_003113815.1 Sphenodon punctatus
GAAGAATGCATCCGGGACTTACTTGTGGACTTGTAAACCCAGAAGATTGAAAGACCTTCTGGCTCTATTCGCTCAGTGTCTCTTTCAACCCTCTGGATCAGGCTCTCAGTTTCTCAGCCTTTACCTTGCTGCTGGGAAGCCTGTTCACCAGGGGCTCTCTCCCAACTCATCTTGGCACCACCGCTCTTTCGCTGCTCTCATCAGCAGCTTCTCCTTGGCTGAGGTCTCAACTCAGTTTAGCTACTCTCTTGCTGGCTGGGCCACGCCCAGCACAGCTGTGCCCACAGCTGTGCTGGTTGTTACCTGCAATCAGAAGCAGCCCTGCTAGTCTACTCCCCAGCTGGTGCTAACTGTGCTCTTTTAAAGGGCTAGCAGCACTCAGGATCTCGGTCCTGTTACGCGGTCACTCTGTGGTTATTAGACAGTGACCAGAAAGGAACATAAACAGAGAACATTATAGATTCTCTTGCAGCTCACAGCAACGGCACCCAATACAAAAGTTTCCAGTCCAGCATGTATTATTTGGAAACAGTTCATGCAATGATTAATACTCTACCCCTAACCCAGGAGCATTGACTGAGGCAGTTAGAATCTTCGAGTTGGAAGGGACCTAAGTCATCTAGATCCATCCCCTGCCCAATGCAGGAAATCCACAGCTACAGCTGTAAAGGAAATGAGACCATTTAAAAGAACAGAGTGAACCACCCTGTCCATATGATTAGGGTGGCCATACCTCCCCTTTAAATGCTTATGAAAAATACATGGTGCAGGGCTGCATTGGTTCGGGTGCAGCCCTGCACCATGTATTTTTCATAAGTGTCCTCTTTTAAAGAGGCGGTACGGCCACCCTACGTGTGATGCAGTAGCACAAAGCACAAGTAAAACCTTTCTGAATGGGAGGGAGAGATAAGAAGCCAGGAAATGAGGGGCTTTTCAGATGCAGTTCTCTCATGGCACATGTAGACAATCATGCTTTTTTAAAAAAAAAAAAATCAGTTTTCTTATTGTTTGCTTTCAGGAACATTCCTGATGTCTCAAGGATACTGGAGAGAGCCTTCTCCAGATGTTTGAAGTAGGACAGGAGTTCTTGCAAGGTCAACTGCAGAATTTACAGTGGAAAATGCCTCAGCCTCCGTTTGCTCAGAGTAATTATCTTTCCTTCTCAACCTTTTATATTATTAAACAAAAAATAATAATTGTGGGGTTGTGAATCTAGTGCTGATAAAAATGAGGGGCTAATGGTACTTGAACTGAAAGAAAGCCTAATGAAGGCAGGCAGGCAAGCTTCCCAAGCACACCTCAATCCTGAGTCACACAATAACAATTCATAATAATACTCAAGCATATCTACGCAGGGCCTGTCAAACAGCTCCCCAGGGCACTTAAACTATCAAATTCTATTAAAAGCAACATTAAAACACACACACTTTTCTAACAGTGGCTGAACAATTAAAACCACATAATATTTATGCTCTTCAAATTAACTAGAGACTGGCAGGCATCTGCTATCAGAGAGCACTGGGTGAGGTCTGTGGTATTAGGCTATTTTCTGTATCTGTAACCTTCAGGTACTATACGGAAGGTATACCATTTGGCACAGGTAGGCCAGGCCTCCATTCTCCTCAGGATTTGGCATCCAGGGATAAACAAGGGCCATATTCTGGTTACCAATGGAATGCCTCCTTGCTCCATTCAAATCAGTGAGATTGCTTCCAGAGGAAGGAGCTAACCAGTGCATGAACATTTATTAGTCTAGCTTCCAGGACAGATCAGCCTAGCTCAGTCCTAGTTCTCCTGCCCAAACCTGGCATCGGTCTTGAGGTGTTACACTTGACGGGGACCGGTGGAGCAGGTTCATAGATTGTAAGCCCACTGGGACAGGAACCTGTCTGTAACGGATGATTGTAAAGCACCAGATACATTGCTGGTGCTATATAAATACTTCCCTCTTGAGTGTCTTCCGCATGGAACAGAATGGTAAGTTTCCTACCTGTGATGAGTCTTCTTCAAGTTGTATCCTCTCACCAAGTCCCGCTATAGGTATTTGGTGCCGTCTAGCGCTGAACTCGGATCATAGCAAGCACTTTTCCTTCAGTTTTCCTCTACGTCATTTCCCTGGGGTGTATATATAGCCCTGCCTCAGCCTTCACCTTCAGCCTTCACTTTCAATAGCTACTGCAAGTGGGGAGGAAGGAGGGAGTTGGACTTGGTGAGAGGATACAACTTGAAGGAGACTCAATTAAGGAACTTACTATTCTTCGTTTTCCTCTCACCCAGTCCCACTATACGTAGACTAGAAGTCAACATAGGACCATTTATTAGGCAAAAAGTGAAGGTAGTACTGATGATCCAAACCTGGCATCCTTTTGATCAACCAAATTAACAGCATAATGCTTAACAAATGTTGATGGAGAACTCCACGTGGTGACTTTACGAACGTCCCCCAATGGGACATGCCTGAGAACTGCAGTTAAGGTGGCCGTAGCCTGGGTAGAATGGGCCCTGACCCCCTTGGGAGCTGGAAGCCACACTACTTCCTTATGGAACGATATATATGGCAGCCTGCAAGTGAAGGCCTGTAACTCACTCACTCTCCTGGTTGATGTGATTGCCACCAAAAAGCCATTTAAAACAAAAGTATAAAGGTATGGAGGCCATTTGGTTGAAAAGGGTTCCCCATTAGAGCGTGCAGGACCACGTTAAGGTCCCTACCTGGAAAATGAACCCAGATGGGAGGAAATTCCCTGATCACCCTCCTTAAGAAAACGGGCAACCAGGGAGTTTGTAAAAAGAGAGAGACACACCTAGTTGTGCCCCAGAAGGAATTTGTTGCTGCTAGACGAACCTTGATGGAGGAGACTGCTGCCCCTCCCTCCAATAACGAACCCTATATTCCAAGATGTCGGAACCGAAGCTGCCAAGGGCCAGATTCCTTTGGTTCCTACCCAGACTGTAAACCGGTGCCGCTTCCATGGGCGGCATAGCGAGCCCAAGTGGAGACCTGCCTCCTTGTTAGCAGGATCTTCCACACAGGCGTCAAGCAACCCTACCCCTTCTGTGTCATCAGTGCAGCCTCCAAGCCATTAAGCGTAGAGAAGGCAAGGTTGAGTGCTACAGCCATCCATCGCGCTGGGCTATCAAATCTGGGCTCTGCAGTACACCCACCCAGGTCCCCGGGAGAGCTCCCCTAGCTCCAGGTGCCAATACTGTCTGAGCCAGTCTGGAGCCACCAGTATCAGTTTTCCTCCCGCACCCCGACTCACTTCGTAACTTCCAGAGTATCAAATTGGGAAATAGGTGGGAAGCCATATCTCAAGCCTATTGGGCAAGGAGCCTCTAGGACATCCCCATGTGATCCCTCTCCTTTGCTGCTTTGGAGAGGAACCAACGTTTTTGCATTGTGCTCTGATGCAAAGAGATCTACCACTGGCACACCCCACTTGCATACCAATGCCTGAAAAAATGAATGCTTCACAACCCATTTGTGGGACAACACTCAGGATCTGCTGAGGCCATCTGCTTCTGAGTTGTCCATACCACTACATGTGCAGCCACTGGGAATACTCCTTGGGCAGACACCATTCCCACAGGCTGTGCGCCTCCTGCATCAGAAGAAACAAGCACATCCTTCCCTGCCTTTTCAGATAAAACATGGCCACCACATTAAACCACTGGTGCGTGGCCAATATGTGCTGATTTGCATGGACAACCCCCATTTGGGAGGCATCCCTTTATCTTGTACCCCCTATTCCAACTGGTTTAACTTCCTTGTTTTTTCCCCTGCTTGTGTTTCTGCCACATGTGTAGGGGAGGGAGGGGATGGTTTTGTAAGGGGGGCAGGTAGTAGGAAGCCTGGGACGAGGCGAGGCCTAGCAGAGTCACCAATTTACGATTTTCTGTCAAACTAAATTTGTACATGAAGCCAGATGGAAAGTCAAAACATTTGGAATGGAAGTTGGAAAATCGGTTCCAGAAGTTGGAGAATTGGGACCAAAAAATGGTAAATTAGTACATCAGGCAGCCCATCAGGAACGAATTGCGTATCGACAATTACCTGATGTTACCGGGTCGGGTATCACAATTTGGAAAGGTATACCCATTTTTGTGCGTCTTTGTTACAGTTCTAACTCTGAGACATCCATTGACCAAAATGGGAGCCTCAGAGTCAAACCGTGGGAAGCATCATCAGCCCCATTGGCAAGATTTGCCAGGGTGGCTTTCTGACTATAAAGTGAACGATCTCACAGTCATGGGGCATGATTCTCAAGCAAACATCTCAAGTCTGTGACTGATGTGGAAATGGCAGCAAATCCGCTGACCGCCCTCAGAGAAATGCCCGGTGAGACAGCCCAGGTCATTATCACCGAGGCCTCAATAAGTCAGCAAAAGCCCTTTGAAATCAATCTGACACTTCAGTAATAACTGAGGAGCAGGTCTCAGGTCTGCAGGGGCCCTTGACCTTGAGTATCTGTTGGCCCAAGGTGGTCGCTCATGCAGTGATTTGTAAAAGGACTAATTAAGATAGGGATAAAGCCACCAAACTAATTGTTATTTATGATTCTACAGAAGGCTTGTCCTCGGATCTCTGGAAGTGAAAGTTTAGTGCATTAAGCACACCGTGGCCACAATTCACAAACCACTTCCTCCAGAGTAGTAGGGTTTCAGTGGCCTACTCTGGAGGAAGAGGTTTGGTTGAGGATGGCAGCCTGTGTATCAAATTCCCTGTCCTACACACTCATCCCCACATCTGCTTGCTCCAACATGTCAAACAGACTTATTTTCAGCACAGGTTTCCTCATCATGAACCTCAGAGAACCCAACATTAATTCTGAATGGACTTCTGAGCAGCATCTTTATTGGATTAGTCACTGTAATCTAATCTGTTCTTAAAGACCTTCCTAATCCATTTTAACCTGGGCCTTTTACTTCTTCCCTGGTTTTTCAACTAAGCTGAGAAGCCATCACCATAGACCAAAAAAAAAAAAAAAACCTCACAAAAAAACAAGACTAAAACAAATAAACCTCCAAATGAAAAAACGTTAACGTTTATTCTGATCTGCCATTTCCCATGAGGATTCTAACATATTTACCTAAAAACTTGGGAAGCTACTGTTATTAATTTTGCTATTGATAGGTCAGCGATTTATATGAGGAAGCTTCAAGCATTAATTTATCTTGGGCTGGTGCCTGGTGGACACAGCATTCAATGCAGTGTCCTTTGACAAATGTATATAGCCATGGGATCCTAGAGGTGGCGGTAACAAATGGTTCTATTTCTGCATCGTCTTCAAAGCGCCTAGAATGGGTAGCTCTCCATGATAGTGCAAAGAGACAAAAGTCCTACGTACTGTAAGCTCTGACAGGGAAGGGAATCAAGCTGGGATGCTATGCAACCTCACTTAGCTTTCTTTAATAATTATTTGTTAACAAGAAAAAAACAAGGAGCTTTCACCTATAGAATCAAAGCTCCAAATCTAGTTTGTCTCTAGGAATTATTTTAGAGTGAGGGTGAGGGGATGGGGTGAGGCATAGGCCCAGACATCAAAGCTAGGGCTACTCCAGTAGGCTGATGGGAACAGGCACTCTGCATTTGCTTGGGAAATTGCCAGGCATCTAATTGGACCATAAATACTATATGAGTGGATTTAGTGCAGTTAAATAAACAAGGGAGGCTGCAAGGGCATATGATGCCCTGCACTTCATCAATGTCCCCGTGACATTATGGGTGCAGGAGATCATGCAGTTGGTTCAGCATCAGATGCACCTTGAACACTTATTGCATCTCTGGATCACATTCCTCATTGCAAGGAGGTTAATCTCAAGTAGTTAAGAATGGGTGGGAGTCTAATCCCAGCAGCAGGGGGTGGCGGGGGTAAGCCATGGATTCCTTGTGCAATGCAGACAGATGTTATTGCGCTAGTGTGTTGACATTTACCGTTTGGAAGTGCTTTCTGTTAGAGACACTGTAGGGCACTGCACAGCTAACACTTGTCAGAGGAATCTGGAGGCGACTGTTCATTAGCATCTGGGTGTTTCTGGCTCCCGCACAACCACGGATCAGGACAGGTCACACAATATCCCAGGGGAGGAGTCGCCTGCCTTGAGATTGTTCATTGGACAGCTGTAATCACCGCTGTAGGTTACACAGGAGATGGGATACATTAGAGACCTCCCTGCCTGACTTCTTTCCCCAAACAAGACTGATCAGCTGTAGCCCACCTGTTGTATCTTTACTGCATATGCATTAGAGTCCTGCATACCACACCTAGCCCAACTGGACAAAAGAGGAGCTGAAATGAGTACCTGCAAAAACAGATATAGCCATTAAATTTCCAGTACACAAACTGAACCAAATATTTTGGGTACTTTTTGGTACCTGAACTGGTTTTCAATTGGGTACCTAAAACACCAACAACTGGAATAGCAAAATAACATTTCATCCCAGATTTTTGGTATTTATTGGATATTTCATTTTCTCAGGTAATTTGTGGGGTACTTGGAAAACCAGAAATGGAATTTTTGGGTTTTTGAGTACTTGAACAGTATTCAAACACCAATTCGGATACCCGAAACGGTACCCCAAAGTGTGGGTATTGCCCGTGGGTTCCAAATCAGGTACCCGTTTCGGCTCTAGACATAAGGGATCTGGTGACGCTCGGTTCAGTTCAGGAACATTTCTGGCCCAAGGCCCCAAGGGCAAGAGGCTCCCTAGAAAAAAGACCCCACCCCCGCAGAGCTCCATGACATCAGATAAGGGAAGAGAAATGTCTTAACCCTGACCTTTCCTGACAGGTTTCCCATCCCTAGAGCACCATTGTATCATGGTGCTCCAAGGGGGGCATGGATCACCGTGTTGTCATAGCCCTCTATGGAGTAGTGGGAAATGGCAGGAGAAGCACAGGGGAGTGGCTTAATCCTGCTTCTTTCCTGATGCAACTGCAATCCATTGCAGGCTGGGCATGAAGGAGCCCAGCTGTGTTGGGACAGGGCCCGGGTCAGTCCTTGCTCAGTTGAACACAGACACAGACCAAGCTAAGGCTTCGTTTTGGAGCCTATTCATGGCTCTAACATGCCTAGACTTTTTCACCAAGGGTAACAATAAACGTGATGAGGGCCCACCTGGGCCAGATACTCATCGTCACATTGGTTTCTGGGCTGCCAGATGTGGGCCCGCTGCTGCCCCAGCCCGGGTAGGCAGCTGTCCCAGAAATGGTCCCCCAGATGATCCCAGGCCCACAGGAGGGCAGGGTGTTCGGGGCACGCTGGGGGTGGGATTCCCAGCCATGCATTTGTTCTGTTCCCCCACCTTACTGGGGGTGGGGGAATGCTTGCTGGCTGGCCCAGCCAGGTGCAAATTAGTTCCGTACCCTGACCTGACCCCGCCAGGGCCGCACCCCTGTGCTGGAGCATGTAGCCATCACACCAGCCACACATTTATTGTCACTCCAAGTGGAGTGCATCTGAAAGAGAAGAGAAAGATACTGCATTGATGCAGAAAACAAGAGCTCAGCATCAGTCATCAAAGCTAAGCTAAAGGCTGCCACAGCCCAGGGCAATATGGCCAGCCCAAGAAAACACTGCTTTTTGTGCACCCGTGTATGACTCGGCATTATTGTTATTACTAAATCCTCTGGACAGTCTCAATGGGCCTCCGCGGAGATGACGTCAACATGTCAAAATGAAATGAGACTATTTAAATGCAAGACTGTGGAGGTTCTGATACAATGTGAAATGAAACAAAGTCACTGTAACTCCATGGGGAGCATGTTGTGCCATGAAAGAGATATAAAACAATGTAAATGCATGTTACGCCGGACTTAAATAGCCCACCGAGGCTGGTGTCTGGAGCTGAATTTGTTTGGGACTGGAGCTTAATTTGTAACATACATCTTGAGCAGAGCTCATTGTTTGACTGAATAGCTATTAACTAAAATTAAACATGCAAAAACGTAAACTGTCTCATTCAGGCTTTGACCTATACAGAGAAAGACAAGGATGTGAGGAGGTATGTCTGGCACTAGAGTGGGAGACAATGGGGCTCCTTGCATACGCCATAGGCCCCATGGCGGGGATGCACATGGCGGGGATGCATGCCGCGTGTGCTTCGTGCAGTGGTCTGCGGGGCATGGGATCAGCCCCAATAGCAGGAGGGTAGTTAGAGGGCTAAGATGAGAGCAAGTGTTCCTGTTCCACAGGGACTTAGCGACCTTTCAGGAGTGCTTGTGAGTGTTTGACAGTACTTCATCAGTCTCCGGTGATTTTGTGGTTCTGACATCTCGGTGCCTCTGATTTTTTTGTCATTTCCTGTCACTTTCCATCACTTTTTGTCACTTTATGGCAGTTTTATGATAGTTTTACAACAGTTTTGAGCACTTAGCGAGCACATTTGTGTCTCCACAGCTCCTGGGGGGCGTGCATGGGGGTTGGCATTAGCCTGTAGTAGCTCTGTTCAACTCCTGAAAAATAGCAGCAAATGGCAAAAACAGAAAAGTCAGTGCGTTTCTGCATCGTGCAAATGAAAGCAAATGACCTGTTTGTGATGGAAACAACATTTGCCACCATTTGTCATTTCAGGCCTATAGCTAGGTGGGAATGGGTCCTAGTGCAAAAGACAGAACGGGCCCCCTGCTGGGGCACTCCACTCCAGTGTGCGTGTGCAATTCTACACGCATGTAGTCCCCCACCTCCCAGGCTTGTTGGCCCTGTTGTTACTGCACCTGCTGCATCTGTTATAGCTGCGCCCCCAGACAATAGTACCAGAGACATGGGATATAGGTCGCTGGGCTTCTAAATGCTTTAGCACAAGGCCCAGAGAGATGTTGACAAACTTGCTGGGAATTCAGAGAAGAGCAACAAAAATATTTAAAGGGCTAGAGGATTGGGGGTGAAGATCAGTGGGTAGGGCTTAATTTGTGCCAGGGTTCAGCCCTCGCACCTCTTCCAGACTGTGCCACTGCCACTACTCTGCAAGACCCCACCCAACAGCTGGATGCAGAAGCACCACCCTCAGCCCCAGTCTGATCAGTGGAGCCAAGAGCTAATCAGCGGTGGCAGCAGCAGTAGCCTGCAACCTCGGTAGGCTACTGCCTGTAGCCTCATTCAATTTCATTTGGCCCTAAGCAACAGCTCGTCAAGTAGGTGCAGGAGCACCGGCTGGTTGAGTCATGGGGTCTAGCTGGGCAGCCCCATTGAACCTATGTAGGGGCAGAAGCATGGTATGGTTGAGCCAGGAGGCCTAGCTGGGCAACTCCATTGGTCCCTCTGAATTTCTCCATGCTTCTGGAGTCAACGGGCAGGACCGCCCAGGGCAGGCTTGAGTCCGAACACCTGTATTTTTAAAATGCAAATTAAACAATGGGAATGGGTTGGGTAGGGAGTGGGGGATGAAGTTACAACAACCCATCTTCAGATGCTTCAAGGGTGAAAAGCGCTGCTGGCCACTGACACAACCTGGCGATCCAGATGCAGCAATGGATCCAAGAGCAACCAAAGGCTGCGAAACTGAGTGACCAAAGGAGGCTGGACCCCATCAACAAACAAGGGTCCCTATGTCTCCCAGATCAAAAGGTTGAGAAACAAGGTAGACAAGATCACTTTGATCTTGTCTGGATTAAGCTTCAGTCAGCTCACTCGCATCCAGTCTCCAACAGCAGCCAGGAACTGGCTAAGTACCGAGTTTGCAGGACATGGGTCAGATGAAAAAGAGCAATACGAGTTTATTATTTATTTATTCAAATTTATATGCCACTTTCCCCACAAGGCTCAGGGCCTTACAATCCATAAAACACATTCATACAATAAAAATACCCATCCCACCCCTCAAACTCCCACCCTCCCTCACAACCCTACCCAGAAACCCAACCAAGCCCTACTTATCCCTGCCTGACAAAAGCTCTTCAAAATAAAAAAAAAGTTTTGCAGCACCTCCGGAAGATGCCCAGGCTCAGGCGCTAATGAACCTCCTGGGGAGAGGAGTTCCACAAAATGGGGGCAACAATCGAGAACACCCTCCCATACACTCCCACCCCACGGACGATAGTAAGAGACAGAACCTGCAAGAGTGCACACCCGGCCAACTGTACGGGACACGAAGGGACATGGTAGGACAGACAGTCTTTCAGATATGTTGAGTGTCATCATCCGCATACTGAACTTCACTCCAAATCTCCATACCAACCTTGCCCAGGGGCTGGATACACATTGAACAGGAGTGGGGCAAGTTGGAACCCTGCAGAACCCCGCAAGGGACCTCTCTGGGGAACAACGAGCCACCGCCCATCACCACCCTCTGGATTCTCCCAGCCAGAAATGAGTGGAACTCCTGCCAGGCCCCACAGCCATGTCGATAACAAACCATAATCAACTGTATCAAAGGCTGACGAAAGACCATAACAAAATCAACAGGGTACAGTTGCCTTTGTCAATTGCCAAGTGGAGATCGTCAGCCAAGGCCACAAGCGCAGTCTGAGTGCCATGCCCAGGATGAAATTCTGACTGACATAGGTCCAGGAATCAATAGCATTGAGGTGCACCTGAAGCTGTGAGATGACTACCCATTCAATAACCTTCCCTAAAAAGGAAGATTAGAGATGGGATGATAGTTGGTCAGGGAACCAGCATCAAGAGATGGTTTCTTGAGCAGGAGTCAGACTACTGCACTTTTGAGGACGTCATGGAGGGAAGGCACTGACAACCCCAACCGGGGAGGTGGTTTAGCGATTATTTTTAGAGAGGACTGGCCTGTTAGGAGATATCCAATCCAGGAGATTGCAGGTATTGAGGCCCTCCATGTGGTGTTTGATTTGGCTGGGGGCAAGTTAGGGGTGCTGCTGGTATACCGGACCCCTTCATGTCCGGCAGCATCCCTTGCCGCTTTAGCAGACTTGGCCTCAGAGGTGGCACTGGGCTCCTCCAGGACTTTGGTCCTGAGGGACTTCAACGTCCATGCAGATGCCGGCCTTGTTGGAGCAGAGCGAAAATTCATGGCCGCCATGACAACCATGGATTTGTCCCAAGTGGTCAACTGCCCGACCCACATGGGGGGGGCATACCCTCAACCTGATCTTTAGTTCTGACCTTGAGGCGAGTGGTCCGGTAGTCGGGGAGGTTAGGGCTATGCCCTTGTCATGGACGGACCATTATCTCCTCCAGGCCAGTCTCTCAGCACACCACCTCCAGAAGGGGATGGGACCAGTTAGATTGGTCCACCCTCGGAGGCTGATGGAACCCCAGCGGTTCCAAGAGGTCCTGAGGGCATTAACCTTGGACCTGGACAGCTACTCTGTCGATGAGCTGGTCCAACATTGGAACAGCTTGCTGGGGGATGCCATTGACAGGGTGGCTCTGAGATGCCCCCTGCCTCTGTCTCGTCACTGCAGGGCCCCTTGGTTTACTGAGGGGCTGCGGTGTATGAAACAAGCAGGCAGGAGGCTAGAGCGACGCTGGCGTCGGACTTGTTCGGACTCTGACCGACTTCTCCATAGGGCCCACTTGCGGTCCTATTTTGAGGCTGTGAGGACAGCAAAGAAGGAGTTCTTTGCTGCCCTCATAGCGTCTGCAAAGTCATGCCCGACAGAGCTGTTTCGAGTTGTGCGGGGGCTGGTTAGTCTGACCTCCCTCCACCTGGACGGGGACTTTTCCCAGGCCCACTGTGAGGAGTTTGTCACCTACTTTGCAGACAAGATCGCTCGGATTGAGTGACTTTGACACCGGGTTGGGGGCAGTAGTTGGAGAGTGCGAGGTTACCGAGGCCCTGTCTGGTCCAACTTTGTGGGGGGGGAGTTTCAGGAAGTGACACCAGCCGATGCGGTGGTTGTGCTGGGGTCTGCGAGGGCCACCAGTTGTGAACTTGATGCTTGTCCGTCCTGGTTGGTGAAAGCCTCCAGGGAGACATTGGGGACGATGCTGGCGAGAGTGGTTAATGCGTCCCTGTGGCAGGGGAGGTTGTCATCCAGCCTCAAGGAGACTGTGGTGCGCCCCCTGCTGAAGAAACCATCATTAGATGTGGACGCACTCGCCAGTTACTGACCTGTCTCTAACCTTCCCTTTTTAGGGAAGGTTATTGAGTGGGCGGTGGTGATCCAGCTCCAGGCGCATCTGGATGGCATCGTTTTCCTAGACCCTTTTCAATCTGGGTTCCATCCCGGCTATGGCACCGAGACAGCATTGGGGCCTTGGTCGATGATCTCCGCCAGGAGATGGATGCAGGATGTTCTACATTTCTTATCCTGCTAGATCTCTTGGCCACTTTTGATACCATGGACCATGGGCTGCTGTTAAGACGGCTACGAGACCTGGGGGATCTGGGCGGGACTGTTCTTGAATGGTTTCGCTCATTCCTCTTGGGGAGAAGCCAGCGGGTGATGTTGAGAGCTGAAACATCTTGCCCCCGCGCCTTGTCCTGCAGCGTTCTGCAGGGTTCTATCCTGTCTCCTTTATTATTTAATGTATATATGCAGCCCTTGGGGGAGGTCGTGAGAGGGTTTGGGGTTCGATGTCACCAATATGCTGATGATACTCAGCAGTACCTCTCTTTTTCAGCTGACCCAGACTCTGCTGTCTCGTTGCTGTCCCAGTGTTTGGAGGTCGTGGCGGGGTGGATGTGGCAGAGCAGACTGATGCTCAACCCCGATAAGACGGAGGTGATGGTGGTGGGGAGGGTGAGGGAGGTGTCGGCCCCCCTAATTGGGGGGGTCACTCTCCGATAGCTCAGCAGGTTCAGAGTCTGGGGGTGATATTGGATTCAGATCTCCGCCTGGATCAACAGGTGGAGGGGGGGGGGGGGGAGGGTTTTAGCTCTTCCCTACCTTTTGTTTTTGTTTTTATTTTTATTAATTCTGTTTCCCAATCCTGTTTTAGCTTTAAATTATTGTGCTGTTTTTAAAATGTTTTTATGGAATGTTTTTATGGAATTGTTGGGCAAGCCCCGAGATGCCGTAAGGCATGCGGGGGCGACTCAAAAATGCTTAAAATAAATAAATATAAACCAGCAACAGTCCCTAGTTTTCACCAGCCGGAAGAGGCATGGATCTAATTCACAACTGGTCACCCAAACCACTCCAAGCACACCCTCTGGATCGGTGGACAAGACTAACTGATGCAGACGCAAGCAAACCAGACAGGACTGAGCCGCCCCAACTTTGAAATCTGACTCTGCACCCAAACTAGCAGTTCCCAAGGCATGCCAAATATGAGTGACTTTATCTGCAAAGCCGTGGCAAACTCATCATCAAAGAGGGCAACTGATGACTCTAACTCCAGGTAGACAACCAGGATTTAACAGGGTATTCAGTATCACCACTCAGAAAAGCCCCACTGGATGGCACTTTTAGTGGTGGCAGTGAAGAAAGGTTTTTTTTGCCACCACCATGGCATAGTCTTTCAAAAACGATCTATGCCGCAATTGGTCAATTTTGGCGTGACTCAAGTGCCACCTGTGCTCTAACCACCTACGCTCCCACTTTAGCAGCCTTAGGTTTTCCAAATACCAAGGCGACCAGCACTGTTGCAACAGAGGAAGCTGATGCCTGGGTGACACAGCTGATGGCTGTCAGTGGCCCAAGTCAATATACTGTACCGCAGATCGACCAAGCCATCGACCGAGAGGCCACCAAGGTCCGTGGGTAAATCTTCCAGAGAGTTCTGGAATCCTATTGGATCCCTTATTCTCTGGGGGCAGACCAACCTAAATGGTCCACCACCCCGATGGGGGCAAAGGGGAGGGAAGGGATCTGGGCCCTCAGAAGGTAATGGTCCAACCATGACAACGGTGCTGTAGTAACATCCCCAATAATCGGAACCTCCGATTCCAGGCTGGTGCAGAACATTAAATCCAATGTGTGTCAGCCTCATATGTCAGGCCAGAAATTATCTGGGATCGACCCATGGTTGTCATGGCAGCCATGAAATCCTGCTCTGCTTCTGAAAGACCAACCTCAGAGTGTATGTTGAAATCATCCAAGACAATAAGTCTGGGCAATCTCAACACCACCTCTGAGATCAGCTTAGCTAGAGGAGTCAGGGAGTCTGCTGTGAAGCGGGGTGGTTGGTACACCAGCAGAACCTGCAGTCCATCCCAGGCCTCGAACACAAGATGGACACACTCTATGTTGGGCAAGTCAGACACCAGATGGGCCAACACAGGCCAAGAAGCCTCGTCCAGCCAGGTTTCGGTAATGCATATAAGGTCAGTGGCCTCATCCTGAATAAGATCATGGATGGTAGTTGTTTTATTCACGATTGACCTCATGTTAAGCAGCAGCAGTGACAGATCAGAGACTTCACTGACCTCCACCCCAAATATCCCAAGACAGGGAGAGAAGAGGATGAGGAACAGACACCCAATGATTATCCCTGTACTCATGATGACATGTCTTCCACCCAACATAGATACCACCCCATACCCAACATGACCCCAGTCACTTCAGCAGCTGCCCCCAAAACTGCCCACCAAAGAGATTCCCCCCCAACCCACGGCTCCAAATAAGCCGGTGGGCACACACGCACACACAGTGTCCAACATCCCCAGAGCAGAGTTGGCCACAGAAGCAGGCAGGGAAACTCCATCTATCCCCATACCCATAACCCTCTCACCGGGGGGGTCGTGGTACTACCCTCCATCCCCAACCCTCCATGCCCATGCCCATACCCCCCCCACACTGTACACTAGTTACATACCAAACCTACAACATGTAATTATTTAACAACACTTACAAATGAAGCTTTACAGCATTCCCACATGGCACTAAAATATTTTCATCCCAGGGAAAACGAGGCCCATGGAAGTTCAGTAAGGTCAGGTCACACAGTAATTTTCTGGTGGAACGAGTAAGAGGACCCAGAATCCCATTCCATTAGACTAGCCAGAAGAGCAGACTGTAGGAAAGGGATGGAGAGAGTCCCTAATTGAAATGCCATGAAAGATGCAAAGGCACTGGACCCAAAGTAATTCCTGTAGCTCTGTCAATGGCATTGAAACCCATCACTGCAATGACAGACGACAGAAATTCCAAGGGAACATGTGCAGACTATGGCGTCCATAGTTACCTAAGGAATATTGATACAATCGAGCATCTATCCATATGTCCTTAAAGGCCTTTCAGTCTGTGGTAACCAGCCTGGTGGTGGCAAAATGTCCAGGAATTATTTTATGCATGTATTTGCAGTCCCTGAAAGCAGCTACCTTTTGAAGGTAGCGTGTTTTCAGTCATGCCACTGAGCTTTCAGATTTAAATAATTTGCCATCAGACAAGTCATGCAGGTGACGTTTAGATGCGCTGCGGCCATTGAAAACCACGGCTCACATGTTCTTTAGCAACCGCATTGGTAAACCGCAATACTGGGGTTTTTACCAATGCAGTTTCTAAAGAATGCACGAGCCACAGTTTTCAATGGTGGTGACGTGTCTAAACGCCGCTCATGCGATGTTTCTAACGGTGGATTGTTTAAATCCATGAGCTCAGTGGCATGTCTAAAAGCACCCATAGATACGTCACCCACACATGTGCACACACAGCTGCACTGACCATCTTTTTTTAATATGGGTTCAGACTAGAGATCAAAGGTCTGGATATTTATATCCAGGACAAAAACAGCATCTAAGGTTGCTTTTAGATGAGCAAGTCGCTGTTGCGCGACCTGCTCGCGCAAGGTTTCAAAATCCCGTGATGCGGGATTACACGTGACAGCGGTCGGGGATCATGCACATGGGAGGCAATAGCGCATGATTTGCCGACCACGAATTAAATACCTCGCAATCAGGGTATTTAATTAATTTATTTATATTTATATAAATATTTATTAGCCGCCCCCTCATGCCTACGGCATCTCGGGGCGGCTTACAACATAAAAACAAATAATAATAAATTGTTTGTTTTTAATAACAAACAATAATAAATTCACGGTCGGAAAATCATGCGCTACTGCCTCCCATGCACATGATCCTCGGCCGCTGTCACGTGTAATCCCACGTCACGGAATTTTAAAACATCGCCGCACAACGGCGACCCGCTCATCTAAAAGTGGCCTAAGACTGACTGACTGGTGTGCTGTGCTCTTGCAGGAGAAAGTGCAAGGGAATATAACAGCACCTGAGGGCTACTCATGGTTGCCTCTCCCACAAAGACAGAGGCAGGTCGGAGAAGGGCATGGTGACACTGAAATTGGTTGTATAGTTGCCACACCTCAAGCCCACCCAATAGGAAAGAACCAGCTCACCCCATAGCATACCTCCCAATAGTCTGAGCAGCCAAACAGGGACAAGCCCCGCCCCTCAGTCAATAAGCTCCACCCCTCATGCACTCACACACACACACACACACACACACACACACACAATCTCCAACACTCCAAGTGCATAACAAGGGATAAATGTTCTCCTGATTAGCATGCTACTTAGGGTTTTTTCTTTCTTTCTTCCATCATCTCTCCATTGTCCTCTCAAATGCTTTTCCTGTGAGGCAAACAGACTCCGGTCAGGCCTTGCTGCAGGAGGCCCTGCCCCCTAGGAAACACTGTGACAACATGGAGTTCTTTAGAGGGTGTGGCCATGTTAGAAAGGTCAGGGAATATCTTAGCCCCGCCACTCAGAGAGTTCTATAACACACTTCTGCTCAGAAGAGTCCAACTACATGCGTGTCTCACATTCAGACCCAGCGCTTCCTCCGTCCACGCCACAAGGCCCATTATCAGTTTCAGTTAGTCTATTTCCAAACCATCAAAGGATCAGACTTGTGGAGAAGATTCTGATCTCTGGGTGCCTGACAGTTATAAATGATGCATGCGGCCCCTATGACAGGCCGCTCACTTGGTAACTGATGAGCTGGGGTCCTGGAGAGCTAAGCCCATGTATTTAGCAAATGACAAAACAGCTATGGTGATCGAATCTGTGTGGAGAGAAAGAAAAGCAAATATAGGTTTTTACAGTAAACGCGTATGATGGATTGATTCATCTTACTGTGCACTTCTCTGACTTCAACGTATTCAGTCGGAATACATATGCAAGGCAGGATTTTCACTCAGGGTTGTGTTTTTTCTCCTTATTTACAGGAACTCTGAAGCATGGTTCTTCCAAGTGCCGGCGAATGACGGAGTACTCTACCTTCCTCCAGGAGGAGATTTTAGTCCATATACTGATTAAGTTCGAGGTACACTCCTGCTTGCTGCCATAAATAAAACGCGAAGGCTCCAATGTGGCTGGGCAGTAGTGTAAATCAAGGGGAGAAGTGGGAACAAACCCAGCTGCATCATATCTATGAAATGAGCCATAGTGGGAGTGGCTCTGTTTTCTCTAAACTTTGTCCATGCAAGTCTATGGCTGTTTTTAAATGGGTACGGCTGGGGGGCAGGTTCACGCGCACCAGGTGGAGCGCCCACGGACGAGGAATCAAACAGGCAGGAATGGGTATGCGCTGAGTGTGTGCCCCTCCCACTTCTGCCCCCAAACGGAGCATCCCAGATTTTTTTCCCGATGTTCCGTGCATGGGCATGAGTAGGCAGTGCATTGGTCATGGGAGCATGTGCCCACCCACACTGTCTTCAGATGGGTGCTCGGGTGGGTGGGAGATGGGTGGACCCGCATGGGTGCATCCCATTTAAAAACACACAGCCTTTGTTTTGGAGAGCTAAACTCAAGAAGAGGTTGATCTGTTCTTTGTTTGGAGGACGTCACTCAGCTTAACCATGGGCAGCCTGGTCCTCGAAGGCTTGTGTTGTCTGGAACTACAATGAAAAACCACAGCAAACATCCTATCCAGAATATTTTGTTCACTTCCAGCTAGATTCGATGAAGTAGATGTGAACTGCTGTTTAGTTCCCACTTCCTTTGCAGAAACAAAAATAGTCATTTTGCAGCTGAAATGGTTGGTGGGTTTATTACTCATGAGTATTATTCATATTTTTAGGTCGCCCTTAAAGTCGAGCTGAAACAGGTACCACATTTGCTACCACGGGGTAATACCTACAATTCCAGGCACTTTGCTGTATGCCTGACTGGTACCCGAGTACCTTGTCAGGCACCCGATTACCCGAAATACCAGGTATTATCGTTACCGTTGCCAATTTTCCATATTTTGATACCGGAGGTCAGTAAATTGATACTGAAGTTGGTAAATCAGGTAGCCCATTGGTTCGTAATTGTGTACCAATTAGTACTCGATGTTACCAAGTCAGGTACCATCATTTTGACAGGTGTACCCATTTTATGGGTACTCATTTCAGTTCTGCAGTCAAGTACCCAAAGAATACCCACAACTGAAACGGGTACTTGCAGATTCCCCCCTCATAATATTCTCTCATTAGCTTGTCATTTTCTATTCTTTGAAATGTTAATGGTGTGGGGAGAAAATGTGTGCATGTTTGGGCATTTAGGGTGAGAGAAGTGTTTTTCTCATGACCCTCTTGAGGGAAAAGGGGTATGGGCAAGCAGAGGTGTCACCTCAGACCGCTGTGAGTAGGGGAGTACAAGCAAGGAGGAGGAGGGATTTTTATGGAGACTATGGGGCAGGGGAAATGTGGCTGGACATGTAGGAATGGTTGTGGTGTTGGGGTGGCATAATAGGATAGCTGTTGGGTTTAGATAACTAAATTGTTGGTTTTTTTAAAAGAAATGAGATAGGGAACGTGGGCAGGGTCAACGGGAGGAGGTTTGGAGGTGCTTGTATGCTTTGCTATTTTATTTTGTATTTATTGTATTTCTGTATTACTTGTAAGCCACCTGAGTCCTGGTTGGAGAAGGGCAGGATATAAATTGACATCTCTTCTTCCATAACCCTGTTCCCCAGGAACCATGCAACTTAGCACAGGACACTAGACTTTCCCACAAATTGTCCAGGATTATGAACCCTGCTTCCAAAGGAGATTAGGAAGGCCACAAATCTCTCTTTCACAGCCAAGTACAAAACACAGTTCTGTAGCCTAGTGTTTTCACAGTTGCAATGAAAAAGGGGAGGGGGGAGAGAAACTGTCATTTTTGAGCCTCGAAGATATAAGGTACACAGTAAAACAAAGCCATCCCCCTTCAGACATAGGCAAAGTAAACAGACCCGTGTGGAGCTTTATACTAAGAGTATAATGATATATTTGTACAGTGCTCAGGTACGTGTATGACAGAAATGCCTACAGAGATATAACGGGAGACCAAATACTACAGCACAAGGCAATAAAAATGGACCCTGTACTAAAGCTTTCCACAAGCCAAACCAAACTCCCACTTGATGACAATCATATTCCTGAACTCAGCTACCAAGTATCTTGCTTTATTTGAGCTTGTGATGTTTATGGCTTACTGACAGTCACCTTGATGTTGCTTTAGTGCAGTACTGCAGTGATACAGGAGCCCACTGTGATATTTTTATCAATTACTTTGCAGACAAAATTGTTCATATTCACCATGACTTGGGCACTGCCATTTCATCTGCAGAGTCAGAGTTGTTTATTTGGATCGGTTTCAATTGGTATCACCCACCAATGTGGGGGAGGTGCTTAGGATGATGAGGGCAACCTGTTGTGAATTAGATCCTTGCCCATTCTGGTTGGTGAAAGCCGGCTGGGAGACGTTGGGGTCATTGTTGGCTGGGGTGGTCAATGCCTCTTGCGGGAGGGTAGGTTGTCAGGCCCCTTAAAACTGCGGTGGTCTGGCTCCTAAGAAACCATCTCTGCATGCTGAATCCCCAGCCAGCTATCGGCTTGTCTCTAGCCTTCAAGATTCAAAATGATCTTGACAGGATGGAAACCTGGACCAAATCTAACAAAATGAAATTCAACAGAAATAAATGTAAAGTTCTGCATTTAGGTAAGAAAAATCAAATACGTAAATATAGGATGGGTGGTATGTGGCTTGACAGCAGTACCTGTAAAAGGGATCTAGGGGTTGTAGTTGATCACAAGCTGAACATGAGGCAGCAGTGTGATGCAGCTGCTAAAATGGCTAATGCAATTTTAGGATGCATTAACAGAAGCATAGTGTCCTGTCCAGGTCACAGAGTTTCACAGTATTCTGAGCTGGTCAGACCTCACCTAGAGTACTGCGTCCAGTTCTGGGCACCACATTTTAAGAAGGACATTGAAAAATTGGAATGGGTTCAGAGGAGAGCGACAAAGATGGGCAAGGGTCTGGAAACCAAGTCCTATGAGAAAAGGTTGGAGGAGCTGGGTATGTTCAGCCTGAAGAAGAGAGGACTAAGGGGAGACATGATAGCTATCTTCAGATATCTTAAGGGCTGTCACATAAAAGATGGAGCAGACTTGTTCTCTGTTGATCCTGAAGGCAAGATGAGAACCAGTGGGCTCAAATTACAAGGAAGCAGATTTTGGCTAAACATTAGGAAGAACTTCCTAACGGTAAGAGCTGTTTAAGAGTGGAACAGACTGCCTAGGGCAGTGGTGGGCTCTCCTTCTCTGGAGGTTTTCAAACAGAGGCTGGACGGCCATCTGTCGGGATGCTGTAGCTGTGGACTTCCTGAATTGAGCAGTGGTTGAACTAGATGACCTCTGAGTTCCCTTCCATCTGTCAGCTTCTATTATTCCCGTTTTAGGGAAGGGTATTGAATGGGTGTTTGCCTGTCAGCTCCAGGCTCATCTTGATGCTATCAGATTCAGTCAGGTTTTCGTCCTGGGTATGGCACAGAGACTGCGCTTGTGACTTTGGTCAATGATCTGCAACTTGAGATGGACAAGGGGAATTCTACCTTGATTTTATTAGCTCTTTCAGCTGCCTTTGATACAGTTGATCATGAGTAGGGCTAAGAATTTGTCACGGTCATGACAAAAGTCACGTTTTTAATGACTTTTGCCTCCCTTCATGACTTTTGAGATCTTCCCATGGCTTCCATGATTTTTCCAAGTTTTTTGAGATTTCCCCCAATCTGAAGAGCAGAGCCAACAAGAAGCTGGTGAGAAGAGCACGCTCAATGGTGCTAAGAAGATGTATGGTGTCTCCCTGGAGCTCCAAACCCCTCCCTGGTGTGGCGGCACAGCAAGATGCTGGCAAGAATAGCATGCTGGACACTACCGGTTAAAGCCACAGCCTCTCCCTGGAGCTCCAAACCCCTCCTCAGTGTTGTTTCTTGTGGAGGGTGGAGCGTTGGGTATGGTCAAGTGGCGGCATGGCATGGTGTGGCGACAGGATCAGAGGAAGAGAATGTTACCATTGTCAGAGCTTCAAGAGGCGCCCAGGAGACGGCAGCATTTCCTCTGCCTTTATCCCCTGCTTGGGTTTACAATCTAAGCCTGGGGCTTTCAAAGGGCTTTACAATCCCTGGGTTTACAATCTAAGGAGTGGGGTGTGTTTTCCTCCTTTTTCTATTCTGTGCTGGGCGGATTAAAATCTGTGCTGGGGGGGGAGGTTTACGATCGAATCCCAGGGTTTACAATCTAAGGGAGGCGGGGGCGTTACAAAATACAATACTGACGAAAAGTTTTTTTTAAATTACCCATGAGTTTTCCATGACTTTTTCTCATTCCTGCCATGACCAACTCATGACTTTTAAAGAAAATTTCCATGACAAATTCGTAGCCCTAATCATGAGGTATTGTTGACATGATTGCGGGACCTGGCAGGGGTGCACGGGACCACTCTTGAATGGTTCCATTCTTCCTGTCGGGGAGGTCCCAGTGGATAGTGATTGACGATTACGTGTCTGGACCTCTCCTGTGGGGTCCTGCAGGGTTCTATTCTGTCTCCCCTCTTGTTCGATGTGTATGAGGTCACTGGGCGAGGTCATTCAGAGGTTTGGGGTGAGGTGTCATCAATATGCTGATGATACTCAGCTCTACCTCTCTTTTTCATCCAACCCAGGTCCTGCAGTCTCAGTGCTTACCCAATGCCTGGCTGCTGTCGTCGACTGGATGAGGGTAAGCCAACTGAAGCTGGATCCTGACAAGTGATGATGGTTGGCCGGTCCTATGACTTGGAGAAGGTTGGAACACTCACAGCCTTGGTGTGCTTTGGACCCCTTGCTACACCTGGATTAGCAGATTGTGGTGGTGGCCAGGAGTGCTTTTCTCCATCTCCATCTGGTGAGAAGGCTGCGGCCTTTTCTTTCAGACTTGGATCTGGCCACTGTCATCCACGCTTCCATCACCTCAAGACTAGATTACTTCAATACGCTCTACATGGGACTGCCGTTGATGACAGTTCAGAGGCTGGAGCTGGTGCAGAATGTGGCAGCTCGGCTCTTTTCAGGGACGAGTCACCGGGAGCACATTACACCTGTGTTCTGAAGTCTGCACTGGCTGCCTATAGCTTTCCGGACACAATTCAAGGTGCTGGTTTTCACCTTTAAAGCCCTACACGGTCTGGATCCCATATATCTAAGAGACCGCCTGCCCTACCATGTTCCATTGTGACCCCTATGGTCGGTCATGGGCATCCTGGTGCTAGTCGCACCAGCTTGCTTCACCCCTAGGTGGCCCATCCATCTAAAGGCACCCAGCCAGATGTGCAGACAGAGCAGGCACGGAGCAGGCTGTGCCTGCTCCAGGACAGCCCTGCCGGCAGTGCTCTGAAACATCCTGGAGGAACGCCAACAGAGCAAATCAGCCAAACCTGGGGTACCGACCCAAAGCGGAACAGAGGAGTGGACCCGTGCTGCTGCTCTGCTTTCAGGTGGCCATTGTCCTGGGTAACACCATAGTGTTGTGGACAGTCTAGCCCACAACTCTGGAGCGGCGCTGTGCGGGCCGACTGCATGCCGGGGAAGTTGCCGGGTCCATCTGATCTGGACTCAGGCAGGGCTGAGTGCAGGTGGAGGCAGGGTGCACCCCCGAAGCAGCTCTGGGGGTGGGCAGCCACACATCTGTCTGAAAACACCCCGCAGGCAAGCACAAAAAGGGAACCAAACAGGCTTTGTAGGAGGAAGAAAGATCTAAATACTGGGAGTTTTGCTTCAGATATAAACAGAAACAGAACTGAGGCCCGAGAGAGGAGGCCATAATCCAGATCTTGCTGTTCTTGAGGATTTAGGCAAGATGTGTCTCAGGCTAGAACGTTTCTACTTTATTTTATTTTATTTGTTTATTTATTTTACATTTTTACCCTGCCCTTCTCCAGAGACTCAGGGTGGCTTACAACATCAACATTAGAAAATCAAAAATATAAAATACAATAAAATTACATTAAAATCCCTTGAAACCCCATCACCCCACCCCTTACCCCCACATGGCACCCACCAATCCTCCTCCCCCAAAATCTTCTACCCAATCGCACCAAACCCTATTCCCGCCTACCAAATACCTGGACAAACAAAAAAGTCTTACATCGCCTCCGGAAAATGAACAGGCTCAGGCAAGCCTCCAAAGGGAGGGAGTTCCATAATTGTGGAGCAGCAACAAAGAAAGCCCCCCTGCACGGCCCTCATTGTAGCAACTTCACAGGCAGCTGGCATTCGCAAGTGGGCGCCCTCGGCCAACCTCAGAGGCTGCGACAGGATGTGATGTGATGGACAGGCCACTGCAAACTTATCTATGCGGCTGGCAATTTGGTAGGTGAGGACAGTGACAGAGGAACTAGCAGAATGGTAAAAGGAAACGCTTAAGGTGTGTTGGCATCATATGAATTAACCTCCAGTAGGAACAACCATACAAAATGGTTTTACCTCTGGCTAAGCCACTCCGAAGTGTCACCTCTTCCCTTTGTCTCCCCCTCCCATTTCTGTCCTAGAGTGAGGTGGAGGGACATGTCTCCAGTCACAACTACAATACCAGGCTCATTGCTAGTGATAAATTAAAAAATAAATAGTAACAACAACAGGGATTGCTTATGTGAGGTATTGAAGCAGACTGCTGAATTTGCTTACATGAATCAAGTCGCCTATGATGAATCTGCTGTTGTGCGTTGGTTACTATGTTCTCCCTGAATACTTCTGATACTTGACTCATTGTACATCACAATTTACCCCTGGGTCAGATGGTTTCATGTGAACACAGCCTCCGTATACAGCTGTTCACTCAAGGCAGGCAGAACAATGGGAGTTTGACAATTGATTTCAGTGGCATAGGATCATGCCCTTCATCTTCACTCATACACGCAGGTAACAAGAGGTGGCTAATTGGAAGGCACAGGCAAGGGCTACGTTGTAACTCCTGGTCAGAGTCACACAGCTGTGGTTCCAGGATAGCCTCTTTAATAGTCTTCTAAGAACGCAGAGACTGTCTCCCAGCAGAGTTATGTCTTCTTTCAAGGGGAGATTCCTGAAAACTTGCTGTCATCCACTCCAAAAAAATTAAGCAATGCTTTTTCTCAGTGCTCCTCAACACAGGGCGTTTTCAAATGAGATGATAGCCCACTGGAGTCCATGCTCAGTTCATGCAGCCCCCACTCCCATGTCTTAAGAGTCCAGCCTAACAGGCAGGCAGGCCTCTGTGCATATTTATTTTCATTTATTTCTGGCATTTTTATCCCGCCCCTCTCGCCCAAAGGCGACTCACGATAAAATCAAATATAAAAAATATATAAATACATAAATAAAAACAAATAAAGCCACTACCCATTTCAGCTGTACTAAGGACCAGCTTTTCAGAAGAGCTCAGCATCTAAATTTAGGCACTGCCAGATCAAAGGTGCTCAGCATCTGGCTGCTCCTATTAGAAACACTGGGAGCTGCTGGATGTCTAACTGCTCTGCACATCTGGTCTGAAAACAGACTGTTCTTTATAATCCAGAGAGACTGTGGTTGCCGTGCTGGTCCCAAGTGACAGAAGTGGAGACCAATGACCTCTTTTATTGGACCAACTATTGTTGGCAGAAATACACAAGCTTTTGGAGGTTCAGAAAGCTTGCACATTTCCAGCAACAATAGTTGGTCCAATAAAAGTTATTGTTGGAACTACTTTGTCTCCACCTCTGTTCTTTATATTTATACAGGGCTAAATATACTGGCTGTGTCCACCGCACCAGAAAATTTACTGACCTCCTGTTGCAAAATAATGAAAAACTAGATTTGTATCCTTATCTCTCCCCATGCTCCCCCCCTGCCCCGCCCCCCCCTCATTTGTCTGCCCTAGATTGTAAACCCCTTGGGGCAGGGATCTGTGTCTCTAATTACTGATTGTTCAGGGCCAAGTACATTGCTGGTGCTATATGAATACTTAATAAAAGATTTGCAACCTCAATCTGGCTATTACAACCGCAAGCACAAATGCACATGGCCTGGGGCTACTCATTAACATTTTTCCTACCAGAGGGAAAAGACTTAATGGGCTTGGAAAGAGGTGTGGTGCCTGAAGAAGTGTGGGTTACTCTCTGCAACCCTGCAATGTTGCTTGGTCTCTCTCTTAAGCCATTGAAACACTGAAAAGGGAAAATCGCCTCCACAATTGACCAAGGCTAGACTAAATAGGAAGCCACTGGAATGCATCAGTTACAAGAATCTGGCTGAGGCAGTCAAAGTGCCATCTTGTGGTTAACAAATCGCACTGCCCCGATTCCAGCATATCATGATGTATTCCACACGCATAAGGAATAAATCTGAGGACAACGTATTCCAGGCAGGAATAAAGAGCTTTGATTCTCTGGAGTCTAAATATCCAATACAGATCAATGTTCCTAGAGAAGGGGGAGCCAGGGAGGGTAGAGAAATTTAATTACCTCAAGCCTGAGCGTCAATGCAGAGGATGGTGGGGGGAAGAGTTTGAGAGGGGGCAGAGGCCACCTAAATGCTAGTGTTATTCTGGATGAGACGAGGGCTGAGATGCTCCTCCCGGGATTAGTGACCACTATAAAAAGCAGGGCTGCGGGGCCGAAGGTATGTGTGTGTGTCACCTCTGGAACATACACAGGAATTCTGCCTGCTGAAGTACTTGCTGGCATTCCAGATATGATGACTATTTAACAGCTGCTAGTAGCTTTTGCCATCTGTTGCTTGTGCCCTTGCTTCAGTATTAGCTTGGGCATGCTGAAAGGTTGCTGTACTTTAAAAACGCAAGAACTCAGATGGACCGATGGTTTATCTAGCCCAGTATCCTGACTTCGACAGTGGCCAGCATGGACTGCTTTGGAAGAAGTATATAAATAGGTCATGGATGCAGGGATTTAATTCCTGTTCACTCCCAGCTAACAACAGTTGCAGGTCTTAGCTTCTAGGCTCTAACCAATTTGGCTAATAATGATTTGTGGACATGTCTGCTATGAACTTATCCAATCCTTTTTTGAACCCAGTTATACTACTGGCCTCTATACAATGCGTTCCCTAGGTTAACTATGCATTGTGTGAAATATACTTTCCTTTGTTTTTAAACCCGGCTGCCTGTTAAATTCATTGACTGTTCTAGTTCTACGAGAAAAGGTAAAAACAACCAATTCCTATTTGCTTTCTCCAAACCACTCATGATTTTATAAACCTCAGGAACAGGGGTGGGGAACCTGAGGCATGGGGGCCAAATGTGGCCCACAGCTAGTTTTTATTTGGCCCTGGATCTGGCCCTTGGAGCCACTTCCTACCCCCAAGTTCTGAAAGACAGAGCTCAGGCAGGGTAAGGGAACAGAGAATGAGGGCATGCACACAAGGATGAGGGACAGATCCACAGCACAGATCCATGATCTTCTGGACCTTCCTCTTCCCGAGGGCACTCCTGCCCCCAGCTTCTATGCAGCCTGCAGAGGTTGTACTAATTTCCAGAGTGACCCCTAATTTCCCCATCCCTGCACTAGAATATGCTATCGGTCATCTCTTTTCCGAGTTGAAGAGCCGTTTAGTACCCGCGAGCGTCATTGTTGCCTTTCTCCATACCTTTTTCAGTTCTACTCACTCTTTTTTGATGAATGAGCCTTGTCCCCATGCTTTTGGTAGCTGATGTTCTTCGGAGGATGTCAACGCTCTTCCTTGATTACAGCCTTCTCAGCTCAACAATGATGGTAAGGTCAAAATGAAGTCATATGCCAGCTTCATGGTGTACATCATTAAATCTTTTCTATTCTCAGTCTTTCTCTGTTTTTCATTCCTTTCACTGTGGTATGCAATAAGAATGTAAGAAATGCCATACTGGGTTAACCAATGGTCCATCTAGCCCAGCGTCTTGTCTCTGATAGTGGCCATTTGGTCGCCTTGGAGAAGTACCCAGCAGGTCACAATGGTAGTTATTCCATTTCCACTTCCAAAGGGCCCCATCAAGAAGAGTTTTCAAAGTGGAAGGGGGTGGAGTAACGGCCCCACCCACTCTTAAAACTAGACCTGAAGTGACAATGCTATGCATTCTCACAAGAATATTGTGAGATTCTTGCAACCCCAGTGAGATCCCGCAAGATCTTGCTAGGGTTTTCAAGAATCCCATGAGATTCTTGCACAACCTCAAAATGCCCTGCACATGCACAATATGGCCACCGTGGCCATTATCTGCATATGTGCCCCACCCACCCCAGCAGCCATTCTGCACACGTGCAGAGGAAAAACTCATGAAATTCTCAAACCCCCCAAAACACTCTAGGCAGGCTCAAAATGGGGCCATTCGGTACATGCATGACTCCCCGGTGGTCATTTGTCAATGCGCAGAACATTTTTGGCAGGCATTTTGCCGTGCTCGAGAATCTCATGAGAATGGCGGCGAGAACACCGATTCTCACCCCGGAGGATCTTGCCGAGAAACCCATTCTTGATGAGATACTCACAGGAGTTGAAATCTTGTTTCACCCCTACTTAAAACTTATTTTATGGCTGGGCTGCTGCCACTTTGAGAGCAGAGAGGGGTTCTGGAGGAGCCCACCCCTTTGTCCTTAGGGAGGTCCGTGACTGGAGCGTGAGATTGGGCCCACCGCAGCTTTGCAACATCACTCTGTGTCCCCCTGACCTACTTGGCTAATAGTCATTTACAGACTACTCCTCCAAGAACTGATCCTTCACAACATCCTCTGGCCACAAGTTAATTGCACGTTCAGTGAATAAGAACTTCCTTTTGTTTGTTTTAAATTTGCTGCCAGTTAGTTTCATGGAGTGTCCCCGCGTTCTAGTAATGTTAGAGAGGGTGAATAACAGCTCCATACTTACTCTTTCCGTGCCACTCATGATTTTATAAACTTCTATCATAGCTCCTCGGTCATCTCTTCCCCTAGTGGAAACCTATCAAACCTCTCCTCAGAGAGAAGCCATTCCATACCCTTGGTTGTTTTTGTTGCCCTTTTCTGCATCTTTTCCAGTTCCACTCTATCTTTTTAGAGATGGGGTGATGAGAACTGTGCCTAATATTCATAGCGGCGCCCCGCCTGCGGAGCAGACCAGCCAAACCTGAGGCATCAGCCAAAGACGAAGCCGCTGTCCATCTGCTCAGCAAACCCAAGCTGAAGCTCCACTTTCAGCCAGCTGTTGCCCTGGGCAACACCAAAGAGTTGTGGATGCCAGTCTAGAGTGCTGGGCAAATTCGCCCACAAATCCATGTTACGGGGAGGGCACATGTGGGTGGACCGCGGGCCAGGGCAACCACTGTATCCATCTAAAATGAACCCAGGTGGGGCTGCAAATGGGCAGGCACAGGGCATAGGGTGCACCTCTCAAGCAGTTCCAGGGGCAGGCAGCCTCCACATCCATCTGTTTATACCCATTGTGTTTGCTGTTTTAACCGCTGCCACACACTGAGATGAGCAATGCTATGTGTGGTATTTTTTCTAGGTATTCTTGACACATGCCCAGACCATCACAACCATCTTTTCTGGATCAACTGTTAAAGCAATATTTCTTGTCCTAGCTGTTTCCATATCACTTCATTTATTTATTTTCTGCAACCTTCAGACTCTCAATATTCCCGTCAGCCGACTCATTTCTACTGTCAATATCTTTCCTTTGTCCTTTTCCTCAAAGTGATAACCTGACAGGATTACAGCACCTCTGGCCATGATGTAAGCTGGGTACAAAGAGGATCTATCAAACAAGAGAGAACAGGATGTCGTAGGGTGAAACTCTGACTTCAACAAAATCGATGGCAAAAATCCCAACCAGTATGCTATCTAAAATGTATGAGAAATGGACTTTGTAGCCCTCCGGTTTGAGCAAAAGAATTAATAGTCAAACTTTGGACAAGGCATTCAACTCCTTAAAAACTCATCCTTCTAAAAACAAAAACAAAACAAAACAAAACCCTGCCATGTCAATGAAAGCTGTGGAAGAACCGGATATACTGTAAATTAGTGCTGTGCATTCGGGTTTCAATAAAACACGAACATAAACAAAAAAGACTTTTTCTGGTTCCATAATGAAAACACAAATAATAAGCTGTGTATTCAGGTTCTGAGCAAAACCAACATTTCCTTTAAAATGTGGTACCTGAGATCTCAAACTGGACCCCCCCCCAAACTGCAGCACATATCCTGCTTGGAACCAGACTGCTTTCTGACTCTCAGCTCAGTCTACTCCTTAGCATTGCTACTAGACGTACACAGAGCTTTACAGTCACAGCTTTTCAGAGACAGGTACCTACCCCGTGGGCTTACAATCTAAGATAGACATGGGTCAGGGAAACACAGGCACACACACATTCCCATTTTGTACAGAAGGAGAAGTGAGGCTGAGAGGTTGTGACTAAGGCCACCCAGTAAGTTCATGGCTAGGGCAGGATTTGAACCCTGGCTTCTCAGATTCAAGTCCAGTACCTTATCCATTACACCACACTGGCTCTCTAGGATGAGAGGTTGTGACTTGCCCAAGGTCACCCAGTAAGTTCATGGCTAGAGCAGGATTTGAACCTTGGCTTCCCAGGTCCAGGTCCAAGTCCAGCACGTTAACCCCTACACCACACTGGCTCTCTTGGTGCCTGCTTGGGGAGTTGTAGTGATCTCTCCGTGCTTGCAGGGACCACCACTGTCTCAGAACTGCATCTCCAGCATCACAGCCAGCCCCAACCCAGTGGAGAAGGAGACCAACCTAGCCAGAGAGAAATGGTGAATCCCCACCAAGTGAGCAACTTTCCCCCCACCAAGAAGTGCCACCCCTGAGCCAGCCACATATCCTATTCCTCCTCCCCATGCCAGAAATCTCCCCTGAACCAAGTCCCATGACGCATTACCCTTTCCCTAAACCAGTAACTCCTTTCCTTAAGCCAGCAACCCCCTCCAAGCCAGATCAATGTCCCATTCCTACCTCCCCAAGCTAACCACCTCCCCACCACGTCAGCCCTATTTTCTAACCTCCTCCAAACCAGTGCCCCCCCCCTTTTAAAATTGGTAGCAGACTGCTGCTAAGTGACTCTTCCCTTATAGGCCTGTCAAAGTAGCAGAGCCTCACTGCACTTCAGTGTTCAAATAACCCAGACACAAGGACCCATGTTCACTGTGTTTTCCACATTGGCAGCAATGGAGGGCAATGCAGTGAACACAGGCAAAGACACAAATACAAATAAACACAGATACTCAAACCACAAATACAAATACTTGCCCCTGTGCACAGCCCGACCGTAGGTCAAGAAGCAGAGCGCAATCACCTTGTGAATAAAACTATGACCAGCGTTGATCCAGCTGATCATTTGCGCTTGTAGAAATCCTGTCAAACTTTTCACAAGAACACACCAGTAATCTGACCAAATTCCAATGACGTGATTTCCTTTGGCCTCCTTGAATTTCCCCTGTAATACCAATTGGAAATGGAAGTCATTGTTTGCTGGATTGTAACATTGTGTGTTGCGGCTGCTGCTATTAAAACAGCTTTTATTCCGGCCCCTCCCCCAAGGCAGGTGATGTTATCTTGACAAACACTCTACAGTTTGGAGTAGGGAACAACAGATAACAAGGGCTGCCACTGGCAGCCACGAATTCTGTTTTAATATAAGCAAATGAAGGAGTCTGCATCAAATCAAATCCTAACTCCCTACCCTCTGAAATTGGAAAAGAAAACATGGAGTTTTCTGTTTAGGAATCTCTGGCCCCTACTAACAGTACTTGACTGGACAGCAGAGGAATCCTGGCAATTACATTAGAGAGAAGAAAGCTATGACTACAGTTAATGTGACTAATACAATTTGTTCTAATCCTTGCTCAGGGAACCTCCGGCCCAGGGGCCAAATGTGGCCCAAGGCTAGTTTTTATTTGGCCCCTTTCCAGTTCCTGGATCCAGTTCCTTCCCCCAAGCACTGAAAGAGGGAGCTCAGGGGAAGGGAGCAGAGATGAGGGCATGCACACAAGGAGAGGGGACAGGTACGCAGCAGAGATCCACAGTCTGGACCCTCCTCTTCCTGAGGGCACCCCTTAAACACTCCGTCCCCCAACTTCTCTGCAGCCCGCAGAGGCTGCACTAAGGGAAATGTTCCCCACCTCTGGTCTAATGCAATGGTTCTCAACCAGTGCACGCCAGGAGAGTTTTAGGTAGGCCCGTGGAGGGGCATGGGTCCAGGGCATCTTGAGGGCAGGGCCAAGGGCAGCCTGGCCCCATCCCTCAAGTTCCAGTGCAGCTGTGTCATGTCCCCTCCTGCTGCTTGTGCCATTAAAGTGTAGGGGCAGGATAGAGAGAAGAGGGGAGTGGTTTTCCTCAGCTTCCTCGCCTCCCCGGCTCCCATTTCCTACTACTTCCGAGTGCCTCGGTCATGCCAGTTCCCCACTGCAGCCACACCCAGGAATGTGATGCCTGCTCCCACTCCTCACAGCCAGAATCACGCTCCACAGCTGCCTTCTGGCCACTTTGGGTAGTACCACTGCTCCTTTTTTTGAAAGATAGATCCCAGTTGTTTTTAAAAAAAATGTTTTGGTGGATGTTGCTCACAAGAAACTTGAGAACCACTGATCTAATCAAGATGTTCCCAACTCGCAATCTGGAACTTCCAAATTTTTATTTTTATTTCTTTTTCAATTTAATACCCCACCCCTCCTGCCATCAGGCAGCCCGGGGCGGCTTACAATATAAAAACACAAATAAAATCCAATATAAAACATTTTTTAAACTGCTAAAAGGAGGATGACTGGGGTCACAATTTTGACTGATACTGTATACATTTTGCATTATTTTTGTTGCTGTCTGCAATAAAAGGGATACATTTATTTTTTCCTGAACCCCATTCTGAAAGTTTGGGAACCCCGGGCTTAGTTTACTTGCTAGCCTAATTTTTATACAGGTTCAATAGGATAAAACGTAACCACTTAACAGAGGAGATCTTTTGAAAAAAAAGCCTTTTAGATCAAAGATATAAAACTATCTCCCGAGGGAAGATCTTTCTTGCTAAATACTGTACACAGGTGTCATGGTGCAAAGAGATATCACGTTAATGCATGTTAATGAAGTCATAACACCTGGAGAGAAAATTACATTGGAAACATCATATTAGCAAGGACCAAACCTCTCAAAGGATTAATAAAGGGTTATGAAGACTTTCTGCTTTAGGTCACAAGGTCCAATTTCAGCTTAGTTCAGTAATGTAATGAATTTGTGTGCTGCCGACAAGCCACTGTATTAACTCCATGCAAACACCTCATTGCTTTGGAAGTTCAGAGTGGCAGCCCATTTCTTCCAAGAGACTTCGGCCTAATCTCCCTTTGCATCCAGCTGTGGGACAGAGAAGGCAGCCAGAGGCTCCCAACTGCTTTCTCCCTGGGACTGGAGGCTGTTGTTAAAGGATGCTCTGTAGACCTGAAATAGGTACACACGTCAAATTCACGGTACCCAATTTGACTTGAAAATTTGGGGCACTTTTTGGTACCTAAAAAGGTATTCGATTGGGTACCTAAAATACCAACAAATGAAATACTGAAATACCAATTTTGTCCAGACGTTTAATCTTCCAGCTCCAGATTTCAGAAACGTTTTCAGGTGTTTGGGGGTTTTTTGGGGTGGGGGGCAGGTAATTCCGGGTACTTGAAATCCGGAGAGAGACATTTCTGCATTTTGGGTACAGAAACGGTATCCAGGTACCAGTTCAGATACCCAACCCAGTACCCCAAAATGTGGGTATGACCCCAAATCGGGTACCCATTTTTGCTGTGGCAACACTAACCAGGAGAAAAACTTCCAGTGAGCTCACTGCAGCGCTGAACTTGTGGGGTGAGGTCGACGCTGAAGAGGGCAACGGTGTAGTTGTGAGTAGGGCTGAAGCGGCAGCAGCTGTTACCGCGCCGCCATTCCATTCTGAGAACTCAGCACTTAATGTGTCTTGCCGGCAACCTCCCCTCGATATTTCCGTGATTCCGCATTACCTGCTGCCAGCATCTGCAGATGCGGCATGTCTGCAGTTTGTGAACACAAACGGTTTTATGTCGCCTTCCGCCACTGAGCGCAAGTCCCTGACGCACTGTGATGCTGAATAATAGATCACTGGATGAATGAACTTAGGGTGCCTCTGACTACCTGTTTCAGAGTCCGCTGCAGGGGCGTAGCCATCGTGGTGCAGGGCGGGGGGTGCATTTGCGCCTGTGCCCTGCCCTGGGAAGGGGCCGGCAGCTATCAGGGTTGGCCCCAGGCATATGCGGCATCCACGGGAGCTGGGAGCCCTGCTTCCGAGTCCCGGAGGAGTCTCTCTTGCACCACTGGCACCACCTTTTTAAACAGCTCAGTTGTAGCCCCGCAGCGCTGCTGCTACATGGGTGGGCGAAGAGTCCCCCCCGTTCCCTCCTTTGCAGCGAATGTTGCTGCCTTGTAAACAAAGTTCTTCTTCGAGGGGCTCCTTCCATTCTCACAAATGGGAGAGTGTACCAAGCCTAGAAAGAGGCGGTGGGGGAATTTTTGAACAAAATGACACTCCATGCAGGTTGGATCTACAGTCTGGGAGGGGGGCAGCAGGCAAGGGGCAGCCTGCTCGGGGGGGGGGGGTCCATTCAGCTGGGGGAGGGTTGGTTGTTCAGTGCTGTCTCTGTTAGAAGGATGGACTGATCCTCCCTCTTCCCTTTGTGATCGCCGCATAGAGAGAACTGGGGCTGCAGAGCAGCTACAATGAGGCAGAGAGCCATCCCAGCAAAGGGGAAGAATTTGTCCTTGGCACCCTAATGCACAAGATCATTCACAGAAGAGCAGGGACTCCCCTCCCCGGATCAGCACCAGGAGCCAGGCGTTCGCTCACTGCGGCCGGGGATCCCTGCACTCTAAGCAGGACAGAGACTAGTGTGCCTGGCTCCTGATGCTGATCCAGGGGATGGAGGGGGAGTCCCTGCTCTTCTGTGATGCCAAGCAAGACTCCCCAGTGCACCAGCTGGTGCAGGATGTGTCCACACTGTGGAATTCGACCTTCTTGATGCTCGAGCGACTTCTCGAGCAGAAAGCCGCCTTGTATCACGTTCAACTGGTGATGGACAGCGGGGCACCTCCAGGGTACGATGGGGTGGAATGGGAGATCCTGGCTCACACGGTCTTTGTGCTGAGACCGTTCCTGGCCATGATGGGGACCATCAGCAACTCCACGGCCACCATCAGCCAAGTGACCCCTCTGGTCCAGAGTCTCCTCAGGAGGCTGGAGGAGATTCTCCAGGGGTGGGATTGTGGCCCTCAGGGCAGGAAGCTAGAAGATGAGGTGGTTGACCTGGTGCGGCGGCTGAAGGCAGGGTTCGATGAACTCCTGCAGCGGGCGGAATACGTTTTGGCAACCATGCTGGACTCCAGGGTCAAGGGCAGCATGACACACCAGACAGTGCTCTATGGCCATTGGAAGGGTGACCTGGTGGAGAGGGTCCAGCAGGCAGAGCGGGCTCTTGAGAGTGCATGGTGGCAGCAGCAGGACGCCCCTGAGGATGGTGGGAGTGGGAGAAGCCACCCCTTTCAGTCGGCGGGGTCTATCCCTGCTCCCAGCCCTAGCAGTAGCAGCACCAACAGCCAGCTGAGCACTGAGCAGCAGCAGCACCCCTATTGCGAGCAGCAGCAGCTCGTATGTACAGGGCACTCTGGCGAGCATGGGCTCGTGCACAGCAGGGCAGGCAGAGTGGCTGAGGGCAGTGGTGGAGGTGGTGCCCAGGCAGAATTACGTGGAAAGCTACCTGGAGGAGGAGCCATGCATCGAACCCAGCAGCGATCCCTTGGCCTACTGGCCTGGCAAGACCAACTTGTGGCTGGCCCTGTCCAAAGTGGCCAAGGGTATGTGGTCATGCCCACCAACTAGTGCCCCCAGCGAGCGGGTGTTCTCTATGGTGGGGGACATTTGCTCGCCGCACCGCATGAGACGGGGGACCAAGTTGGTGGAGCAGTTGTTCTTCCTTAAGGTGAACCTTCTGCTGCTGGGATTCCCCGAGCTGCCTCTGGACATGGACTGATGGTGCAGTGACACATGCCATCCCATGCCAGGGGCAGTCTTGGGACGGGGCTCCTCCTCAATCTGGGCTGCTACTGCTAAGGTACTGTCTCTCCCTCCCAATGCCCAGCGCCCGCCCTGCCCCTCTCTCTATCTGACTAGACGGCCTCAGCCGGCCTATCCGACTGACCTCATGACGCAGGGTGGCATTGGGAAGCTGTAAGCCTGCCAGCCAGCCTCTGGCTAGACGATCTCAGCCCGCCTATCTGACTGGCTCTCTCTCTCTCTCGCTGCAAAGTCTTCACCAGCCTATCTGAGTGCCCTGCCAAGGCCCCAGCCTGCCTTCTCTACTGCCTCTCATGCCACGCTGCCTGTCTGCCCGCCTGCTCAGGTGGCCAAGATCAAATCCTGCCTCAGCCAGCCTTCCCAGTCTCACGCCATGCTGCCTGCCTGCCCACCTGCCTAGATGGCCAAAATCAAACCTTGCCTCAGTCTGTCTTCCCATGCTCATGCTATGCTGCCTGTCTGCCCAGCCGCCCAGGTGGCCAAGATCAAACCCTGCCTCAGTCTGCCTTCTGATGCTCATGCCACACTGCATGCCTGCCCACCCGCCCAGGTGGTCAAGATCAAACCCTCCCTCAGTCTGCCTTCCAATGCTGAAGCCCTGCCCGCCTCTCATGCCAAGGTGCCTGTCTGCCCACCCAGGTTGCCAAGATCAAAGCCTGCCTCAGCCTGCCTTCCAATGCTCATACCACACTGCCTGTCTGCCTGCCCTGTGGGCAAAGCTGAAGCCCTGCCCCAGCCTGCCTACCTCTCATACCAAGGTGCCTGTCTGTCTACCCTGGCAACTCTGGGTGATGTGCCCCACTGGCCTCATAATCCCACTGCTGCTGTCTGCTGGCCCATGGGTGCTCTGCCCTGGCAAATCCAAATGTGCCCACGCAATCCTGCTGCTGCCATCTGCTGCTGTATAGAAGCTCTTCCCTTGCAAATCCTACCATCCTGGCTCCATGGGTGCTGCGCACAGGCAAATCCTGCTGCTGCTGTCTCTGCTGTTCCCCGGGTTCTGTGCTCGGTCAATCCAATATCCGCTGCTGCTGCCAATGCTGCCTCTGCTGTCTGTGTCATGGGTTCTGTGCCCCGGCAATCCAATGTCCATTTCTGCTGCCTCTGCTGTGCCATGGGTTCTGTGCCCGGGCAATCCAATGTCTGCTGCTGATGCCAATGCTGCTTTCTGTGCCATGGGTTCTGTGCCCCGGCAATCCAATGTCTGCTGCTGCTGCCAATGCTGCCTCTGCTGTCTGTGCCACGGGTTTTGTGCCCCGGCAATCCAATGTCCGCTGCTGCTGCCAATGCTGCCTCTGCTGTCTGTGCCA
>QEPC01013865.1:18143846-18221803 GCA_003113815.1 Sphenodon punctatus
CAGGTGCACGTACTTGGCTTGGTTACATTGAGAATAAAGGGTCAGACAGAGCAGAGTGAAAGAGGTGAGTTTTAAGGAGAGATTTGAAGGTATGAAGGGAGGGGGCAAGGCGGATCTGGACAGGGAGGGATTCCAGGCATGGGGCAGCAAGGGAAGGTGTGGAAGGGTGAGAGAAGGGACAGAGGAGGAGCGAAGTGCATGGGCTGGAGTATGGAGAGAGATAAGCGCAGAGAGGTAGGGGGGAGCAAGCGATGTCTGCTGCTGCAATGTCTGCTGCTGCTGCCTCTGCTGTGCCACAGGTACTGTACCCTGGCAATCCAATGTCTGCTGCTGGGTGGCCACGTAATTCACCACCGGGCAAGGCTTGACTAATTGGCAGAATAGCTTGTTCAGATCCAGAAACTAGGATGCAAACCTGCAACGCCTGGCTGAGCAGAGGTGCCAGCCACCGATCCCTGACCAGGCCTCTGCCGCTGCTCCACCGATGCCAGCCAGCCTGCAACGCACAGTCAAGCAGGGGTGCCAGCCACTCCAGCCCCAGGACCCACTGTCAGAGTTCTGGGGCCTACGTTCCAGGCAGGGAGGGCTGTCATTTCACTTCATTGTCCACAAGTGTCCCACATTGAGTGCAGCCAGACAGTCTGCAAGGCCCGGCTGAGCAGGGCTGCCAGCCACTCCAGCCCCAGGACCCACTGTCAGGGTTCTGGGGCCATCATTTCACTCATGGGGAGCCGTCATTCCACTTCAACTAGAAGCTACCACTCTGGTCCCAACGCCCACCATCAGGGTTCTAGGGCCGTCATTCCACTCATGGGGAGCCATCATTCCACTTCATCTAGAAACTGCCACGCTAGTCCCAGGACCCTCCATCATGGTTCTGGGACCGTCATTCCGCTCATGGGGAGCTGTCATTCCACTTCATCTAGAAGCTGCCACTCTAGTCCCAAGACCCACCATCAGGGTTCTGGGCCATCATTCCGCTCACGGGGAGTCATCATTCCACATCATCTAGAAGCTACCACTCTCGTCCCAGGACCCTCCATCAGGGTTCTGAGGCTGTCATTCTACTTCATCTAGAAGCTGCCACTCTAGTCCCAGGACCCATCATCAGGGTTCTGGGGCCGTCATTCCGCTTATGGGGAGTCATCATTCCACTTCATCTAGAAGCTGACACTCTAGTCCCAGGACCCACCGTCAGAGTTCTGGGGCCGTCATTCCACTCACGGGGAGCTGTCATTCCACTGCATCAAGAAGCAGCCACCCACTTCAGCCGCAGGACCGCCCATCAGGGTTCTGGGGCCTACGTAACAGGCACGGGGGGCTGTCCATCCACGTCATCGAGAAGCTGCCACGCTAGTTCCAGGACCCACCATCAGGGTTCTGGGGCCATCAGTCCGCTCATGGGGAGCTGTCATTCCACGGCATCAAGAAGCAGCCAGCCACTCCAGCCCCAGGACCCACTATCAGGGTTCTGCAGCCTATGTTCCAGGCAGGGAGGGCTGTCGTTCCAGTTCATTGCATGCAACTGCTCCACCGATGTCTGGCAGCCTGCAATGCCTGGCCAAGCAGGGGTGCCAACCATCAAGCCCTGGCCAGGCCGCTGCTGCCGCTCCATCGATGCCAGCCTGCAATGCCCTGCCCCTATGGGTGCCAGCCACCAAGCCCCAAGTCTTCCCAACCTCTTTTGCTGCTGCTGCTGCTTCTGCTACTGCCACCACCACTGGGTCCCAGACGGCCAGCCCTGGCACCACGGGCACCCCCCAGGGGTCAAGTGCTGAGCCTGCCTGCCCAGGGTGCCAAGCACCAAGCCTTCCCAGTCTCTGCTGCTGCTGGGTCTCAGACGGCCTGCCAACCCTGGCACCACAGGCATCCCCAGGGGCCAAGCGCTGAGCCTGCCCATCCGGGCAACCCGGTGTGCCAACCACCAAGCCTTCCCAGTCTATGCTGCTGCTGGGTCTCCGATGTCCTACCAGCCCTGGTGCCACAGGCACCCCCAGGGGCCAAGCGCCGAGCCTGCCTGCCCGGGCAACCCGGGGTGCCAAGTGCCATGCCTTCCCAGTCTCTGCTGCTGCTGCTGGGTCTCAGACGGCCTGCCAGCCCTGGTGCCACGGACACCACCAGGGGCCAAGCGCCAAGCCTGCCTGCATGGGAAACCCAGGGTGCCAAGCCTTCATAGTCTCTGCTGCTGCTGGGTCTCCGATGGCCCGCCATGCCACCACAGGCCCCCTGGGGGTCCCTGGAGTGCTTCAGTAAGAAGTTCATTCCATAAGCTACTTGGTTAATAGCCATTAACAGACCTAGTCTCTAAGAACTTATCCAGACTTTTTGTAAACCCAGCTATACTACTGGTCTTCACAACGTCTTCTGGCAACAAATTCCATAAGTTAATTATGCGTTCAGTGAAAAAGTACTTCCTTTTATTTGTTTTAAATCTGCCAGCAGCTAGTCTCATAGAGTGTCCCTTAGTTCTAGTACTATTTGAGAGGGTAAATTATTATTATTATTATTAACAAACATTTATATAGCGCCAGCAGTGTACCTGGCACTTTACAAAGTAATAAAATAGACACGGTCCCTGCCCCTAGGGCTTACAATCTGAGATAACAGTTCCCTATCTACTCGTTCCACACCACTCAAGATTTTATAAACCTCTATCATGTCCCCTCTCAGTCTTCTCTTCTCTAAGCTGAAGAAACCCAGCTTGTCAAGCCTGTCTTTGTACTGAAGCCGTTCCATACTCTTTATCATTCTCATTGCCCTTCTCTGTACCTTTTCTACTTCAGCTATGTCTTTTTTGAGAAGGGGCAACCAGAACTGCACACAATATTCCAGGTGCACCATTTATTTGTATAGAGGCATTATGACCTCCTCAGTTTTATTCTCTATCCCTTTGCGAATAACACCTAACATTCTGTTTGCTTTTTTGACTGCTTCTGCACACTGGGCTGAGGATTTCAGTGTATTGTCCACAATCACTCTCAGATCTTTTTCCTGAGTGGTAACTCCTAGCTTAGTACCCAGCATTGTGTAGTCATAGTTTGGATTATTTTTCCCTATGTGCATCACTTTGCACTTGTCCACATTAAATTTCATTAATGAATACATTAAATCAATGTATTCATTAATGAATACATTAAACAGCACCGGTCCCAATATAGATCCCTGGAGCAAACCACTTTTTACATCTCTCCATCGCAAAAACTGACCATTCAATCCTACTCTTTGCTTCCTATCCTTTAACCAGTTACCAATCCATAGTAAAACACTACCTCCTATCCTATGACTTCTTAATTTTCTCAAGAGTCTTTTATGTGGGACCTTATCAAATGCTTTGTGGAAATCCAGGTACACTAAATCTACCAGGTCTCTCTTGTCCACATGCTTATTTACACCCTCAAAGAATTCCAACAGATTAGTGAGACATGACTCACCTTTGCTAAATTCATGTTGACTCTTCCCCATTAAACCATATTTATCAACATGGCCGACCATTCTGTTCTTAATGATAGTTTCCACCATTTTGCCATTTGTCAGTTTGCTCTAGGACCTCCTCCAGTCACGTTGATTTGTGACAGCTCTTCCAATTCATTACTTACAAAATAAAGTTCAGACGTGGGTATCTCCCCAATATCCTCTGCAATGAAGACCGAAGCAAAGAACTCATTCAGTTTCTCTGCAATGACCTTTTCCTTCCTAAGTACCCCTTTCAGCCCCATGTCATCTAATGGCCCAACAGGCTTCCTGTTTCTGATGTACTTGAAAAAGGTTTTATTATTAGTTTTAGCATCTTTCGCAAGTTGCTCCTCAAATTTCTTTATGGCCGCCGGCCTTATTAACTTTTTACATCTACTTGGGGCTCTCTTTCAATTTTTTAAAGGCTGCCCTTTTAACCCCAATAGCCTCCTTCACCTCACCATTTAGCCACACAGGCAGATGTTTGGTCCTCTTCCTGAGCTTTCAAGATGGTGTTTTTAAATAGTCTCTACGCTGCCTGTAGACATTTAATTCTTGCAACTGCTCTTTTAAGTTTCCCTCTAAATAGTTTCCTCATTTTACATAGTTCCCCTTTCTAAAGTTATACGTTACCACAGTGGTTTTATTTGGCATTTTCCCTCCTGTGAGTATGTCAAATTTGATTATATTATGATCACTATTGCCCATCGGCTCCAGCACCGTTACCCCTCGCACTAATCCTGCACTCCACTTAGGACTAGATCCAGAGTGGCGCCTTCTCTTATTGGTTCCAGGACAAGCTGTTCCAGGTAGCAGTTTTTTATGACATCTAGAAATTTTATCTCTGCATCCCACCCCGAGGAGACATTCACCCAGTCAATATGAGTAGCCTGTCTAATCTTCCTTAGCATTTCACAGTCAGTCTCACTGTCCTGGTCAGGAGGACGATAGTACAGGCCGACCGCTATACACTTCCCCGTCATACATGGAATTTCTATCCACAGAGATTCCAGAGAACCATTTGCTTTCTTTACAATATTAATCCTGCTTGACTCAATGTTGTCTCTTACATATAGCACCACCCCACTACTAGTTTGATCTACTCTGTCATTTCGATATATTTTGTATCCTGGTAATACCGTGTCCCATTGGTTGTCCTCATTCCACCAGGTCTCTGAGATTCCTATTATGTCTATAGCCTCATTTAACACAATACACTAATTCTCCCATCTTACTTTTTAGACTTCTAGCACATGTATATAGACATTTAAATGTATCCTTTTTATTTTTAATCTGTTAATTGTAAGTAACTTTTAGGTATTTGGGGATCAATAAAGTTTGACTGTTGCAAACTGATTTCCACCTGAGCTCCCGAGCACGTTACTGTTGACCTCATGTGGCCAGGTGAGATGAGAAAACCAAGGGCTAAAGTTCCTTAGAGAATGTTCACCATTGTGTCATCATCGTCTTCTTCTTCTCCTTCTTCAAGTGTGAGAAATCACCACTCTGAACAGGGCCGGCCTTACCGTAAGCGGGGCCCAGGGTGGGGAAGAAATGCAGGGCCCTCCTCAACCCGGGGGTGGCGCGTCAGCTGGGTCTGGGATTGGGGATGGGTGGAGAGGCACTCCCCTTCGCCCATCTCCAAGCTTGAGCGGCCATACGGATTCCGATTGGATCACTTACCTGATCCGCTGCTGGTGCCGCCGCCACCGTCTCTGGTCTGGGTCCCATGCCACCCCCACTCTGCTGCCTGGCACATTCTCTCAGCCAGGGGGAATGAGGGAGAGAGAGGCAGAGACCCCACCTCTCCCTCAGTTCCCCTGGCCAAAAGATCCAGGCAGGCAGCGGGGCCAGCGGCGAGGCGGGGTCTCTGCCTTCTTCTCCCTCACTTCCAGCAGAAGTGAGGGGGAAGAAGCAGAGGCCCCACCTCTCCCTCACTCCCCCCCCCCAAGTGCCTGTCAGTCTCTCGGCCAGGAGAACTGGGGGAGAGGCGGGGCCTCTGCCTCTCATTCCCCCTGGCCGAGACTGTGCCGGCAGTGGAGGGGGGGGCACAGAGTCGATTTAAAAACAAAAACCAAACAAAAACCCAAACCCGCAGGGCCCTGAAAGGCTGCCTCTAACTGCCCCGCGGTAAGGCCGACCCTGACTCTGAATCCAAGTGACATTTATCTCCTGGAAGGACTGGTTATGATGACCTTTGACATAAGGAAAGTGGCCATTGTGCAAACTTGTTGCCCCACATACTTTTATTTGCTGAAATGCCACATTGAGCACCTGGAAACCAAACAAATAGGGGAGCTATAAAAGAAGCTTGATGTAGTTTAAAGGCATGCTGAACCATTTCTGACAGCTTGACTGAGAAAGTTTAAGTCGAGAGAGAGAACGTGCTCGCCAAGTTGGCTCACTGGAGACAACATAGCTCAGATATCTTTTAGTCATCAAATTCTGTTGGTGAGAACCTCAGACCTGGGGGCCAAATACAGCCTGCGGCAAGTTTTTATTTGGCCCCTTTCCAGTTCCTGGATCTGGCCCCTGGATCCAGTTCCTCCTACTCCATGATCTGGATCCTCCACTTCCTGCCCCTACCCACTGACCTCTCTGTAGTGCTTGTACCTTATACTAATTTTCAAAGTGGCTCCTGGGACGGAAAAGGTTCCTCACCTCTAGTATACAAGCTTTCAGGCCACTCAAGACCTTTCCCCGGTCATATCAGGAGTCAGCGATCTTTATGTGCTTTCTCCACAGAACACACAGAAAGAACTTGCCTGACTACTTACAGGCCTAAGGAAGGGCCCTGTCTAGTCCAAAAGCTTGCACTCTCTCACCAACAGAATGAGACAGCATCTACGCTGTCTCCAATTCTGAGCAAGTTTAAAGAGGTCATAGGAGCCCAAGTCAAAAATATACACTGCAAAAGCCTAGCCTCTAACAAACACAGGTGTAGCTAAGTCAAAATGGGGCCTGGTGCAGAAGATGGGATAGTGCTTACCTTGCTGGCAGGGGATGCAGCTACACCAGAGCATGCCTCTCCCCTAAGCTGGGAGCCATTGCACATGCACAAATGGCCACCAGACTGTTTTGCGCATACACAAAATGGTCGCTGCCCTTAACCAAAATGGCAGTGATGCTAGTGTCACCATTTTGGTTAAGGGCAGCGACCATTTTGTGCATGCACAGAACAGTCCGGTGGCCATTTTTCACATGTGCAATGATTTTTTTCTTGGACAAAAAGTAAGAACCAGGATTTCAACGAGGGTCGAGAGAAACTCGAGGATGAAATTCAGCCCTAACACTGACATAATACAAAAAAGCGGGGGAGGAAACCAAATAATTAAAATATACCCATCCCCAGACCACCAAAAACTTGCCTAACCAAAAATACACTATTCCAGAACATGCATAGGCTTGAGTTTTGACAAATCTTCGGAGGAAGTGATTTCTACAACTAGGAAACAGCCACTGAGAATGCCTCTGGCAGGGGTGTAGTCGTGGTGCAAAAGATGGATGAGCCCCCTGCTGGGGCACTCCACTCCAGTGTGCATACGCATTCTTCACGGGTGGGCCCACCAGGCATGTGGGCCCTGGTGCAGTTGCACCTATGATAGCTACCTGCATCCTCACCATCCACACCTGACACTGAGGGACCACTAGTAAGCTGCTCCCAACTGACTGAAGCTCAATGGGATACAAGCACAATACGAGGACTGTCTTAATTTTGGAAAGAGGGTTTGGCGTATCCTCACACACCTCATGTTAGGGTAGGCAAGGAGAATTACATTCTGGGAGGGGCAGAAGAGCTGCCACACCTCTTTTCTCAAGTGCACTGGCATCACAATACCCAGAAGGGGCAGGGCCAGGGGAAGCCAGGAGAGAGGGGTGCAACCACATCCTCTTGCCCTCCCCTCCCATGTCCATGGGGTATAGGGCCCAAGCAATCCTTATCCTTACCATTGAGAGGAAATTGTGCCAGTCTTGAAAGAACTTCCATACATGCTTTAAACAAACAGAAACTTTTATTCTTCATCAGTACTTAATATTTTAATCATTCTGCTTAGTTTCCTCCATTCTAAAAAACAAAACAAAAAACCCAATATCTCAATAGTCAATAGGATCTCTTATCAAATCCAGTCACATCTCAGTAAGGCGGTTGGGTTTTCTTTATAAGTGCATGTTAAAAAATTAGTGTTTTGATCTATAACCACCAGGCAACCTTTATTCTTCCACCAGCTGCTGAAGAGAGATGCCCTGGCTCACAATTGCAAACCAGTCAGACTTTACAACACAGATTCTCCAGCTTGTTGAGTGGGGGGCTTTGTAGGACAGACACGTTTTGGAAGCACCTCAGTATGTTTTCTTTTATATGCATCTCCTCTGCTTATGCCAGGATGTTTTAACAACAACATTATTGGGCATCTTCCTAGTAGTGGATTAAGAGGAAGGCAAATAAAACGAGAATGCTAACAGCAATCTACTGTTTAAAAACACACTATATTTTGAAATGGAAACCTAGAGAACTGCAGCCATTAAATAGTAGTGGTTAGCTGTAAGGTATCTGTAAGGAGCAAGGAAGAATGCCCTCTGCAAACATAAGACATTCTCCTTCACCCTATTTCTTTCCCAGTGGAAAATACACATGCTGTGGGCTAAGCAACGAAAGAATCCTCTTTTCAGACAGTATTTGCAAAAAAGCAGTTCTCTGCAGTAAAACCTGAACTAATGAACTCCAATTTCTAAAGGGGAGAATAAGGATCACAGTGGTATTTTGCAGTTACAAAGGGGTCATATCTCCCCACCACGTGCACCTATTGTTGACATTTTGCATCCCTAACTTACATTTGGGCTCTCTGGCCCTCTACCACATTGGCCTGAAAGATCATAAGTTAGGGGCGAATGCAGCAGCCTGCTTTATAAAGCGGGGATGAGGAACCTCAGGCTCAGGGTTATTTGGCCCCTTTCCACTTCCTTCCCCCAAGTACTTAAAGACTGATCTCGAGGTACACCCAAAATATTCCTTAAAAAATAATTTTGTGGAATCTCCATTCTTGTTGTGTATCCTAACACAGTTATTTTCCCTCCATATACTAATTGTGGTAAAACTTTTATTCTAAAGATATTAATAAGCTGTTCAAAAGGGACCAACGGTGCTGCATAATATAATTTAAGTATGCCTCCTGCCACTTGGTGCGCTTTTGTGATTAAATTATCATTATTAATCCTCCAAGATCGAGAAGTAGCAAAAATAACCCCTAAATAAGTACACTGATGTACTTGAGTCAGAGGGTGCAGAAGCCCCGTCTGAGCTATCTCCTCGCTCCCTATTCTCCATTTAAATCCTGTAACAGTTGTACCAAAGCTCAAGACAACCCTGAAATCACTGATCTTAGTAAAATTGGACCAGGGGGTTAGCATATAATCTACGATACTTGATCCTAAATTAGAGTCAAAAATATAATCCCCGACCGGGTCTGAGAGGGTACCCCCATTGATCACTACGAGCCCTTGCTCAGAAATTATCTTCAATAAATTCTTCCCATGATTATTAACAGTCAGTTCTGCGGTTCTTCGTGTCAGGATTTTCATCCATGACTGCAGTGTGTTGTCAAGCATATCTGAGTCTAAAACAGCAATTCTTGCATTAAAATCCCCCAACACCAGGATTGTGGCTTCTACATGGTCCTTCATCATTAGGCCTACAAAATCTTCCAATTGCACCCATATCTGAGGGTCATAATATTTGGATGCTTCAGGGGGATATAAATATTTATTATCACATAGTTACCCAGTATGGGGGATATGACGTTAACAGCTATACAGTTTTTCATAGTAGTGGCAATTAATCCCACTTTGGCAGGCACCTTTGTGGTTATCAAAGTGGCCACCCCTCCTGATAATCTGCCTCTTTTCCCTTGACCAACTCCAGGTGCTGTGAACACTAAAAAGTTTCAATCTGGAGGAAGTCTCCCTCCACTGCCGAGAGCCAAATCTCCTGGAGACAGACAATATCAGAAGTGCTGATAAACTCTCTCCATTCTTCATCTCCCAATTTGCTCTTGATCCCCTTAATGTTCCATGATAAGCAAACTAACCCTGGTGTCTGTGTCTGTCATAAGGGGGAATTTCAGTCTGTAACAGGGCTGTAGGCGATACTAGGGTTATGAGCCCATAAATAATCTGTCCGCTCCTTCTCTAGCACTTTCCTTAAATTAGGGTCTAGCAGGGAGCTGACTCTCACTCTACATACCACCGTTATGTCAGACGAGGACTGAGTGGAGGAAAAGCTCCCTATCTCCAGTAGCTCGTTTTCCAACTCAGCCTCTGCCAGATATTTTAAATGACTTGAATGCTGTCCATCCTCGCCTGGCCATTTAAGTGAATCTGTCGAACCTGTTATGTCCAGTGTTAGCCACTCCTGACAGTTTTCTCTTTGCTCCACCCGAGATCCACGCAAGATGCCTTCCATTTCATGCGAAACGAAAATCGCTCTCGCAAGGGTATTTTCGATTCTCTGGATAAATACCCTCCTGGACTTCAAGCGACCCCCTCGCTTTCCAGACCATATCTGACCATTTGATGTTATTAAACAATAACTCCCACCGATAAACCAACCTCTGTCTATGAGGACTTAAAAACCCTTAATAGCCGAAGTTCCCAACTTAACTTCCATTATTTCACAAACTCTATAAACTTTGTCTCGTCAAAACGTCTAAATTTTAGAAACTTGAAACTCCTATTCTTATTAAAATAGAATGCCATGGCTGGTGCCCACCTCTCCTTAGTTTCTTGAGGCCACACTTTTAAATGTGCCTCTTTCTTCCTCATAGGAGACCCCAAGATTTCATTAGAGCTTTTGGTCCCAACAATATTAGCTTTTTTACTACGAAGGGATCTTGAATTAACAATATGGGGACTCTTACCCTTCTTCTTTGGTACAGCTTCCTTCAGCCCCCTATTCTGTTTTGGAGTGGCAATAATATCCTGAGATTGAGACTGTGGTTTCAATCTGATAAGTCCAATCTTATCGGAGGTCTGGATAGCTACATCTCTTTCAGAAATATTCGCTGTATCCACTAGATTAAGTTTGGCTGTTAGTGTGTTAAATTCAAGCCACAGTCCCCCCACTAAAACTTTCATTGAAAAGAGTAAATTATAGAAATGGGCCATTTTCTCTCCAAATTCCTTATATTGATTTACAAAGCCCTGCATGGTCTGAGCCCCTCATATGTCGGGGACCGCCTCACCCTCCGCACATCAGAGCGATCCCTTCAGTCCACTGGGGGCGCCTTTCTGGAGGTCCCCCGTGTAAGACAGGGGGCCACAATGGAGAGGGCGTTCTCGGTGGCCGGGACATGGTTATGGAATTCCCTCCCGGAGGAGACTCACCTGGCCACAGGCCTGTTGGCCTTTTGACGTGTCTGTATGACTTGGCGGTTCACCCAGGCCTTCGGAGGGGAGGGTGGGGAGGGGGTGGGGGTTGGTTTTTAGTGATGTTTTTAAATTGCTGAGTGTTGATTTATTGTTGTTTTTTATTGTTATATTGGGATTTATAATATTGTATGCCACCCTGAGATGCCGTAGGCATGAGGGGGCAGGTAACAAATGGAAATAAATAAATAAATAAATATTGAGTGTCCAAATCTAATTCTAACCTTACATTTAGATCATCAAATTTTCGATTAAGAGATCTAAAGTGCTGATCAAGATACGAGCAGTAAGAGCAAGGACCAGGAGAAGCTTTGTCCATTAGAGTTGGATAAATGGGGGCTTCTATTCGTGGAGCAAATCTACTTTCTTTAACTTTAGTACCATCATTTTGCCCACCAACAACTGTAAAAAAAGGATGTCAATTTGGACTGTGCCAAAGCTGGCGATTTCAGTCCTTTGGAGTCTCTTTCTGCTCACTCAATTTCTTCCGCCAAGGAGGGAGGGGCATTCAAAATACGGGATCTGAGCTCCATTTTAGAATTAATACTGCTACCTAGGGGCAATTTAATTGGGCTGCCACCTGATGAACAACCAAATTCCAATTGCTCAGAGGTCTCTCAGCCTCCGGCCTCATGCCCATGCCCTTAGACGTGCGGCCCACAGTCCTAAAAAGTTGTGGCTTCAAAAACGGGCAAATTAAAGCAGGTGCAGCCTACAGCTCCTCAACTCCACTGCCCCTCATGCATGTATCCAATACTCCACGGGGAGGTGGGTGTACTCACTCACAGTCTCACTCTACAGGATGCCTTTTATCGAGTTTCTGAAACATTCTAGTTGGCTGGGATTGGCCCACATTTCACCAACTCCTTATCTCCTTGACGATAGTGAGCTCCACCGCTGCTCCCCAGGGTTCCAAGTTTCCCCAGCGAGAGCGGGTCAAGTGTAGCATAACCCCATATCCACTCCGGGGATGATCAATGCCTCCCTTCGAGAGGGCAGAGTGCCGAAATGTTTGAAGGAGGCAGTGGTCCGGCCTCTGCTCAAGAAACCATTGCTTGACGTTGATTCACTCGCCAGCTGTCGGCCAGTCTCAAACCTTCCCTTTTTAGGTTAGAAGCTATTAAACGGGTGGTGGCTCAGTAGCTCCAGGAGCATCTAGATGGTCTCAGCTTCCTAGATACCTCCCAGTCTGGCTTTCGCCCAGGGTATGGCACAGAGACTGCACTTGTGGCCTTGGTCAATGGCCTGCACTAGGAGATGGATCAGGGACGTTCAACCTTATTGGTCCTATTGGATCTCTCAGCTGCTTTTGACACGGTTGATCATGGGCTGTTGGTGACTCGCTTGCAGGACCGGGCCGCACTGGGTGGGACGGTTCTACAATGGTTCCGTTCCTACCTAGCCGGTAGGACCCAACAGGTGGTGCTGGGGGATAAGTCATCTTCCCCGTGACCTCTCATGTGGTGTCCCGCAAGGTTCTATTCTGTCCCCACTCTTGTTCAACGGATACATGCAGACATTAGGCAAGGTCATGAGGCGGTTCGGAGTGAGTTGTCATCAATATGCTGATGACACTCAGCTGTACCTCTCATTTTCATTGGACCCAGGCCCGGCAGTCTCTGTGCTTTCCCGGTGTTTGATTGCTGTGGGGGACTGGATGAGGCAGAGCCAACTCAAGCTGAATCCTGACAAGATGGAGGTAATGTTGGTGGGGAGAGCAGCGGGTGTGACTTCCCCTGTCATTGATGGGGTTTGTCCCCCATTGGTCTCCCAGGTGCGGAGTCTAGGGGTGCGCATGGATTCCCAGTGGAGTCGGTGGCGAAGGGGACTTCCCGACAGTTACATCTGGCTCAGCAGCTTTGGCCTTATGTTTCCGACTCCAACCTGGCCACCGTCATGCATGCTTTTGTTACCTCGAGACTGGACTACTGCAACATGCTCTACGTGGGGCTACATCTGGTGATGGTCTGAAGGCTGCAGCTGGTGCAGAGTGTGGCGGCCCAGCTCCTTATGGGGTCGGGTCGCCAGGAGCACATTACACCAGTGCTTCGTTGTCTGCACTGGCTGACTATTTTCTTCTGGACCCAATTCAAGGTGTTGGTTCTTACCTTTAAAGCCCTACATGGCCTCGGCCCGACTTCTCTGCAGGACTGCCTCACTCCCCAGGTCCTCAATCGGCCCCTGCGGTATGCTGGGGGTGCCTTCGTGGAGGTCCCCTGAATAAATTGGGGGCCACTATGGAGAGAGCGTTCTCAGTGGCTGCACCTCGGCTGTGGAACTCCCACCCGGAGGAGGCTTGCCTGGCCCCGGACCTACTGACTTTTTGTCAGGTTTGCAAAACCTGGCTGTTCCGCCAGGCATATGATGAAGGGGATGGATGAGGGAGGGAGGATTAGGGTGGGCGTGGTTTTGCTTTATGTTTATATTTTTATGGCTTCACCATGTTGTTTTATATTGCTATTTTATATGTTTTATACTTTAAATTGTTTTAAATTGTAAGCCACCCCAAGCTGCAAAAGGGTGGGGTATAAAATTGTAAAATAAATAAATAAACGACATGAGAGTAGAGAGGATCGCCAATAGGGGTGTGCACCAGGCCCCCATGTCATTTTCGTTATTAAAAAATGTCATTTTCGTTATCGTTATTAACGGCAATGTCGTTTTCGTTTTCATTGTCATCATTTTTTGGTATCATTTTTGATATAGTTTTTGTTATTGGTATCAATATCGGTATCGTTTTTGTTATCGGTATCGATATTTGTTATTGTTATTGATATCGGTACCCTTTCAAAGAAAGATTTTATTTTTGGTATCAGTATCATTATTGATGCCTGTGCATAACTAATATTTTTCTAAATCTAAGGGAAACAGGGGAAGAGGAAAGGAAAACTATTATCTAATCAATTATCTATATAACTATTCTAATCAAATCTATATGTCTATAATATATATATATATCTAATCTATACTACCTGTCTCTATATAATGTATGGGGGGAGAAGGGCAGGGAAAGGGAGAAGGAAAAATGTAGGGTACGAGGAAGGAAAGGTATTGGTGGGAATACCTAATCAATCAATAAATACAGTGAGGGCTAGGGAGGATTTTTTATGTGCAAGCACCACAGTTCTGTAAACGCAACCTGACAAGCAGAGCTCTCACACAACGGAGAGAAAAAACCTGGCTCTTCCATTATAAAGGGTTACAGTGCCCTCCACCAGAGCCCCTCTTATTGGTTGTGGGAGGCAGCAGGCATTGAGCAATCACAGAGTCCCATGACTGCTTGTGCTGCCCATGGTCAGGGATACATTCATCAGATACTGCTGAGCTGCTTGCCCCTCCCAGCAGAAGCACAGTTCAAGAGTTCAACACTGTTAAGACTCCGAGAGGTCTGCTCCCTCCTCCCCTCTCTACATTTTCCCTCCAAAACCCAACTGCCACAGCACTAATAATAACAACGATAATGACATTGTCGTTTTTGTTTCTTGTTATCGTTTTTATTATTTTTGTCATCGTTTTTGGTATTGTTTTTGATATCGGTATCAGTATCGTTACCGTTTTCGGTATTCTCAGTTGTCGATTTTGGTATTCTCGGTTGTCGTTTTCGTTATCGTTATTCTTGGTTGTCGTTTTCATTATTGCAATAACAAAAACAAAAAAATTTGTTATCATTGTAATAATGAAAACGACATGCACACCCCTAATTTTACAGTAGCTTCCCAATGTCCCGCACTTCTATGCAGTCTCTCCCCCTCTTCCTACTTTTTTCCCAACGGACAATGCAGTCTGTTCTCTCCAGCAGAGATGGGTGTCGGGGGTGGAGACGAGCTGTGGTGCTTGTTGACACTGGCTCAGACCAGCCAGCCTTTTCAGTATTGTGACATCCAGTGAGGTACACTCTTGACAGCCAAGTAGAGCGGATGGAATTATAGAGTGGCAGGTGTCTTGCATGCTCCATTAGGAAGTCCGAACATTTTATTAATTATAAAATTGACATGATTAACCTTAGTATTGTGAAATTTGTGGTGACGGATCACTGGCGTAAGCGGTTCACGCTGTCCAAATGTCAGCCAGATTGGTTGGATAACAGCTGAGATAGCATAGTTTGAAAAATGCACTTTGAAGCTGTTTTTTCAAAACTTAGACAGTCTTGATCTCGGCAGGGTAAAGGGGTTTTGTGTTGGTTGGGAGGAGGTGTAAGCCTTTTAGAAAAATCAAGGAGGCTGCCAGGGGGTGCCTTCTGTTTACTTTTTGTAAATCTGGTTAGTAGTTTTTAAGTTTTGACATCTTGAAAATTCAATGTTATCCTATGGAGACCATCCTGAGGGTGGAGTGCTTGCAAACATTCTGTGTGTAATGCAGAAACTGTTTAAAAGCAAACAGTCTTGAATACTGGGGAGTACAACTCCCAGCAGGCGCTGCTTGCTAGAGCCTATCAGTGCTGGGGTAAAAGAGGGAACTGCACCTCCCAGGAGACAGTGTGAATGACTGGTCAGCCATCTTTAGAGCTGATCTGGTGGGGAGAGGAGGAAAGCAAGGCCTATGGAAGGGAGAGAGTTGAAGGTCATTCTGATCTGATCCTGCCGCACAGCAGGCACTTTGGCTTGGGGGTCAGGGAAGCCGAGATGGCTAAACAGAGCTAACAAATCCCGCAGTGATGTTTGGGCTGGCTGATTTCCCCCCTAAACCTGCCCAGAACCACAGAGCGCATGGATTTCAGTGACAGCCCTTCCCCCTCCAAAAATGTGGGATGGTTGGGCTGTGGCTCCAATGGTGTGCCTCATTGGAGCAGCATAGCTGGGGCTGGGGCACTGGAATTTGCCTGGGATGGTCCCATGTCCAGGAACAGGACAGAGATTTATTCCAGAGACATGGACAGGAGGTGACAGGTGGAATGGAATCGATCTTCTTTCAGTGTTCTTAATATTGAGATTGTATTTTTATATGTTTTAAATTGTTTTATATTATGTTTTTATTGTTGGAAGCCGCCCTGAGCTGTGTTCAGGAGGGGCAGGGTATGAATAAAATAAAATAAATAAATAAATGCTTCTCCCTCCGACTTTTCCAACTCCACTAAGGAATGAAAGGTAGCCGGGTGCTCTGGGCTGATACAGTGGGCATTCTGCAGGAGTGGGGCAGGGAGATGATGGGGTCCTGTGCAGAGCAGCCCTGTGGGACAGAGTAGCAAGTGCAGTTCTCTTGGGAAGACTCTAAGAGCGAGCCTCAGCCCAGCGAGGGAAATCCTATGGGGGATTCACAATCACTTAATTGGATGTTGGAATGACAATAGTATTTATTTAGAAATTGGCACTGCTGTTGCCTCCAATCCTTCCAATGGCCATTCCATTTTATTAATTTCAATGCATACCCAGCTTCGTTTTAATTAAACATTTGTATACGACTCTATCCAGCTTCACTCTGCTCTGGGAGGGCAGTAGAGACTAGCGGGCAAGAGAGACGTTTGTGAGCCATTAGTCAGCTGTCCCATTTTCCCTAACTGAAATGAAAGAATAGAGGGAAAGGAGGGGGTGAGAGGCCAGATCATGCCCTCTTGTCCCCAACTTCAGTGTTGCCCCCAACCTGCAAAGAGGAAGAGGATTGGGGCTGAAAGACGAAGGCAAAGCGTGGGTGAATGGAGCCTAAGTTGTAAGTGAGCACAGTATGTGAGACTGTACAATGTCTTTACTGCTAACATGGCACGGAGGTTAAGGCAGGAGCCTTAACTTGCAATTTCCATGCTTTTTAGTGCATGATGAATCTGCAGGAGCCTTAACTCTACTTGTAAACTGGAGAATTTATTTATTATGGAATATCCAAGTTTTTTGTTAAATACAATGCAATGGAGAAAATTTGTCCTGCTGGTGTAGTAGAATTCTGAGCAGCATAACCACTATGGGAGCAGGGCTTAGGGGAGGCCAAGGTGAAAGAGCTGCTTCCTTCAGTTTAGAAGGTTGTTACTTCCTTCAAATAGCAAGCAAGCCGAAGCTGTATTTTTTACTGGTAGCTCCCTGCTTTACTAAGAATACAACAACTTTGGTTCTGTTTAAGCATTGCAAACTTCCAGAAACTGCTCTCTATGATCTCTCTAAATCATGGCTTGTACAGGAGTCTTCCACTCTACTCCCCACTGTCAGAGCCCTTTTCCTTGTGCAACACTGGCCAGTCTGCTTTCTAGGACCTTCCCCTTGCTAATTCACTCCTTGTACAGGGCTCCCTGAGTCTGCTGTGCCCATGTACAGGACTCCCCACCTGGCATAATGCTGCCTATCCTGCAGCTCTCCCCCTGTACAAAGCTCCCTCACTCAGTTCTTCTCTGTCCAGGGCTTTCCCCCAGCACAATTATGGCCATTATTCTGCAGCTCTGTCTCTACAAGACTTTACTGCCCTTTGGGACAGGGCTCTCTTTTTTGCACAGCGCTGCCCACTCTACAGACCTCCACCTGTACTGGTTTCCATATTCTGTATCCGCAATAAAGCTGCTCCCTGCAAAGTGCTCCTCCTGTGCATGGCTTCCACTGTGGAAGCTATTTACAGAGGCTCTGTCCCTACTCTCTCCCCTTAATCTCCCCCCACCCCTTTGTGTATGCTCCCTCCCTCCCTCAGCTGAGGCTTGTTCTTAAGAGTCCTCCCAAGAGGACTACACTTGCCACTCTGTCCCACAGGGCTGCTCTTCACAGGACCCCACCATCTCCCTGCCCCCCCCCTCCTACAGAACACCCACTGTATCATCTCAGAGCACCTGCTTATCCCTCATTCCTGGGGTTGGGAAAAGAGAATTGGTCACCTACCTTGGTGAATTCTTTTCTCTCCTGCTCTCCGGATACTAGGAGTGGGACCAAAGTGAAAAAATCAGGTATCGGTTTTACCGGTTACCGGTTTTAAAAAAATCGGCTTTATCGGTAAAACCGGTTTACCGGTACTGGTTTTTTTCATTGCTTTCAATGGGGAAGGGTCCCCATTGAAATCAATGAACCCCCCCCAACCTCCCCCCCCCCAGGCTCTGCAGGTGGAAGGGGGGACACCCCCCACCCACCCTGGATTTTTTGTTTTAAAACCGGACCGGACCCAGGCCGCCACTGGCTGCCCGGCAGCAGCCAGGGCTATGAAGGCAGCTGAGCTCTCCTCCGGGAGCCCACACGTGGCTGGCTGGGACTCTGGCAGCCGGCAGGCAAGACCGGTAACCTAACACACACACACACACCCAGATCGCCTTTTACCTGTGCTCCCTCCGGGTGGTGGCGACGGTGGCGGCACCAGCGCGGCGCAGGCCCGGCTGCAGCGCTGGCTTCAGCGCTTCACCAGGCCTTCTGGGGAAAACAATCCCCTTCTGTGGGGAAGACTGTCTGTCTGGCCAGGGACGCTGCAACTGTGTCCATCTTTGGTTTTTTAAAAAGTGGTTCCTTCTTTCTAGAAAAGGCGTATAAGGTATCCTGGGTCCTATTCATCCTATGGGATTTGTTAGGGTATTTCCACTCCTCCAAGCCTAATCTCTCGAATGCTTTATCTAGCAGGACCCCGTGGTTCTTGGCATGGACGTTGGGGATGTATTCCCTCTCCTCCTCCGGGGAGTCAGAGGAGTCCCCTTTTTGGGGCTTCTCCTGCAGTTGGAGGGTTTTTACTATTTTCTCTAGCAGCTCCTCTCTGTATTGGGGAGGGGAGATTACCTATCCTTGTCCTTTGGATCATCTTTCCTGCTATGAACTCCCCCTCCTCCATATCTGATTTGTCCCCTTGGGAGTTATAGTCAGAGGAGAACGACCCACTGGGCTGGGACTGGGACTGAGATTGGGGCCTGCTCCGCTTGGACCTTTCCTCAGTATCACTTTCCCCCAAAGATTGAGGAGAAGCTAATAGGTAGGCCACAGCGCCCCCTGGTGGGGTCCTGGGTTTCCCCATCCTTTTGGCCCTTGCTTTCTGAGGGGCTTTGTTTTTGGCAGGAACTCTCTCTCTCTTGCCCTTGGTCTGTAAATCACAAAGTCTATCTAGTGATTCCAAAATTTTCTCCATAGAGGTAGCCAGCGATGATATGGAAGCATCCTGACTGGGTACTTGCGTGTCCTGAGAAGCTGCTTCCTCCGGTACCTGGTCCTCCATTCTGCCCTTCCCCCCGCTCTCCCGCTGGAGGCTGTGAGTAGGGCTGCTCGGGTTCCGGCCTGAACCCGGGGAAGAGCCGGCTAGAACTGGGGACCTGCCTCAGTTGGGATCCTTCCCTGCTCGGCTTCCCTGCTCCCAGGTGCTGTGTGAGGGAGCTGGCCTGGGATTCCATACTGTTCCCCGAGCGGGTCTGGGAATGCCTTGCCCCATGGCCCCGCCTGAGGAGCTGTCCTGCCCCCTCCTCCGCCGTAGCGATCGGTGCCTCCGTTTCCTGGAGTAGCAAGCTGGCCGTGAAGCGGAGGACATAACACCAAAAAGAAATTTTTAAAAAATAAAATAAATAAACTTTCAATCACTCACACCCCTGTGGAGGCCCCAGTGAGATCTGAACTCATGACCGCTGGTTTACAAGACCAGTGCTCTAACACCTGAGCTATGGAGCCCCAGAGCGCTCAAATAAACCTCCTGTTGGTCCGAGGCAGAGATTAGACTGAAGATGGAGGGGGTAGCATGGTGTGCATGCGCAAAAAGAACTTTGAGTGCTGCCTCCTGGAGGTCAAAAGGGAGAGCTACCCGAACAGAAGAGTAGCCGGAGGCAGGGGGAGAAAGTTGGAGGGAGAAGCACTGAAAGAAGATGGATTCCATCCCGCCTGTAGCCTCTGTTCCTGTGACAAACCTCTGCCCTCTTCCTGCACCTGGGAGCATCCCAGGCAAACTCAAGCGCTCCAGCTCCAGCCATGCTCCTACAATGGGCACCCCACTGGAGCTGCAGCTCAGCCATCCCACATTTTGGAAGGGGAAGGGCTGTCACTGAAATCCATGCGCTCTGTGGTTCTGGGTGGGTTTAAGGGGCAAGATCAGCCACCCCACACATCACTGCGGGATTAGCTAGCTCTGTTGTTTAGCCATCTCGGCGTTCCTGGCCCCCAAGCTAAGGTGCCTGCTGTGCGGGATCAGATCAGAACGAGCTTCAGCTAGCTCTCCTTTCCACAGGACTTGCTCTCCTCCTCTCCCCACCAGATCAGCTCAAAATATGGCTGACCAGTCACTCACACTGCCCCCTGGGAGGTGCAGTTCCCTCTCTTTCCCTAGCACTGATGGGCTCCAGCAAGCAGCGCCTGCTGGGAGTCGTACTCCCCAGTATTCAAGACTGTTTACTTTTAAACAGTCTCTGCATTACACATAGAATGTTCACAAGCGCTCCACACTCAGGACGGTCTCCATAGGCTAACACTGAATTTTCTAGATGTCATAACTTAAAAACTACTAACTGGATTTACAAAAAGTAAACTAGAAGGCACCCCCTGGCAGCTTCCTTAAATTTTCTAAAAGGCTTACACCTCCTCCCAACCAACATAAAACCCCTTTACCCTGCAGAGATCGAGATGGTCTAACTTTTGAAAAAACAGGGTTTCAAAGCACAGTTTTCAAACTGCGATATCTCAGCTTTTATCCAATCGATTCGGCTGAAATGTGGAAAGCATGAACCGCTTACTCCAGTGATCCTTCACCGCAAACTGCATGATCTTAACCTTAATCATGTCAATTTTATAGAAAATAGAATGTTATGGATTTATAATGGAGGGTGTAACAGAGTTTAACTATTAGAACGCTACTGCGCTCTAATAATACTCCACCCTGATCTAAAGTTTGGCCGGGGCACTTGTGGTTTGTACAGTGTGGTCTTTCTAGCATTAGAAGCTTTCCTTAGGTGATCGAGTCATTTCCTATTATTTTTGATTAAGGTTATGTTAATGAAACTGGCTTTTCAAAGGGTAAAAAGAAGGACATGAAAGATCCACATTTCTCATCTATTCTGTGCCACTCTGATTTGGTGCTACATGGCCTCTTAGCAACATTTTCTTATGAATCATGCAACAGCGTTAATAGCCATCTTGTATATTAAAAATGCATTAACTGAGCTGCATGCAAAGCTTTACAGTTCAAACCTGCAAAAAATCCAAGTCGTCATTTCAACTGTAATGTGGCTGTACTATATGTATGCTAACATACAGTAATACAAAATCCTATACGGTCATAATTTTTTTTTAACTTTGTGTGATCCTCTAGCTGTTTACTGCCAACTATAAAAGGAAGCATTTGAGCGAGTACTATTCACTTCAGTAGGACTTGTGCCCCTAGTAAGGGCCTGGCATGGGTACCAGGCAGGGTGAAGTGTCATGCCCTTAGTGCAGTAGAGTCCTGGTTGATATGGCAAGAGATGCTGAGTTTCCCGATTGCTCTCGAGCAGTGCTGAATGAGCAGGCTTTAAGATGTGGGTTTTTTTTGCTGGAGCTAGGAAACTGGAAAATCAATTGGGAGTTTTCAGGAGAAAATCAGGATGGAGAAATAGTAACAAGCAATTATATAACTAGCCAAGGTGTGAGCAGGTGACTATGGCCCTTTTTAAATGGACCACAGTGGCACCTCAGTCCATGGCGGATGGGGGAAGGCAGCAGCAGGCGTGTGGCGCGGCACACAGATGCACACCCACCTCCATGCATCCCCCAATCCCTCCATGCACGAGCAATGGGTGGGAGGTGGGTGGAGTGAAGAGCGCGCACACACCGCCACCCATCCCCACCTGCGGTCACACGGACACCTCCCTAATCACCCATGTGGGTGAGGGGGGGGCGTTTCGTGTGAAAAGGGTCTATGCCACTTACTTGCATACACCCATCTGCAGGTCTCTTTAATACACCTGGCAGGAAATGGCATGGTGGAGTTTAGTTTTAAAGAAAATACAGTGGAATCTATTTAAGTAGAATTCGCGTAACTGCAATTTTTTGATAAGTCAGATTAATTTGTTTTCCCCAGCTGCAAGTCCCTAGGGATGTATTACTTCTTGATCTGGATAAGAACTCTAAACCCTGATAAGTAGAATTTTAAAGGTGTGGAGTTTATATCTACCCAGCTAAAAATATCTGGACATTAATGATTTTATGGCAGCATGTGACAAAATAGTGCAGTATATCACCTGTCCAGAGTCACACTGACAGCCAGGCAGAGAGCTGTGTGTGCAGTGTGTAAGTAAAACCCTGATAGTTCTGAATGGGAGACTCAAGGAAGCTATAAGAGGAGTGAGCACCCAAAACTCCGTCAGAACTGACAGGACTTTTACACACACACACATTCTCTCTCTCTCTCTCTCTCTCCTGTCTACTAGTGGTGGGACCCCGGGCCCATTACCGGCTACCGGATTTTACCGGTTTTGAGAACTATAAATACAGGTTATTACTTGGGGAAAGTGGCTTAACATGCTCTTTCTTACGTTAAAAAAAAAAAGAGAACGAATGCAAAAGGGTGGTGGTTTAAAAAAACTTATCCGAAAATCATTTAAATAGAATTTTAGTTCTTTTTACTCCACTTCCAAAGAAAAATCTTATGAACTGAAAGCAAGCATGAAAACTGAGGGCATTAGCTTTGCAAATTGCCAGTCAGATGCTTAAATGCTTGGCTCAAAGTACTCAGCACCTTACAAGAGCAAGCTAATGGACGATTTTTGCAGAAAGTGATGTGTTTGGAAATAAAGGAATATGCTTGAACTGTCTTTTCAAATCATATGCTGGTGCTGCAAACTGCTTTTGAAAAATCTGGAAGAGGAGAGAGAGAAAGAAAGGAGAATTGGTAACCTACCTTTGGTGAATTCCTTTCTCTCATATGCTCTGCATACTCCTCCTGCTCGGGTAGTTCTACCGTTGACTGCTAGGAGGCAGATAAACTTTTTTCTTCACTGCGCCTGCATCACGGAGCTACCCGGCTTCCTAGCCAGTCCGTTTGCAAGCTGAAAGATCTGATCTCCGGAAATAATCTAGAATCAATGGTTGTGAGAACAGGGCCCCTTCCCCTTTTGAAAACTTAACTGGGTGAAAAATCCCCACATAACTGTCAAACAGTTTATGTCCTCGTGCGAAAGCACCTTAACTAAAAACCGGACAAGAAGAACTGGTCCCACACCCCCTGCTACTATCTATGCTGCTTGGTAGGCCAGGTCAGAGGAGTATGCAGAGCATATGAGAGAAAGGAATTAACCAAAGGTAGGTTACCAATTCTCCTTTCTCCTCATATTTCTGCATCCTCCTCCTGCTGGGACATACCCAAGCAATCTGACCAAAATCAAGGGTGGGAGCCAGCAGCACTGGGAGAGTCCAGTACCACCTGCAGCACCCTTCTGCCAAAGGCAACGTCTGCTGATTGAAAAACTTTAATCTTATAATGTTTGACTAAGGTGTGAATAGAGGCCCAAGTGGTCGCCCTGCAGATTTCCTCGTGGAAGGCCCTCGCCTTAAAGGCGTATGAAGTGGCAGTGCTGCGCACCGAGTGTGCCCAAATCTGAAGGGGAGTAACTCTACCCTTTGCCTTATATGCCTCTACAATTCCCTGCTTCACCCATTTAGAGATTAACGTCTTTACAGCTTTACGCCCGATGCCCCGGTCTGATGTTCACGAACAAGGCTGTGGACTGCCTGAACCCCCTAGTCCTAGCTAGATAAACCTTTAGCACTCGCCGGACATCCAGCGTATGCCAGGTCTTTTCCTTAGGATGTACCGGTCTGGGGCAGAATGAGGGCAGAACGACTTCCTGCACCCTATGAAAAAAAGAATTAATCTTTGGCAAGAATGCCTCGTCCAACCTCAGGGTCACTGAATCCCTCTGGAAGGTACAAAAGTTGCTCTCCACGGACAGGGCCCCAAGTTTCGAGACATGTCTCGCTGATGTGACTGCTATGAGAAAAAACACTTTTAGAGTCATAAAATATAATACACGTTTCAAGGGTTCAAAGGGGGGCTTGGTAAGGGCCTCCAGCACTAAACTGAGATCCCAGGAGGGAACCCTATGCAGTATGGGGGGAGATAAGATTCTGGCTGCTCGGAGAAATCTCCTAACGTTCCTGTGGGAGGAGACTATTCTGTTAGAGACTGCTCTAAGTACTGAATCTATGGCAGCTGCCTGCCTGGTCAGGGTGTTAGCCCTGAGTCCTTTATCTAGGCCAAGTTGGAGGAACTCCAGGACCTGAGCCACCCCTGCTCGTTGGATCCTGGTTTTGCTGCAGTGACCAAGACACGAATGTCTTCCAAGTGGCTCGGTAGCTTCTTCTGGTGGCGGCTCTGCTAGATAGCTGGATCATGTTCAGCACCGCCTCCGAGTAGCCTCTTGCCCTTAGTGCTGAGTGCTCAAGTTCCAGGCTGTCAGTTTTAGCGCCTACGTTTCTGCGCAGCATACCGGTGGGTGATCAGTGTTGGGATGAGAGGCAACCTGCGGTATTGTGCCTGGTTGCACTCGATCAGCTCCAAAAACCATGGTCTTCTGGGCCACCAATGAGTTATCAAGAGAAGGTGCACTTGCTCCCTGATTGCTTTGGATATCGGCTTCTGAATTAATGGGATGGGAGGAAAGGTGTATAAGAGTCCCCTGGGTCAGGAACAGTTCAGTCCATCGGTCCATCGGTCCCCGCTTCTGTGCACTGAGTTCGGGACATGAAGCGGGGAACCTGAGAGTCCTCCTTGGTAGCAAACAGATCCATCAGAGGTAGTCCGACCCATGCTACCAGCTGTTGGAAGACAGATCTGTCCAGAGTCCATTCGTGTGGATCGAGGGTCTGACGGCTCAGCCAGTCGGCCTGTGTATTGTCTTAACCTCTGATGTGAAGTGCTTTCAAAGATGCTAGGTGCGACTGGACCCATGTGAACAGGTTGGCCGTCTCCCGGTGCAACTCCTTCGATCTCAATCCCCCCTGGTGATTGATATATGCCTTTGCTGTCACGTTGTCTGTGTACACCAGGAGGTGTCGAGAGGGAAACATCGGGTAAAGGTGTTGGGCTGTGAGCCGGATGGCTTTCAGCTTGAGGAAATCGATCCTTTTCGTCGCATCTCCCCTTGACCAGAGTCCCTGTGCTGTGTGCGTGCCAGGAGGCTGGCATCTGTAGTTAGAAATTGTTCTTGTTGGCTCTGTGAGAGGCACCCCCTCGCGGAAGGTTCCAGCCTTAACCACCAGGACATCGAGTCTTTTAAGTCCTGCAGAATGGGGACCCACAGATTGAGCCCAAGCATGAGCTCTCTCTGGAAACCCCTTAGCTGCCTCTGCAAGGGACGTAGGTTGAAGCGGCCCCATGTCACCTGTCCTATGCAGGATATAAGCAGTCCCAACAGCCTCACTAAGAGTTTGAGTCTTATGTGGTTGCGTAGTCTGAGAATCCGGACTAGTCTCTGTATCTTTCCCATCTCTCGGGAGAACGAACACGTGGTCTGAGGAGGTATCTATTAGGATACCTAGATGTTCCAATCTTTGGCTCGGTATAAGATGACTCTTCTCTCTGTTTATTAGGAAGCCATGCTTCTCCAAGTAACGGATGGTTCTGTCCCTACACTTTGTTGGGGGAGTTGCCCCTGATCAGGAGGTCATCGAGATATGCATATATATGGGCCCTCTTGCTGCGGAGGTTGGCTACTAGTGGAGCTAAGAGCTTTGTGAATGTCCTGGGGGCCGAAGACAGTCCGAAAGGTAGGGTCCTGAACTGCCAGTGCTCTCCGTTGTAGGCGAATCTGAGCCATTTCTTGTGAGGACTCCAAATTGGGACATGCAGGTAGGCCTCCCTGAGATCCAAGGCTGCCATCCAATCTCCCCTCTGCAGGCTCTGGCACACAGACGCCGCCGTTTCCATTTTGAATCTGCGTCTTCTCACGTGCCTGTTCAGTGCCTTGAGGTCCAGAACCGCTCTCCATTTTCCGAGCTTCTTGGAGACTAGGAATAGGATGGAATAAATACCTAAGAAACGCTCGTGCTCCGGCACTCTTTCTATTGCCCAAATGTCCTCTAGCCTCTGGATCTCGTTCGTTAGACCCAGGTGTTTTTGTGCGTCCTTGGCGACTGGGGAGGCCATGAATCTTTGTCTGGGTGTATGCTCCAGCTCTATTTGGTAACCTTCCACTATGCAGGAAAGGACCCAGGCGTCCGTAACCGAGTCCTCCCATGCTATTTTGATTCGCTGGAGTCTGCCTCCTACCTCCAAGGAGGCATAGTCAGGCGTCCTGCTTAGTATGGGCGGGTCCAAATTCTCTTGGTCTTCGCTTATTGAATCTGCCTGGTCTGAACCCCCTTCCTCGAAAGGCAAAGTTGTTTGTAAATTCTCTGTGGCCTTGGTTGTGAGATCTTCTGGAGGTGCCTCCGAAACCCCTGAATCTAAAGGAATGGCCTCGGAGAAAAACCCTTTTTGGCGCTACCTGCTGCAGAGTCTTCAGCTTGTCTTTAGTGTTTGCCTCTTCCAACACCTTTTTAAGGCAGACCTCAAAGAGCTTGGATCCCTTGTAAGGGGTCGAGGTAAGAAGGTTCTTAAGTTGTGGTATCCCCCTGCCACAAATGCAACCAAACCCTGCGCCTGGCTGCTATATTGTTTGCCATAGCCCTGGCAGACCAAGTTAGGGCATCCGTAGTTGCATCTGCTAAAAAGGCAGTAGCCATGCAAATGCAGGAGGACAGCTTCTGCACTTTTCGCTCTGATAATTCAGGATCTTGGACCTCCTGCATCCAGGTTAGTAGGGCTCTAGAGACATATGAGGCTATGATGTTAATCTTGAGAGAGCCGCTGTGGAATCCACTGCCCTCTTAAGGGCTGAGTCCACGCCCCTATCAGTGGCGTCCTGGGGGTGACAATCCCCCTCAGTAGGAAACACCATCTGGCAAGCTAAAGAGGCTGCTGCTGCATCTATCTTGGGGCTCTTGAATAGGGGTTCCTTTCTCCTAGAAAAAGGAGTATAGGGAGTCCTGTGACCTGGTCATCTTATGAGCCTTGTCGGGGTGTTTCCATTCCTCCAGGTCTATTCTCTTGAAGGCCTTATCTAGGGGCAAACCCTGGTCCCTGCCATGGACTGTGGGAATATAGTTGTCATGGGATTGGGGGTCCGCACCCACACTTTACCGGGTTTGAGTGACTCAGTTTCCCTTGTGCACAGTTCTCTCGAATCAGTTTCTCTCTCACTGGCTAATTCAAGTGTGCCACAATGAAACTTCTTGTCACACAAGGGCCCGATCCTTCCCGTTTGCAGACTCTTTACTCTCTGGATTCTCAAGAGCTTGAGGGTTCTTGTAGCTCACTTGTGTTCCAATGTAAGACTCTTTCCACTTCTTTATAAAGTAAGAAGTAAATTTATTGATTACATAAACAAGATAGTTAAACAGAGTGTTATTAGAAATCAAAGGTAAACATAATGCATTCCTAACTTATACTGTTGAGTTTCTAAGTTATTCATCTTACCCTAAGCCAAGTCCATAAGTTCTAGTTTCTCAGCCATAAGGAGACTGGCTGGGCTCTGGCTTCTTATTTAGCAAAGAGTTAAATCCTCTCTCTCTTCATCTTCCCCCAGCCTGTTGCTGACAGGCTCCTCATTCGTATGTAGATGTTCTCTCCAAGAAGCTTTGCAAGAAGTCTCTTCTCCTTTGTATCTCACTCTCCTTTTCTGTCTTCCTGGAGACTGCTAGTAAGTTCTCCAGGCTTCCCTGCCTTTCTGCACGTACGAAATGGCTACCTGCAGTAACATACAAATGTCTCTGGCCACCCGTCTGGGCCCAATACACATTGTTATCTGTGTGCACTTCCTACAGGCTGACGACGTATGGGCCCCAATTTGAGTTCTACCATTCTCAGATACAACATTCCAAACATGTGGAGACTTTGAGATTACATAGTGTACATGTATTGTAACATTTCATTCATTTGAAATTTTTGGGACCATACATTTACCAAACATGTAGTCCCGTGTTACACATGTGTGACCCCATGTTTCTCCGTGACAATAGTCCCTAGTCTCTTCTTCCTGTGAATAGGAAGATTCCTCCTTAGATGGTCTCTCCTTGAACTGTAGGATCTTAGCCACCTATCCAAATAATTCCTCCCTGTAGTGGCCAGGGAACTGTCTGTCTGTCTGTCTCTCTAGGGTTCTGAACATTTCCCTTCCTCTAGCTCTGAACTCTCTTGGGAGGACCCCGACTCAGAATCTGAAAGGGCTATTGCCTGGGATTTGAGGGCCTGACTGCTCTCTCCCTGGAATTCCTCCTCCTCCAAGCCCTGAGATTGTAGAATATGGAGCTTGGCTCCCCCTGGTGGGACTTTTTTTTTTTCCCCCTGACCTAGGCCTTCCCGCTCTGAGTATCTTGGGAGGGGCCCTCCGCGGGGGAACCCTTCTTCTTTTCCCCGCTCTTTTTGGTTTGGGCAAGCTCCCTGAGCGAGGCCATAATTTCCCCCATGATCTGGGCAACAGAGGATAGAGAGGGTACCTGCGTGTCCTGTGTCCCTTCCTCAGTGGCCGTCTCCTCCAACCCGCCAGCGGGGATGGGGGGAGCCATAGCGCTGTTGCCGGCAGCACTCATATGTCTGAGTGAGCCCCGGCTGAGAACTGAATGCGGCAGGACCCAGCGGCGCTGGACCTGTCCGAAGGCGGGGGGAGCAATGCGGCAGACAATCCCCGCTAATCAGGAAAGAAATGTGGTCTCCCCTGCTCCCCCGGCGTGGTGCGAGGGAGCCGGTGGGGATCAGAGTTTCTCAAGGCCTGGCCTAGCGATCCCGAGACAGCGTTCAGGATCGACGACCCCAAAATGCCCCACCGAAGCCACTTCTCTCTTGAGGGCTTCCTCTTTCTCTCTCTTTTCTTTTTCTTAATGAAGATCTGCCTAATTGGAAATTTTCTATTTTTCTTTAGGAACCTGAGGATCCCGAAGAGCCTCCTAACAATCTGGAGGCAGACGACAGACTGGCTAGGAAGTTGGATAGCTCTGTGACGCAGTGAAGAAAAAAGTTCATCTGCCTCCTAGCGGTCAACTAACCGAGCAGGAGGAGGATGCAGAGCTATGAGGAGAAAATGTGACCTTGCAAGTTGGTTTTTCTTTTTAATGACAGCAGAGACAGAGTCCAAATACGTTAAAAAATAATAATAAAAAAGAATTTGCTTTTGTATCACAGCCTATATAAATATTTCACATTGAAGTCTTCAAAAAGGGGTATTATTTCAAAATAAGATGACACTGAACATGTCAAAACAAAAGTTACAGTTAGCTAGGTTATTATATTGCTGCTTTGTGTGACCGTCTTGCTTTTCAAATTTCTCAGTGCTTCCATAAGGTAGATTTAGTGTTGCTTGTACCGTGGACTTAATCTTCCTGTAGGAAACTGTGAAGCTCAGTGTGCGGCACTAGCAGGTGAAGATAGGATCATTTTTATCAATTGATCTTGATTTTACCTGCTATTCTCCCTCTTGCGATGACACATACGTTTCAGTTCTGAATTCTTTCTATTCAACTCCCAACTGAGGTCACAAAGTTGTAAAATCTGCTGCCATTGGTTAGGTAGGTAAAAGTTAATCACTGCAATATTTCCAAGTGCAGACATTTTTAAAATTTATTCTATAGGGATCAGAATTATTCTGGGGGCAAATCCAATGTCCGTGGTACACCTGACATGCACATGGTGCATGGCATGTGCGAAATGTTCACATACCTTGGATTGGGGCCACAATTTCTATAACACGTGACAGAAAGATAAAGGGAAAACCAATGAAGCTTCTGTTTAAAGTTCCTTCAAAAAGTCTCTTAATCCAGTTTTGTAGGCAAGAAAGTATTTTAAACATAGAATTCAATAGAAAGTTAAATTCTGTTCTAGATTTGAATGCCCCCAAACTCGAGGATTGGCACAGGCTCATCTCTGCAAGATGAAGGCATTCATTCATACATTAAAAAAAATGAGTCATATTATACAGTGTTAATACAGTATTTACACCTTTGAGGCACTGCCGTGTAACTTAAGCCATCTAGAATAGGAACGTGGGAAATACCATATTATATAAGACAAGCAGCCCATCTCTGAGGGCGATCAGCACCAGATGCTTTAGAAGAAAGTGCAGTGCCTAACCACTAGACATTCGTTTGGAAGAGAAATCCATAATAGATCAGTGTAGGACCTGAAGCATATAGTTTTAAATCCCTTCCAAAAATCCTGCTAGCATTAAAAATATAATGCTAGATATTCTTGTTATCCATATAAATGTCCACATATACATATAAGGAAGAGAGTGGTTTTTATTAGTTAATTTACAATATTATGATTAAATGGTTTAGGCACTATAAAAATTCTTTAGGTAAATAGCGCCTCCAGCTTTGGCATTGGGGCACAAAGAATGGAGAAACACTGGGGTCTTGGCTATACAGTTTTACTATAATTTCTGTAGGGAAATGTAGCACTGTAACTTTCTGTTTACCGTCAGATGACAATGTCCAAATGTCTTTGCACATTTCTGAGCGTCTGACATGAAAACTCCAAGAGGATGGATGGATGAATGGACCTTCTGCCTGTTGCCAAAGTTGTCTTGCATACAAATTTAAAAAGTGCTTACAAACAATAAGTAGCCAATCTAAACACATATAATTAGGCTTGGCATTCCGCAACAAAGGTTGAAAACAGACGCGACGCAGGCCCACTATGACCCACCTGGGATGGGGAATCATTCGCACATGTTCCCCAGCCGCCAAATGTTGTCTCAGGTCTTCCTCGGGCCAGGTGGGCCGTTATCCTGGAATGCATCCCCCCCTGGATGAACTGGGGCGCACATCCCAGGCTAAGGGCCATTCACGTGGGCCACCATGTCTGTTCAGCCCCGTCATTCCCACCATGGGGGCCGCCATGGCTGCCCGTCATAGTGGGGGTCAGGGCCGGCCACCCGCACGCCCTCTCCATGGGGCATGCGGGCAACAGCTTTCTGGCCACGGGCATGTTTCGTCAGTGCTGCTCCCTAATCCAGAGAGCGGCATCCGCTGTTTCCCACCCCAAGGGTTGCTCGCACATCCGTTTTCACCCAAAGTCAATCTTGCAAATACCCCCCTGAATATAGATAAGTTAGATGGTTTTTAGCATTCCTCAAAGGACCCAATTTATTTGACTGAAGTTACTAAACAAACTTATATTTACAAGCTATTTTGCAGGCTTTTTGGTTAAAGAAAAGACAAACTTGGCAATTTAAAAGGAAAAGAAATGAGGCTGTGCTGTGCACTGTGAAGTCTGGCAGCCTTTCCTTTAGCAAAAGGAATGCGTCAAGTTCCATCTGTATGTTGATCTCATGCACGCTATCCAACATTCTGATAGAATCCTCCAGTCTCTCTTTCATGCCACGTATGAAGGCTACCACTGCTTGAATAAGCATGTTTTGTTTTAATAGGTGGATCCCAAACAGTTTAGACAGCACATTTAAATAAGTAAAAAAGCAATTTCTCAATTTATTATTTAAAAAAAAACACCAAACCCCCCCCCCCCAGAAAACTGGATACCAGTGAATTGCTCCACAATACAAACATCTGGTTTTACCTTCTCTCTGTTTAGAGAGGCTCCTAGAAGAGGAAGAGTGGCTTCACAGCTTCCTGATCTCCTGTTTTGAAAATGTCCTTCAGAGATGTCCTGGGGATAGTAGTAGTAATTAATATGGCATGAGATCCTTCTGGAAAGAGGATGCTCTTAAGAGCAACCTGACACTAATCAAGGCCCTGAATCGAGATGCTGGGTTTGGGCGTACTGCCTCCATCCTCAGCTCTACATATGCATCATCGCCTCTGAAAGAGAGAGCTTGGAAGGCCACTTATTTCTAAGCTAGCAGCGTAAATTACTAAGGGGAAGTAAACACTCACGACAATTCATGTCATGGTTCAGCTTGCTAGCGTACATATGGAGTGTCAGTCACTCCAAAAACGGATCTGTCCTGTGTGTTTGCCACTGTACCAAAGTTGGCCTTTCAAAAGGCATCTGTTCATTTTAAAAAGATGCAATGATCACTAAGTGCTACAAAGTCATTTTGTGTGTGTGTGTGTGTGTGTGTGTGTGTGTGTGTGTGTGTGTAAAAGGCAAGATTCCTGTATACCAGTGCAGGCTTTAAGAGTTAAATGCACTGCACACACAGTTCTTTGGGCTTGCTTTGAAGTGAAATACTGAATGAACCTGTATTATGAAATGCTGTTACAAGAGGAGTGTAAAATAAGAAAATCCTGACAGTAAGCCACCCAGGGAGGTGGGAGTTTCTCTTATTCACTGTCTATTTTATTGTTTCTTGCCTTTATACTGTGTGTGTGAAACAGGCAGATATTTCTCAACATTATTTCTAAACCAAGACAGACAGATCTAACCCAAATTACAGCAAGATAATATGGATGCCGACAGTGATTAAACTACTTACTGGGTGTTAGGGAACAGATTTACGATGAATGCGAGTCTGAGGTTGAAAGCTGGAAGTTATACTGTGGTGTATGAACTGGGTGTAGATTTTTTTGACTGAAGCAATTTTGACGTCCCATGATTTTAAAAATAGCTTAAATAAGTCTCTCTGTTGCAATGGGACATTCCTCCATACGCACAGAACTCCTCACTGCAATTGGTAGGAGGAACAACCCTGTTTTAGAAAGTGGAGGATTGGGGGCCCGATCAACTTCGTGGATCAGAGAGAAATTTTGCCCTGAGGAAGTTTTTTCAGCACACTACAAATGCAAAACACCGTTTGTAGCTGTCTGTCCGTTTTATCATAACCAAGTATTAAAAACCCTAATGAACCAAAAAAGATGGATATTGTACTTTTATATAAGTGTTATATAAGAACTTTTATATAAAAGGGGGTATTCCTCCCCCCTCCCTTTCAGCTGGAGGGTTCATTTTTAACTACAATGGCTACTGGAATCTTCTCCTTTTGAATGAAAGGAATCTTCACTTTCTTCTCTTCAAAAGCACGGTGAGTGACATTTGAACTTTCTTCGTCATCAGAGGCTTCCAGAAGATGCTGCATGCTAAGCCGAAAGATAAGGCGAGGGTCCTGGCCTGACAGAGCAGGGCAGTTGCAACGCTCTCTTATTTTAAGAGCCTATAAGAAAAAAAAATAAGATAAAGTCAAATAGCAAATAAATAAATATAGCCATGTTCTCTCCCCTTTGACGCCAATGGGGAAAATGCAGTGAACTTGGGTCCCTGCTTAGAGCAGTTTAAATAAAGACCAAGTGTAACAGTTGGTGCCTAAAGGTAGCACCTTGGCTTTCTGATACAAACAGTATTTGTGAGATATGTTATCCAGTTTCATACTAGGGCCATAATTCTCAAACTGCTTATTTCCAGTGAAGCCCACAGTGCCAGGTCTCTATGTCTGTAAATTTGTCTGGGGAAAACAGAAACCTCTGGGGGACAGAAATAGTATCGGAAATGGTAGGAGATCCTTTCCTACTGAGGAGGCTCTTGTGGCTACAAGATCACTAAGGAGCCTTCTATCTCTATTGACTTTTTGTGTTCTGGCAGTTGGAAATTTAGGGATACCCTGAACATTTATTATTTATTTATTGACATTTATAAACAATTCCCCCACCCAAAAACCCCAACCCACTCCAACCCCCCCTCCCAACAACCACCACCCACCTAATCCCTATCCCCGTCCGTCAAACACTTTACCCAAAAAAAAAAAAAAAGGTTTTACATCGGCTATGAAAGATGCAGCAGCCCGGACTTCGACGGACCTCCAGGGGGAGGGAGTTCCACAACATCAGGGCAGCAACCGAGAACATTCTAGATCTTTCAGATACATGGGTCCAAGGCCATTTAGGGCTTTAAAGGTCAAAACCAGCACCTTGAATTGTGCCCGGAAAGCTATAGGGAGCCAGTGCAGACTTTGGAGCACTGGTGTAATGTGCTCCCAGCAACCAGTCCCCGAAATCAGCTGGGCCGCCGCATTCTGCACCAGCTGCAGCTTCTGAACAGTCATCAAGTGCAGCCTTACATAGAGGGCATTGCAGTAATCCAGCCTCAAGGTGGATGAGATTACATGAAATTACATCTCCTGACCATCATGACTAACTTTCCAGAGGAGTTTAATCACAAAGCAGGGCCGAATTCTCCCATGGAATTTTTAAAAATTTCTGGAAGGCTCGGGGCCCGATTCTGCACCTCAACATGTCAGGCTCCCTAGCTTTCCAGATGCAGTGCAGGACTGGCTTCCTCTCCCCCAGCCCCAGGCTGCGCCTCCCCTCCCACAGGCTGCGTCGGGTGGGAGGGGCTGCCAGGGCTCGCCTCTCCCCCCCACCTATCACAGCCTGGTAAATAAACTGACCTGTAGCAGCAGCGGTAGCAGCAGCTTCATTCAGCGCGCTCCCCATGCGGCTCCTCCTAGTCACTTCCTGGCTCCAAGGGGCCTCCTAGAGCGATGCAGCCGGCTAAAGTCATCTGGCTGCGTCGCTCTGGGAGGACCCATTGGAAGAGGCCAGGAAGTGGATAGGAGGAGCTGCATGGGGAGACCGCTGAATGAAGCTGCTGCAGGTCAGTTCATTTACCAGGCTGTGATTGGGGGGGGAGGGGGGGCGGAGGCGAACCCTGGCAGCCCCTCCCATCCAACGCAGCATGGGGGAGGGGAGGAGAAGCAAAAGCCCCGAGACTTTCTTCATCCTTATCCCCTATAGAAACATCTGGCCCATGTCTCACCAGCACAGGCTGGAAATTCTGTGCTGGGAGAAGCAGGGCAAGAGATTCCACGGGGGGAAGGGGATTCTGTGGGAAATCCATTAATTACAGACCTGCATTTGGCTTGGGGCCCTGGTCATAAGTATCTAAATACTGCTTTTGCTATTGGGGACTGAGTCTCAAGTGCTTTGGAGAAGTTATAAAGATAAGTGGCTTCTGGAGCTGAAATGGGGAGAGAAAAAAATGTCTGATGGTTTGTTTGTTTTTCAACTTCAGGCAACATGTGCTTGACCCAAACGACATTCGAATGATGACTGAGCACACACCCCACCATTTTTTCTTTTTTGCAATTTCATTTGTTTTTATTCATTTTGTTTATTTTCTTTGTTTTCCCCAAGAACAACAACAAAATTTTTTGTTCCTGACAAAAGTGCATGGAAAAGAACAAAACCGAACAAAATATGCCACACACCCCCTTTTAAACCCCACCCCCCCCCCAAAACATGGGTGTTCAACTGAGTAGCATTCACTGCTCGGTTTGTTTGTTTCAGGCTGGTTCACCCTGATTTGATGGGTTTGCTTGATCTCAAGGCTACTCATATCAGCTCTTGTGGCTTCGAATATTAATGCAGTGCAGAATAGTTGAGAGCCACATGGTGGGATTCAAGTTGCTACGGTTGTTTTACAAGGAAAACAATACATTTATGTTATTTTATGCACCTCCAAATTCTATGGATGCCCAGACTTCCTCTTGGCCAGCAGGCCGTAATTCCTTTTTTCACAGTGGGCAGAAGGGCAAACTACTATCCTCGCAGGTAAGTAGGTATGCTGCTGTGCTGGTGTGTGAGAGAAGAAGCTAGAGAAGGGATTCTTTTATCCCTACAGGAAAAGGTATGGTTCTAAATTGGAAATGTGTTCCTGTCTTTCTAACAGTGGCAGAATGCACCACTGTGAATTCTAGGGGGGAGGGAATACAACCTAATGATGAAACTGTGTTTCTCCAAAGAAAAACCCCCATTTAGCACAGTCAAATGGTGCAAGATCTCTGGAACTGGCATGGAAACCAAACCAGTTCATAGCTACAATTGGCCTCTGGGAAAAGGCAGGTTCCAGAGCCATAGCAAGGTCTCTCATCTGTGCAGTCCGATACCATCTGCTTAAAGTAGAATGTCTGAGTCATCACAAACATTGGTGTGGGTGAGGGGCTGCCTCGATTTCTTAAGGTTAACTATTCCTTTCTTTTCCTGCCCAATAAGTAAATATGCACTTAAAATTCATGTTTTGGCTTTGCAGATGATCATCAAAAAACTCAAAGTAAAATTTACCATATATACCAACCCAGTTCCACTTTAGTGGCTAATCAATTCCTTAACTGATATTCATAATGACAGACCGAGAGTTTTCCTTTGTTCTCCTGCAGAACATAAGCTGCTGCGAGACTGCATTAATGTCAAGCAGCATTATTCAAGCCAAGTTGAAATATAAAGATTTAGGTTGTATCTTGAAAAGGCCAATGTAATCCACTTTTAGACTAATTTAACATTTTAAAATTTCTGCTTTTCTTTACTGCAGTCCCTGTCTTCCTTTCCCCCGTTCACTTATCGAAAACATCGGAGATCAGGACATCAAGAGTTACATGTAATATTTCAGGGAGAAGCATTCTTACCCTGTGGAGGCCTCTGCTTTCTTATTACACATCAAGCAGCTGGTGAGGGCAGGAGGTGCCTGATTAAAACACACACACTGATTCCTAGTCCATTAAATATAGGCTGAAGACTTCAGTTATGACAGCTGGAAAGTTGTGTTTAATGTGGGCTTGCCTGTTAAAGGCCGAGATGGAGCTACACTCCAGTCAGTGGTCTTTAGCAATTTTCCGTATGGACATTTGTCCCTGGCACCAAGGATTTGGTTTGCGTCAGTGGGTGACCTGTCTTTAGCTCAGCTGGCTATCGCTCTTTTGTTCGGTGCCAACAATGCACTTAGCCTTGCAAAATTATTAAGGCACTGCCTCTTGCCCAAGCCAACAATGTATTCCTTCAGGAACGCAAGACATCCTGGCATGGCTGGTCAAAATGAAACATACCTTCATTGTCAATACTCTAGCAGCAATTTCTGTAATATTTATTTATTTATTTAATTACAAAATGTATATCCTGCCTTCTCCTGCTCAAAAGGCAGCTCGGGGCGCCAAACAACAATAATGAAACAGCATAAAACAGTAAAAATAGAATACAATATACAAACAAATATAAAAACTAACAAATCACTGTGGCCCAAAAGACATAAATACCTCTCAAGCCCCAGAGACCCCCCCCCCCCCCTTATCAAATGTCTGGCAAAAGAGTCAGGTCTTACATGGTCTACGGAAGGAGGGGAGATCCGGAGAGAGGTGAATCTCCACCAGGAGAGAGTTCCACAGTCGTGGCGCGGCTACCGAAAACACCCCCTCAGCCGTCGCCACCCAGAATACCGAGGGGAACTCCAAGAGGGCACTCCAGGTCAACCGTAGAGCTGATCCAGGACACGGGGCATGATGTGGTCCCGCAGGTAGGCAGGGTCCAGGCCATATAGGGCCCTGAATCGGGCCCAGAACACTATAGGCAGCCAGTGCAGAAAACAGAGCACTGGTCTAATGTGATCATGGCAGCCTGTCCCCACCAGGAGGCGAACCGCTGCATTCTGCATTAGCTGCAGTCTCCAGGTCATTACCAAGGGTAGCCCCACGTAGAGTGCGTTGCAGTGATCCAATCTTGAGGTGATAAATGCATTGATGACGGTGCCTGAGATGTATGTCCGAAGGCAACGGATCAGATGCAATTTACAAAATGCACTCCTTGCCACAGACACCACCGGGGCATCCAGGAGAAGCTGCGAATCAAGGAGTACACCCAGACTTCGAACTTGAGAGCTCAAGGAGGGATGCACCTCATCAATGATGGGGACCTCTACCCCCTTGCCCCTTCCCACCAGCATCACCTCCGTCTTGTTGGGATTCAGTTTCAGATGGCTCGACTTCATCCAATCCCCCACGGCAGCCAAGCACCGGGTAAACACCAAGACTGCAGGGTGGGTCCGATGAAAATGAGAGGTAGAGTTGGGTGTCATCAGCATACGGATGACACCATACCTCAAACCCTCTCACAATCTCACCTAAGGGCTGCATGTACACGTTAAACAGGAAAGGGGACAGAATGGATCTCTGTGGAACTCTACTTGTGAGACCCTGAGGGGAAGCTGAGATCTTCTGGCCTGGAAAGATCGGAACCATTCAAGAAACATTCCGCCCACCCTGGCACAGTCCTGCAGGTGAGTCACAAACATCTCATGGTCAACCGTGTCAAAAGCTGCTGACAGATCTAACAAAAGCAAAAGGGTGGACCGACCCCGGTCCAACTCCCGGTGGAGAGCGTCGACTAAGGCCACAAGTGCAGTCTCAGTGCCATAACCTGGATGAAAGCCAGACTATGAGGGATCAAGGAAACCTATGTGGTCCAGGTGCCCTTGGAGCTGCTGAGTCACCACCCATTAAATAACCTTTCCTTTTTAGGGAAGGTTAGAGACTGGCCAATACCTGGCAAGGGAGTCAATGTCAAGAGATGGTTTCCTGGGCAAGGGGCACACCACAGTCTCCTTCAGACAACTCACCACCTTGCCCTCCACAAGGGAGGCATTGACAACCCCCGCCAGCAACGGCTCCAATGTCTCCAGGCTCGTTTTTACCAGCTAGGACGGGCATGGGTCAAGATCGCAAGTCATAGCTCACACAGCCCTCAGCACCTCCACCGCAGCAGCAGGTGATACCTGCTGAAACTGATCCCACAACACTGGACCAGATGGGGCATTCATAGCCTCATACATTTACTGCATCAAGGGCAGTGTCAAAATCATGATGGATATGAGCAATTTTATCCGCAAAATAGTCAATAAACATTTTACAGCGAGCACTGGAAGATTCCAGTTCCAAGCGGAGAGAGGCCGGACTGACCAGCCCCTTCATTACCCGGCAAAGCTCAGCTGGACGAGACTTTGCGGATGATGAGAGTAGCAAAGAAACTCCTTTTTGCTACTCGTATAGCCATGGCATAGGCTTGTAAAATCAGCTCTATGTCGCAATCGGTCAGATTCAGTAAGGGTACGACGCCACTGTCACTCTAACCTTCTCCCTTCCTGCTTCAGTCGACGCAGGTCTTCCATGAACTTTGGGACTCTGCGTTGCCTGTGTTCAGAGAGCGGATACCTGGAAGCTGTTCAGTTGATGGCTTCAGTAAGCAAGATGTTACAAGCGGCAACAAGGTCACTGAACGATCGGCCATCAAGGTCGGAAGGTATATCGCCCAGAGCATTCCAGAACCTCTCAGGTACCATAAATCTCTGGGGGCGAGCCAAACAAATAGTTTCCACACTCTGCTGGGGGCAGACATGTGCCAGAAGACTGGTCACGCACCTCCCTCTCTGGCAGCCAATCCTGCTAATTCCATCATATGGATAATCCACGGGCACTCCCGCAGAACTGACTCTGTGTCTCTGGTAAGTAAATGTTTCATAGAGAATACTACCAGTCTAAGGGAATCCAAAGAAAACCAAGTCAACAGTCATCGGGCTAAATTGTCAAACATACTAATTAGCCTACGATGATGGACAGTTATTACTGCCTTTCTCAGGTTGGTACTGAAGATCAAAGTGGAGACTCTGTTCGCAATGAAAGCCACCCTGTCAGCCTACCAGCCTCAAGGCACAGTCAGCAATTGAAGTTTGTTTCTCTATCACAAGATCTCGGCGTGGCCGAGGTAGAGCAGATTTTCCCATCACATGTAGCCTGAATCACTTACAAAGAGCAAGATACAGTTGATGCCACGGTCCATATGTCTAGTAGGTGTGTTTCCCACCCCTTTGCTTGCACATACAGCCAAAAAGGACAGTACCCCAGGGGCCTTACACAAAGCCAGGGTAAAAGAACAAATTTTACCCCATAACACTGTGCTTTGTTACCTTACCAAGGAAAAGCTTCCAAGTTGTTTATAGAATTCTCGTGATAGATTTAAAGATTTTGCCCAGTAATTGAATAAAGAGAGATCTCAGGCAAGGGGAGGGGGGGAAATGACCACTTTTTTTTTCTAATGCATTTCCTAAAAATATCATTCCCCTCCCCTCCTGCCTCAAAAAGCAATCTCTTGCACTAACACATTTGTTACTGGACTGAAGTAGACACGCATCGTAATGCTATCCTTTTTCAGCACAGAAAATGTTACTGTCAGACTTGCTAGCTTTGTGCAGTTCACAGGGCAATTCAATTATACCAGCTGGTAAAATATTTACCTTTACTTATTCCGTGTCACAGACAAAATGAAATTCTGGAGGGGGGGGAATAGTGTTTGTACAGCATGCACCGTTTCCCTATATATTTCCTAATACCTGAAAATTACTGTTCTGTTTAATGATTTGTGTGCTATAGTTGAAAACCCTGTATAATTATAAATTCATAAAAAGATGCACTTTTACATTCCAAGCAAGCGAGGGACTATCATGAGCACAGGCAGTGCAACAGCATTGGGGTCCACGAGGCTGGGGGGCCACAATCCCTGGTACAGCTGGGAGTGCTTCTATCTTCTGCACCAGGGCCCATCTCAACCGAGCTACGCCTCTGAGCACAAAAACTGGGGTTGAGGGGAAAGGAATTGAAAAAGAACTCTAGGCTAGCCTCTAAGAATGTTCTAAGAGGATGTCAGGCAAGGAGAAAAAATAACTCAAGAGGAGGATATGTTATAGAAGAGCTGGTCCCTGAGGGATAGAGTTTCAAAGGCATAACACCAACAGGACCTAATTCCTTCTAGTAGATGTTAGGCCCCTATGTGTCAATGTTGCTTTGGAAAGATCTGCCCCCAATATATGGAAGATGGAAATTTAAATTTCATGAACAGGTTTCACCGGTAGAACATTATTAAAAAGCTAAAGAGTAAACAAAAACAGTGCTACAGTTTCTGAATCTTTGCAGCTGGGGTTTACTTTACAGTGCGTGACAGAGAGATCCAGCAGTCAGACATTCTGAAACCCAGCTCCTAGACAGGTGCCATTCCAAACGTGACAAGGCAGCCCTTTGCATCCAAACACTGTGCACTTGCCACAGAACAACTACAATCTTGCTGTCCCATGGTGGCAGGCTGCAGCTTTGAGTAACTCAGAATGTCATTTTAGTCGAGTTACAGGATCTTTATTGTTCTCAACCCTTCACTTATCAGAGTTATAGGCAGTTATAATGGACTGATCCAGCATCATTCAAGGACAAGTTATTATGTATTTTGCATTCAAATGCGATATAGTATCATTACAGGAATGTATTTTGAAATGGTTAATCTATTAAATGTCAACAGGTTGATGCATGCAACTAGTTTCTTGTTTCCCACACAAGCATTCTGGTTACTGAGTTCTTTGAGAGAGCTCCACGGTTCTTATTTATGGAATCGCTTCCGCTGCTTCACAGGTGGGCAGAATGCTGCTGTTAGCAGTTGCTAGGCAGCAGGGATGTGCGACCGCGGTTCAAAAGTTCGGGGTTTGGCGTGAACTCGGGGTGTTCAGCCCGTTCGCAAACACCCCAAATCTGAAACGACTCCCGCCCAAACTGATCAAAGTTCTGGTTCCGAACGCGTTCGGGAGGGGGGCGGGGGCAGGGAGGAACCTGGGTTTCCCTCCCCCTCCAGGCTGCGCGGGTGGAAGGGGCGGCGGGNCCCCCCCCCCCCCCCGCCAAGGGAATTTAAAATATTTTTTTACACCCCTCCCCCCTCAACCCCAGGGATCACCCTACCTGGTGGTGCCGGGGCTCTGGCCCCAGGTCTGGCCCTGGGTCCGGCAGCGGCGCTCCGAAGCGCTTCAGGCCGCTACTAGGCCTTCCGGGTCAAACTGGAAGGCCTAGTAGTGGCCTGAAGCGGTCTGGAGCGCCGCCACTGCCGGACCCAGGGCCCTGGCACCACCAGGGAGGTCGGGGTTCAGGTCTGGCAACAGCAGCGGCACTCCGGGGCACTTCAGGCCACTACTTTGACCTGGGGGTTCGCACATCCCTACTAGGCAGACTGTAAAGAACAGTCTGGAAGGGAAGGGAGGAAACCTCCATACACCTCTGCTTCACATGGGGAAAAATCTCAAGACAAGAGAGGAGATAAAAGAAGGGGGTGGCGTCTCTCTGCCTCAGTTCCTTCCAACCCCTACAATAAGTAGCCAAATACAGGAGAAGGGTGGGCAGGTAGTGGGAATACGCAGAGCTCTCTTGAAGAACTCAGTTACTGGTTGAGTAACCCAAAATTCTTCTTCGAGGTGACAATCCTAAAGGGGTTGAAAAAAAGCAACCCTAAAGGGGTGAAAAAAAGCACCAAAAACTTTTTCAAATACATGAGAAGCAAGAAGCCTGCTAGGGAGTCAGTTGGTCCATTAGATGACAAGGGAGCAAAGGAGGCACTCAGGGAAGATAAGGACATTGCAGAGAAGCTGAATGAGCTCTTTTCATCTGTCTTCACTGAGGAGGATTTGGGGGAGGTATCCTTGTTTTGTGGGCGAGGAATTGGAAGAGCTGTTACAAATCAATGTGACGTTGGAGGGTGTTCTAGGGCAAATTGAGAAACTGAATACTAATAAGTCATCAGGGCCAGATGGCATTCACCCCAGAGCTCTGAAGGAACTCAAATATGAAATTGCAGACCTACTGTTAGTAATTTGTAACCTATCACTAAAATCTGCCACTGTACCGGAGGATTGGAGGGTGGCAAATGTAACCCCGATATATAAAAAGGGATCCAGAGGCGATCCTGGAAACTACAGATCAGTAAGCTTGACGTCTGAGCCAGGTAAAATGGTGGAAACCATCATTAAGGACAGAATTACAGGGCATGTTGATAAACATGGCTTAATGGGGAAGAGTCAACACGGATTTACTAAACGTAAGTCATGGCTCGCTAACCTGTTGGAATTCTTTGAGGGTGTAAATAAAGCATGTGGACAAGGGATGTGGATTTCCAGAAAACATTTGATAAGGTCCCTCACGAGAGACTCTTGAGAAAGTTAGTAAGTCATGGGATAGGAGGTAGTGTCTTACTATGGATCAGAATCTGGTTAAAGGATAGAAAGCAAAGGGTTGGACTAAATGGTCAGTTTTCACAATGGAGATATATAAAAAGTGGTGTGCCTCAGGGATCTGTATTGGGACCAGTGCTGTTTAATGTATTCATTAATGATTTGGAAAAGGGTGTTAAGAATGAGGTCAAATCTGCAGACGACACCAAGTTATTCAAGGTGGTTAAAACACGAGCAGACTGTGAGGAACTGCAACGGGACTGTTAGGTGGGGAGGGGGAAGGGGTGTAAGGAACTAGAGTTAGGGTAGGCACTTGGAAGGGGGGCCCCTTCGGGAATACGGCCGTCTCTCCCAAAACACTCTAGGCTCACCAGTAATCCCCTCAGGTTCGTGGGTGGGCTTTCCTCCTGGTTCAGAAGGCAACCCGTTTCATCACAGGGGAGGAAAGAATGTGCCAACCGAAAGGGGCAAGGAGCGAAGGGGGGACAATCACAACCCAAGGCTCCACAGTGCGGAGTGACACGGTGAAATGAGAGAGGGGGGGGGAAAGGGTCAGGGGTGAGAAGGGAGGGAGGAAGGAAGGGCGGAGAGGGAATTGGGAGGGATAAGGAGGGGAAAACTTGAGGGGTGGAACGGGGGCGAAGGAAAATGGGCAAGGAAACACCATGGCTCAATGAGGAAATAGAGTGGGAGGCTTTCCCGGGAAGGGGTGCATTCTCACAACACTCACAAGAAGCAGAGAAAAGGGCAAGGAAACACAAACTCGCACACACTCACACCACCCACTGACTCAAGACAGACACTTAGCTTTTCAGACAGGAACAAGGGGCCAGCTTCTCTCAACAATTACCGGCGGGGAACTGTTGCCCCGCCGGCGTCTTTATGTGCTGCCAAATCTATTTCAGTGAAGCCACCTGCGGGAGTGTCAAGGTCCCGCCCCCCGGTGCGCATGCTGTGCCGCCAGGCACGTGCTGCTTTGGAGCGGGGCAGGACTTGCCCTGCGAGGGGGGCGTGGCTGTGGGAGGGACGGGGTCTGTGTTGTTGATTGTGGGGCACCCCGCTGCGCCAGGGACGGGGCCCCCACTGCTGATGGGGAGGCGCCCCCCCCCCCCCGCAAGGGGGATCGGGCGCCCCTTCCACCCACCACTGTTTGCTGGGGTAGGCGGCGGTTTCCCCACCTCCGGGGCATGCCGTGAAGCTGCGGCGTGATAGGGATCTTACGACACTGGGTGCCTGGGCATCTAAATGGCAAATGAGATTTTATGTGGACAAGTGCAAAGTGATGCACATAGGAAAAAACAATCCAAACTATGCGTACACAATGCTGGGTACTAAGCTAGGAGTTACCACTCAGGAAAAGGATCTGGATGTGGTTGTGGACAATACAATGAAATCCACAGCGCGCTGCGCAGCAGCAGTCAAAAAAGAAAACAATGTTGGGAATTATTTGGAAAGGGATAGAGAATAAAACGGAGGATGTCATAACTCATGACTCATCTCTCCAAGATGACTCGTCTTCTGAGGAAAGAAGAAGGAAGCGGGACACACCTGCAAAATGCCACCACAGGCACAAGTCAGGAGGCCGCCACTGGCGTTTCCAGTCTCGCAGAGGCGCAGTGGTTAAGTCGACGCTGAGAAGTGACTGATGATCTGAACCAGAGATGGCGGACCAGACTGAGTGAGGCCTTCTGTCTGGAGCTCTACGGTAACCCTCAAGGGTCTCAAAACAAGGGATACTTGCTTTGAGACCCAAATAACAAAATGATGAATTTTGTTATTAGTAATTTATTCTGGGTCCCCTGTGTGGGATTTAACCCAGCTGTTTTCTGTTTACTATGTTATGCTTTTTTTTCATTTTTGTTGTGAGCCGCCTCGAGTTGCCTCAGCAAGAGTGTGTGGGATACAAATAAAAAGTGAAATGAAAAAAAAAATGATGAAAAAATAATGCCTCCATAAAAATCAATGGTGCAACTGCAGCTCGAATATTGTGTGCAGTTCTGGTCGCCCCATCTCAAAAAAGACATAGCTGAACTAGAAACGGTACAGAGAAGGGCAACAAAAATGATCAAGGGCATGGAAGGGCTTCCGTATGAGGAGAGGCTTGGTAGGCTAGGGCTCTTCAGCTTGGAGAAGAGGAGACGACTGAGAGGAGATATGATAGAGGTCTATAAAGTCATGAGTGGGGTGGAACTAATAAACAAGGAGCAGTTGTTTACCCTCTCAGCTAGTACTAGAACTAGGGGACACTCCATGAAACTCATGGATGGCAAGCTTAAAACAAATAAAAGAAAATATTTTTTCACTCAGCGTATAATTGGGTTGTGGAATCTACTGCCAGAGGCTGTGGTAAGGGCCAGTGCTATAGCTGAGTTTAAAAGAGGTTTGGACAAGTTTCTGGAAGATCGGTCCATTAGCAGCTCTTAGCCAGACAGGATCAGGGAACATGACAGGAGCTGGGGGAAAGAAAACAGAGAATGGATCCCCCACCGTGACCTGTTGGGTGCTTCTCCCAAGTCACCATGATTGGCCACTGTCAGAGACAGGATGCTGGGTTAGATGGACCATTGGTCTGACCCAGTATGGCACTTCTTATGTTTTTATGTCAGCCAGGTTCTCGTCTTTTCTAGGGCAGGCAATATAGCAGATAGGGTGATCATTCTAAATTTTAGTTTTCTGATAAACTTGTCCCGTGATCCAAGGTCAAGGATTGGTTTGTGTACAAGATTCCACCTGGGTCCCCAGTTCAATTCCTTTTTGCTCAACCCCTTGTTGCTGCTCTTGCTGCAGGTTTGCTTTTGCTCCTGCACCCAGGGCCCTTTCAGCAGTTTTGGGTATCCTCCATCCCAACTCAGTCACTCTTGGCTCCCGGCCTCACTCTAATCAGTTCATCTCTCTCACCGTCCACTCTGCCGCCAGGTGTTAGTGGGACAACCTTATCCCTAGCTCCATCCTCCGGGCAAGCCTCCCGCAACTCAATCAGTTTCTCTGCTGTCTCAGCCATCAGCTGTTCTCCTGCTCTGCCATGGCTCTAGTCACTTTCAGTCCTTTCACAGCTGCTCTGATCTCCAGCCACGCTCATGCTTTGCCTGCAAGCTTTCCAGGTCCGGCTCTCTCTGACCCTGGGAGTCTGCAACAGCCCACCTATCACCCTGCAACTGCATGCGTACTCCCACAGCTGTGTCCTGAGATAACCTGACCGTCCACCCTCACCTAGCGGCTATGCTTCTCAGAGGGCCGGTCCCTGCTGCACCTGCTCTCCATTAAAATGACAGAGAGACCTTCAGGTCTCCCTGTTACAGTCAGAGTCCCCAATTCCTTTTACGGACAACAAAGTATCTAGAGTAGAATCCTTATGAGCGGTAGAAGGGGAGATTTCTGAACTGCCTTGTGAGAGGGGTCCCTAACAAGGGGGGATGGGGAGAGGATATCTACATTTGGTGAGGGAAAGCAGGAACACAGAGGTGGCTTGGGCACTGAGCCAATGTTGGTACCCACACAGCGCTGAGAGGTAATAAGCCACTCTCAACAAAAGAGTGGATGAGGCAAAGGCTCTTCTGCCTAGGATGTCCAGTCTCCTACCTTCCTTGTCTGAGGGTGACACTCGTCGGACCGTCCATAGCCATATGCAAATTTCTAACAATGTGACGTTTCCCGCACGCTCTGGCATGCCCCGTTCTCAACCGTTAGTTCCTTCCAAGCCTGAATTCTGAAGTAGAAAGAACGGTGGTTACAAGGTAGAAACCATCTTCTTCGAGTGGCCCCGTAATTCTCACAACTGGGTTGTGGCACATGCGCCTTTCACTCACAGGCTGGGTGGCTGTCACTACCACTAGCGAGTTTGGGCTGGGGTGTTTAACAAACACAGTTGTGCCAACCTGGGGAACAAGGTAGAGGGAATCAGTGATTCTGTTGGGAAGGCTGGATGAGGATGGTTTTCCCCATACTGAAGCTGACAGTTCTTGTCCTTCAATGTATCCATGTCAGACTGCAGTACAAGTGGCTGATCTGGTGTGGGTGGCCCAAGGAGGGACTGGAGGAAGGAGAGACCAGGAGGAAGAGGTCCAGCAGGTGGCACTGTGGGCGGTGCTGAAGGTAACGGTGCGGATGGTGCTGGTGAAGCTGCCCGTGTCGGTGCCAATGGTGCCAGGGGTGTCTGAGTCAGTGGAGGTGCTGGAGGGTCATCAGATAAAGGTCTGTGAATGGTGGGGAGATAGGTCTTAAAGGCTGTGTTGGTGGCGAGGTGAGAGAGTTTGGATGCTGATGGGCTCGATGCCCACGATGCCATTCTGCGGTGTGGCTGCACACACTTCTATAGCTTCTGCAGGAGGAGGAGCGGGATCCTGTGCGCTCCTGATACCAATGGCACTGGCAGAGGGGTGCGGGAGTGCAAGTAGAAGTTTCTGACATAGTAGCTCCTACGTCTGTGGTGAGAATGACCGCTGGGGGGCAGCTGCAGGGCGAGCAGTTCTGAGAGGATGATGAGCATGAGAGGGAGTATAAGTACAATGGGTACTGAGGTCTCAGTGTTGGGCGGTTGGCATCCGAGGGTTGCCAACGCAGGGATGGAGATCTATGCGGCAAAGGGGTGACAGAGCAGTGAGGCGATCTGGAACGGCTCTGTCAAGGAGATGGACAAGAAGGCACCAAGGAAATTAGCTAATCATGTGAATATATTGTCTCCACCGTCAGGGATGGGATTGCCTGGTCTGGGTTGAGATCAGGCAGTGAGCCTGAGGAGGGGCGAGATGATTCTACCGCCTCTTTTTGCAAGGCTGGTACCCCTGAGTGTCCTCCTGTTGTGGTGAGGTGCGAGGGGGCTGTATCGGCTCCAAATCTGCACCTTTAGATGAGTCCATGGTGGGGACGGTTCTGGTGGGGGCAGGGGGAGGGGGAGCTGCAGATGTATCGGCGCTGAGAGCAGTGCTGACAGGTGCTGTGTCTGCAGGTGCCTTATCAGCAGGTGTGGAGGCTGAGTCCAGAGAGAGCTGGGCTAGGGTGTGCTGGGCGGGCCTCTGAGGTGGAGGATTGGCAGGCAGCCTCCAGGTCATGGGTCCCTCTTCGCCCCCTTGCAAAGCCCTCCGCATTTATTTATTTATTTCTAGATTTATACCCCGCATGAGGTTAGCTTTGAGCCTGAGCATTCTGTCTTTCTTGGCCCTCAAAGACAAGGCTTTGCGAGTTTGTGTGTCATGTCCCTCGCCGAGGCAGGTGACACGTGTCATGCTGGTCAGATAAAGAAAGGGTTGCCAGGAAGGACGAGCACTACTTGAACCCCCTCATCTTTTTTACATAATGGGAGATGGGGCATAGGCCACAAGAGGGGAAGAGATCGCAGAGTCCATCTAAACCTATGAGCGCTAACTATAATGCAACTAACAGATTTTTAATTAATTTTTTTAAGAGCTGACGGACTTAAAAATAAGTCTTGTAAAGCTTTCCTGTCTTTCACCGGAGGCAGTTGGAGGGTACTGAGGAAGAGAGGCTCCGCCCTCCTCTTTCATCTCCTCTTGCGAGATTTTTTTCCCCGTAAGGAGGAGACATGTGAGGGGGAAAATAGGAGGCGATTTCCTCGTCTCCCTTCCAGACTGTTCTTTACAGTCTTCCTAGCAACTGCTGCGTTTTGGCTGCCTGCAGAGCAGCAGAAATGATCCCATAAGTGAGAATCGCGGTGGTCCTCAAAGAAGAACCGCAGGCTCAGGGACCAAATGCGGCCCATGGCTAGTTTTTATTTGGCTGCTTCCCAGTTGCTACTAGGTCTGGTCGCTGGATCCAGTTCCTACCCCCCGCCCCAAAAGTACTGAAAGACTGAGCTCAGGATAAGGGAGTAAGAGATGAGGGCATGCACACAAGGACAGAAGGTGGATCCATGGCACAGATCCATAATCTGGGGCCCCCTCTTCCTAAGTGCACCCCTTAGATACTCCCACCTCCAACTTCTACATGGCCCTTGAAACTTGTACGAATGTTCAAAATGGCCCATGGGAGGGAAAAGTTTCCCCATCCCTGGTGCACAACAGATAATGCTAAGTATTCTAAATAAGTGGCAGCAAGTACTTTACCAAATGAACTAAAGATTGTTTGTTTAAGAAAAACTCGTCTGGCTTGCATTGGTAGATAGCTGCCTTACTCCCTAAGATTCCAAACCTCAAAGTGCTGTGCTACACAAGCCCCATGAGGACTGGAGCCCAGAACATTAACAGGATCATTCAAGTTAATAGAAAACAGCATAGGTATTCTCCAAAGAATGATAAACTCAAAAATTTGTCATCCTGTAGAAAATTCACTCCCTGGGATTGCTTTGGGTCACATCATTGTGGCGTGCAATTACTATCAGTTTAAAGCAAACTGAGGGTATTTTCAGACGTTACGAGATCACGGTGAACCACGGTCAATTCCCATATGGTGACTGTGAGCTCGTAACGTCTGTTGGGGCCAACCATGATTCCGCCAGATTTTCACCCCCGTGAATCATGGGTGGGAATCGCTTTGACCACGCAAACGGCCGTCCTGCCCGGCCCAGGGCCATTTGCGTGGTCAAAGCGATTCCCGCCCGTGATCGGCGGGGGTGTCACATCTGTCCCCTGACCACGGCCCGGAATCAGCGCTGCTGATTCCGGGTCGTGGTCAATGCCCCGGGGGGCGGGTGCTGCAGCCGCACTGGCCGTGGCACCCATCCGTCTCCCAGAGGGCGGGCCGGGGGAGCGGGGCTGTGCGTCCTCACGTTGCGCCATGCAGCCCCCCCCACCAATTCCCCGCCGGAATCGGCCGGCACGTCTGCTGGCCGTAACGGCAGGATTCTGGCGGGGAATCTCTTGAGTGATTCCGTGACGGGGCGAATGCCGCCCTGTCACGTCTGAAAATACCCTGAGTCACGATGGGCTCAGAGAGCAGAGCAATATCCCGTGATCTCGCACGGGAAGTGTGTTAAGAAATACAGTAACATTACTGAAGTGTCCTTTAAATTTAACTGTTCCTTTTCTTTTGACATTTGCTTGTCTGCTAATTTAATCTAGATTGGATGGTGGAGCAATAAGGGATAACTGGCAGGGCCACTTCAGCTGATGTATATAATTCAGAAAATGAATACAGATGTAAAGTTCAGCATCACAGTTTTGAAAGACTGCCTACCTTATGGCATTTTCTCCTTAGCTTCATATTACTTATAATTCTCCTGACCCAACCCCCATTTTTTCCAGCTACATACTTTCCCTTCAGTTGTTAGAAATTTGTATGGTGTCCTTCCTGGTCCCTCTCAGTTTATTACATTATTTTTGTCCTTACTCCTCCTATTAGTGAATTTTACTCTCACTTTTTCACCTCTCCTTTTCCTCTCAGATTCTGCTTACTCCCCACCCCCATTGTGAAATCCCTCCCCACCTCCTTTTCTCAGGAGATTACTGTTATTCTTATTTTGGTATTATTTGGCTGGTGAGCTCCAACAAATGTTACCATGCCTACTGAACATGGGAAGAGTACACCAGAAGTAATGGTTTTAAGGTTTAGATGCCCTAGTTTAATTCCATGATGTCCCCTATCCTATCTGTATTAGACCTGCTTGCCTTAAAAATTGCTCCTTTCCAGATATGTTTGTGGTTTGTTTTTGTTTTTTCATAAAAAGAAAACCTTTTCAATAAAGGATTTTAAAAACTGCATGTTATGCATGTTCAGAGCAGAAAGTGAATACAACTTCCATGTACATTCAACTGTAAACTAGGAACCCAGCCTCATTTAGGTTTGCCCACAGAGTTCTGAACATGTCACTTCAGGAGTCTTCTGCCCTTATCCCATCACGGTCTGGGAGGCCAAGCCAGGAACACCCTCTTTATCGGCCCACCAAGGTTCCACAACAAGTGCACCAAGAGAGACGTTCTTGGTAGCTACCCCACAACTATAGAGCTCCTTACTTTTGGAGACTCAGCTAAGCCAGAGTCTGCTCGTCTTCGGAAAGTGATGCAAAACCTTTTTGTTTGGTCAGGTATCTAGTATGCAGGGATAGGGGCCTGGGATAAGTTTTTTTAAAAGGGGGATTTTTATATGCTTTTATATGTTGTAAACGGCCCTGAGCCTCAGGAGGAATAAAGTGGCTCTATTTTGCATCTGTTTACAAAGTGCAAGAAGCACTTGTGGCATAAGATTGGTGAGAAAACTTTGGGGCATGGTGTCAAGGATCAAAGGCACGTTTATACACATCTCTACACAGAGTTCAAGGCTAAAACTGAGAGATTAATATTAGTAATAACCCCTTTACTTGCTTGGGAATGTTGCTCACAAGCATGCAACCAACCCTAACTTATTCTGATAGGACTTTAAAACTATATCGTCGTCAGGTACTTTTCTGCTTTTAGTATGTATGACCATAGATCATTCATATCGTAAATTTAACATGAGAATTTGACAGCCTCCCTCTGTTTTCTAACTCCCCTGATCTCTGACTTTTCAGAACCCTAAGCCGTTCCAACCAGTTCTCACTCCCTCTCCTCCCCAATTCACCTGCCCAACAAATGTTCCTGTTTTCCCTCAACAAATGCAGATCCTTTCCCACTCTCAATACAAGACTGAGAGCAGGCAAATAGCAGCTTCTGTATATTGAAAATGTCACCGTTTTAAAGTCTGTTAGTTGTCAGGTCTGTGGAATTGGAAATGGAAGCATTTGCCTCATTGGAAGAGTATGGTTTAGGGCTTCTCAATAAAAGACTCAGAAGCTACTTCTCATTCTGGAAGGTTCCGATACCAGACTACAAAAGCTGCAAAAATCTTTGGTACACAAAGGCTATTTTGGATTCACTTTGAGAACTCCAGGATTATTCTGAGGCCTGTTCAGCTGGACCAGAGGTGGTTATGAAAAAATAAGGTAAACTGCTTTTACAAATGGAAGGATATGAAATAATCCCAATAAAAGTTTTTAAAACGTATTCTTAATGGCTTCAAGATCATAGAAAAAAAAGACATGATGTGGTAGAAAATTGATCAGCAGTGAAGCAAGGTGACCTGAATACCTTTGCTCCTTTCATTGCTTCTCACGTTGCTAAAGACTTTACACCAGCAAAGCCAATAGTGTAGAATATCAAATATGGAATAAATCTCCAAACAACAAAACAAAATGTCATCCAATTCAACTCAACTATCAAGTCATAACAAAGCAGGATAAACCTCACCTTGAAAGGACAATACACAAACCAATTACTCAAGCCGGGCCTGTTTTCAAGTACAAGGCTAGCACTTGGCTAATGGGGGCTTTTCAACTACCAGTGGCTGGGTAATTGAGCAGATTAAGAGGATCCTCAAGTAGTTATCCACCTGGCATTCCTGTCAGAGGACACTGAAAAGACAGAACAGAGACTGCAGATTGATGGGCAAATTGTGTGAATTAGCTCCATTTCCTTAGATGAGTAGAAATTGCTCTCTAATGTGAAAAACACAACCAGAGGGGTGTGAAGAAAAAAGCCAGACGCTAGATCTAGAGGGTCCTGACATTGCTCATAAGGAGTCTATTACTGGGGATCGAATGTTCCTTTGGAAAACAAACCTCGGCATTCTATGATTAGCAACACATCAATAGTCTCAAAGAAGATTGAGAAGATACATAAGCAGAGAATTTGTAGCCAAAGGAAATGAAGGAAAGAGTTTAGAGTCCCAATATGGCCTCTGTGCACAATGTTTCATTACTTTTCCAAGCCTGTACAGATTATAAGGGAAAGTCAAGAGAACAAAATTTGTTTATCATATTTTCAGTTTATCATATGCGCACTGCAATTTTCACTGAAAGCTTAAGAACAACGTGGAAGAACAATTACATTTTACTTAGGAGTTCATGATTCTTCTCCCCCCGCCCCTCCAAAAACCACCTAATGGAAACTCTCAGCGGTTAGTATTTTATAATGCCTCTGCAAGGCTATGGAGCAATGTAAATGCATGCTAAGAAATGAGCTCATGAATCATCACCCAACAATCATTTTAGCACAATTCAGATATTGAAGCCAAAAAATCGCTCCTGTCTTTCTCTGCTTACCTCTGGGATAAGCCTGTCCAAGTGTTCAGCTCGGTTCTCATGAGAAGGGTGCGTAGAGAGCCATTCTGGTATTTTAGGATACCCTTTCATAGTCTCAGCCAATTCCATCTGCTGCCAGAACACACTGCTTGCTCTTACATCCACACAAGCCTAAAAGCAAAAGGAAATAAGCACAATATTGGTGTGTCACTAGTTTTCAGAAATGCATTTCATCGTAAGCTTAGACTACTCCCAATTTCACTGCTGCTCTCTTCCTGGGCAGTAGAATGAATATTTATGAAAAAATTTAATCCCTTTTAGTCCTGCAAATGCAGAGGTAGAGATGGCACGTTATGGTCCACGAGCCCCATTTGGTCTCAATTCAACCAGCAAACACAGTGGTATGCCAGAAATTCAATCTTTCTCCCAGCACATTCAAGGAGACACTGGGACTGAGTCTCCTCTTACACCTGGATAAGCTTGCTGACTGCAAATAATATTATCTTTCAATTTAGGATGGACAAGGGAGAGGAGACAGGAATGTTACCTAAGACTTTTTAAAACCTTAAGTTGTTCGTGGGACAGATTCAGTTCAGACCTTGTATCGATCACCGCTGCCTCATCGGAAGGAGGACAAACTCAAAAGGTATGTTGCATAAACAATTTCTCTACTGATGTCTTCAACTGGTTACACAGGAACAAACAAAAACTTCTCAACACAGCGGAATTCAAGAACGGATCTCAAGCTTGTGCGCTGCGTCCAGAGGCAGGTAAGTGATTTCAGCTCCGGCAGTGATATATCAGCTCAGTTTCATTCCAAGGAAACCTGCAGGCCTTCTCCCAAAAGGAGATAAGAACCTGGTGTCCCACAAACTCATTGATAGACAGGGCAGTTCAAAGGCCACCCTGGTGCATCAGGAGAGTGAGTGTCTGAAGGGCTGAGGCATCCTTTTATACCAGCCTCTGGTGCACACGGCACTGTCTGTTGATGCACACAGCACCAGCCAGTGCACACCACCCTTAAGCTTCACTTCCTGGTTTTTTGCACTCTACACACTCTTTTCCACACGCCACTGATAGTTCAGGGTTTCAACCACTCACAAGACCATCAGGTAGCTTCCAACTACTTTCTTTTCATTGGTCTCTTTTCAAAACCTCTTCTCTCTTATTGGCTATTTTACAAAACCTAGGTGTTTCCCAGGTCACCCATGTTTGCCATGAGGTGGCGCTATAACCTTCTTGCCTCAGATGTTTTCCTGCCAATTGCATCTATCGATTACTTTACAATCCCTCACAGTAACTCAACTGTTCAGCAATTTTCAGTGGCACTGGCAAAGACAGCCTGGACAAAGAAATAGCCAGTAGACCGAGACATCACCTTTTCCCACCCAAACCAATCCAAGCCATCCGACTTAATTCCATAATATCTACTCATCTTAACAGTTTAACACAAACCATCAACTGTTAATAAATTGATTAATTAACAATAAATTAATTGAGTAAAGGTCTTAACTTCCATGAATGATTTCACATGGGAACACAGACCCTGAGATTAGACATACAGATGTAATTATGACACTCATTTCTCAGACACGATAATTGCAGACGAGAACAGATCTATTGGGAGGGGGGAGACCCCGGCAACAAGGGATACATTCACAAAGTTGAGAAATCACAGATGCACGTGCTTGACTTAGTTACAAGGGGAGAAGGGAACCTGAAGAATAGGAAGGAGTATCAGTGAACAGTCTGCGGGGGTGAGGAGCTAGGGAAAGCCTGACAGGATAGTTTTTTTGGTGGGAATTTCAGGCGTATGGGAGAGAAAGGGCAAAAATGATTTAGACTCAGCTCTAATTTATTTATTTATTCATTCAAATTTATACCCCACCCTTCTAAGGCTCAGGGCTGCTTACAGCATATAAAAAAACATGGTAAATCATATAATTTATGGAGCAGTTAGAGGAGAAATAGGTCCACTGTACCAGGCAATTAGTTCGGAAACAGTTAATTAGAAAAAGAAATGAATAATTTCACATTGTTTTTAATCTGCCACAGAATACTTTTTTTTAAGCAGTATTTGCTATGCACGGTACATCAGAAGAGCAAATCAACTCAACAGATTAAGATGCAAATCTGCAAAAAGGAACCAAACACCTGTCTACAGAAAGAAAACCGTGAATTATTTTTTTTCATATTTTGTAAAAGCAACAACTGCATAACTCTCTCCCGGCGAAAGTGGAGAGCCCGAGGAGAGGAAAAGGGAAGAGAGCTACAATGGCTAATTTTTTAAGCCTTTCACGCAAAGAACCGTTGTTAATCCAGTTCTAGAATTTATAACATTATGACTCCAGTGCCTGGACTGACCTGCAATAACTTAGGCTACTGAATTCATGCATCCTTTTCTTTTGGGAATGAAAACAGAATTTGAAAAACCAGCCACTATAGTCAGGGGACAGAAGGTCAGAGTTCACCATCAGAGGAAGTCAAAAACTCAAGTGCCACATCCTTTGCAGCAATCCAGATGGCAGCCCAAACTGTTTATCAGATGAAGGCCTGAAGCTTACTTAGCATAATTATTGGGCCAATTTACAATGCCTCAATTAGCAGAGCTGCTACTGTATCAGGCTCACAATTTTTTGTATGCTTTAAGGTACAACAAACGAAAACAGCAGATATTTCCATTATTTATTTATTTATTTATTTAAAAGCAAAGAACTATGGGAAAAGAAAGAGTTATTTTTTTCCCCATGATCTTGAGGATAATTTTTTTTAATGAGGCTATGAGAAACAGTAACTGAGAAGCAAAAGCAAACAACATAGAGTCTGCTAGAAACAACTCTAAATGAAACAGGTGGCATTTGGGCACATATGTGTATAGAAGAGAGGAAGATCCCAATTATGCTAATGAAAGGAATGCCATCTGGGTTAAGCTCTTGACCTTTACAAAACATTATGGTGACAAAGGCAGTACTGGAGAAACAGATGTCACAGGGAAGCAGAGATGCAATCAGGATTTTCATAAAGGAAATACTGCCCAGAAGCCCCACCCTTTGAACTTGAAAACTTTGTCCCCTGACTTCCTTCCCATTAAGATTATTTCTCCCATACTCCACTGGCTCATTTCATTTCATTATGTCAGCAGTGCCACCATTGACTCCTTCCAAGGACACAACCAATATTCCATTTAGTTTTTTCCCAGTATGCAGAGTGATTTGTTTTCAAACCTTTGTCTACACACATGCAGCTAAGCACTTACTAGGTTGTGATTAACTATGCAAATGCCTAAGGATTTATTTATGTATTTATTTTAAAAGGCTGGCCTGGAAAACTGGGATTTTTACAAAGCAGATTGAAGATAAAAATCAGCCCCACACACTAACAACCCTTCACACAAACTGACTCAAACCCTTCAGGTTGCCTTCTTTACAGCTCTGATCTTTGAGTTACAGGAGCAACTACTGGCTCATATAAAATCCGGCAACTACAGAAGTTCACATTTCTTCACTAAGACAAACAGCTGTTTTGCAGGATGCCGTAGTACTAAACAGTGTGGCTTGAGTAGCTGAAGTGTGGGTCTCCTGTGCTAACATCTTGGGATCTATGCCTTGCTTACCTCATGTCCCCCCTCCTATAGCATATGGCCATGATAAAATAGCAGCTCGTAGTTCCATGTCTTGTCGAGCAAGGTGGCAGTTGAAAGAAGGGATGCTGCTTATAAGAAGCAGTTAGTGGAAAGGAATTTCAAACTGATGATCCCCTATGTCTGTCCCCTCATTTGGTCATCCTCCAAGGCTAAAGACTGCAGCTATGCACACCAGTGGGAACACAAGCCAAGCCACACTCCAGACACCTACTATGCTGTGCCTGACTAGACCACAGGGATCCTTCCCTGGGCAAGCAACCCGTGCAAGCTTCTGCTTCTCTCTCCTCCACTCCCTACCATATGGGGAAAAACCAGACATAAGAGTGGTGCGCTTTGGCCCGTGGGCTGCTGTCACATTTGGTTCATGGCCGCCAGATATCGACCTGGGATATCCCAGGTGATGTTGGCGGCTAGCCCGGGCTCTCACTTCAGTATATAAGCAAAGTAACAGCCTGGGCTAGAGCCTGCCCAAATGGGGCAAAGCAGGCTGTCCTGGAGCTAGCATGTCTGTTCTTAGGCCAGTCACATGTTCCCCGTTCTTCCCACACCCCGGGACTGTGCTGCCATTGGCCTGGCCAGGAGCATGTGTGGTTTGTACTCCAGTGGGCACATGCCCTGTCTGCCCAAGCTGCCACATCCCAGGTCTGCCTGGAACGCGGCAGCCCAGCTGTCACTTGTGGCTTCACCCATGGACTTGCAGGGCTGGCTGGGCAGAGCACAGAAAGCATCTGGATGTAGTAAACCTCCAAGCTCTCAGAATACCTTTCTATGGGAGGGATGGAAAGAGACTTAGAAAATACTCTATTCAGAGAAATCGAACAAGAAAAAAAAAGTTACTTAAAACCTAGTAAGAAAAATGTCTCAATCCATTTGGGTTAAAAATGTCACAGGTAAAGTGGCCAATACAGATACAAAACATATTAAGTAATTTTACCTGTATCAATACATAGCTGGACGGGGTCCTTAAAAATAACTGCCTTATGCAAGTAAGGACTTTCACATAACATCCCTATTTGCCCAGTTAAGCCTATTTTAAATATTTTTATTTATTTAAGTTTATATCCTGCCCCATCCCAAAAGCTCAGAGTGGGTAACAACCAGTAACCCATATTCACTGCAATTTCTCCATTGCTGCCAATGGGGGAAATGCAGCAAACAAGGGTCCCTAGTAACAACATAAACATAAAAACACATTAAAGTATCCTACAAGAAAATTCCATAACCCCCACCCACCCCACCCAAATCCCTGCCTGCCAAATGCTTGGCCAAACAAAAAGATTTTACACTGCCCCCAGAAAACACTCAGACCCAGGGTTCGATGCACCTCAAGGGAGAGGGAGCTCCATAGTATAAGCAGCATCCCAGCATCTACATGTTAGGTATTATACAACCAAGAGGGCTGCTCTGAAACTAATTTACCCACAGGCAGGCCCACCACCACTTATTTAAGAGAGCTTCCATTAACTTTCTTGGGAGAAGCCACCAGTAAGTAGTTTTAGGGTTATGGCCATACGTTTTTGGGTTCCTATCAACTGTTTTTCCCTAGTATATTTCTAAGGTTTGTGTGGCCTGTCCCCAAAATTATTAAAGCTGTAAATAAAACTAAGAGTTTGACCCTAGGAAGTTTGTTCTTAAAACACGGACTGTTAGACATTTCTACAATTCATGTAATATATGGCAGAATTCCTTCTGAAATATGAGCACTAGGTGGTGCTCTCTGCACAATTAACAAAGTGCTCCCAAAACACTGAAATTGGACAGAGCTGCCAGATCTTGCTTAATCTGCTTTATTTATAACCTGCAGCCTCCCAAGGGGGAAATAGGAGATTATGAAACAAGAAACTATGGGTAGTTTTAAAGTAAAGTTTAAGTCTTTTGTTAGCAAAGACCACACCCTCTAATCATACACATAAAAATGTGACAGCCTCATCTATTCCACAAAATAAGCAGTATATTTATATATTAGTATCAAAAGCGATGTGCGACTCTTCTGACGCCAGGGCTGTATACGATTTAAAATTTGTAAACTTAGACAAGCTAATTAGGTCATCCAAAATAAAAATCATTGTCCTAATTTGGCTCCAAATTACAATGCATTACATATTTCATAATCAACAGTTTCTGTAATCTCACTAATGTATAAACGTAGCCATAATTACAATATAGAAAGAAGTTCATAAGCACTGTTGGTATTTACTACACTTAAGAGGTACTGAAACTCAAAAGGAAAAGCTATTCTTATTTATATTTTTTAACAAATACAAACTAGCTGATGCATCAAATGTTAGCAAATTGCAAGTTTACCATTCATAGTAGCATACACTGTAGCGATGGTAGTTCACTACTTGATTTTTCTTTTCATTAACACAAAATCCTGTGACAAGTATCCCATGTAAAAATTACACTACGACCCTTTTCAAATGGGCCAGCGGTGCAGGGGAGTGGAGGCCATGGCAGGTGGGCAGTGCATGGGCGGCCCGTTACACAGATGCCTGCCTACCTACCTCATCTCCACGGACGCAACATCTGCCATTGGTGTCTGTTGAGTCATGTGTGGGTGGAGCATGGGAGTGTGCACGTACCCCCACTCGCTCGCCACAGTGCTTGCACAGACACACACACACCTGCACATGTGGGGAGGGGGGGAGCGAGGGGCGTCCATGTAAAAAGGGTCTAAAATCCAGTTTTACAAGTTCCATTTTCATGCTCCCAAGCTCTACTGTATTCTTCTCTTTTTAATCAGACCAAAATTGCGCTTCTATCCCAATACTGTTCTAAAATAAAAATGTGCCCAAAATGCTATCTGCAAACAGCCAATTCTGCTCACAGTGAAGTCAGATGAAGGCTTGATGTTTGTTGGTAAGAATCAGTAGGGAGTTACCTTTGCAACAAGCTGCAGCCCAACTTTGTCAGCTTCAGCCTCCAGCGTCCGGCTATATGGCTTGTCGAACATAAACTGGAAGAGAAACAGATCATAGCCTTGGTCAGAGTTTTGCTTTTGCCCGTTTCTGAAGCCAGAGCAAGTTTTTTGTTTGTTTGTTTGTTTGTTTATTCTAGTCTGCATGTAACAGAAGCTGGATGGGGTTTATCATTGTATTTGATTACTTTGCGCACTTCTGAAATCCTCACTTGAAATATTCCTCTTTCCATCAGAAAGAGCTTACAAGTAATGTTTTACACACACAATTGAAGGGCTATTTTCAACTTGAAAACAAGCAGTTTTCTGAAAGAAGAGAATTAAATTTCAGGGACTGAACCTAAAAGGTTGTCAAAAAAGTATCGGAAACAATTATAACCCTATCCCCAAAAAATGAAATTACTCCCCTTCCCAAGTGCATTCAACTCAGGTACTTAAGTGCTCTTCTCAAAACAAGACAATAACGCTGTTATCTGACCTGCTCCCACTCCATCAACCAAAGTAGTGTAAGGAATGATACGTACATGCAGTTTTGCCAGACCGACAACCCAATATTTAAAGTCTCCTATCTTCAAAAGGCATTCACACTTACAGAAATTGGGACAGTTATCACCTCATTAATCAGGACATAGTAAAGATTTATATGGCTGGGTAGGCTGTTGTACTGAAGGAACACCTGTCAATGTCCTACAAGTAGTGTCACAATACCTAGTCCAGAAAGCTGTAACAAGCAGGAAATAGCAACTGGAGACAGAGATCACAAGTTATTACGGTAGAACAAGTTCTGCCACCTACTTCTCCAATAAGGCAAGAGCTGGTAATTTGGAAGAAGTTTCTCTTTTCTGGCACAAAGAAGATAGAAACTGCCAAAAGCAAAAAGCAGCAAGAAATCGGGCTTGCCAAATTATGTACCATATGGAAAACAGTCATTAGCTCATCTTTTTAATGAATGGTTTTCTCAGCAATTCTAACTAAATTAGGTAAAATAATGACCTGCTTTGGTGTCTTTATAGGGAATATGGCCTTGACTGATAGATCATAATGAACCTCAAGTACGTTAAGCAACTCATTTTCTTTCCTGCTTCTGGCTGGTAACCTCTGGCAGTAGTTGGGAATCCAACTCTATTGTTTTACGATATTTCTATGTTTTTCTTACGAGCTCTAAAGTAGCAAAATAAAGGTTCACAAGCTAGTGTTTTTATTACATTTTTGGGAGAAACAGTGTTGGGCGATCCAAGCCGATGTTCTTGAGGGAACTCAAAGCAGATATTCTGTTCCATGGGAAAGCAGACGGCAGGTTCCATCACAAACTCACAATCCTACAGGGTGACCGTTTATTCATCTAACCATTACAAACAGGGATAAATACAAAACTGTCAAATGAATAAGTGATCACCCTATATACAGGAAAAACAATGCAAATGATGGATGCTACTGAAGCATTTAGTTATCTATTTAAGGAAAGTAGTCTTCATCCCAGTACCTGGGTCCAAGCAAGATCCTACACTGTATTCATTAGGATAGGGAAGTCTTCTAAATCTGGTCTTTCACCTTAGGCTGCTTGCCCTTGGTACACAAGCTCACATTAACTTCTATCTAACATGAAATGAGGCAGGTATCCTTTCACATCAAGCATTGAAATTAACGTCATTTTCATCATGGATGTCATGGCTGGAAAATCCAACTCTAACAACAATGTGAGCTCTCTTTAAGGATAGGTTGGAACTTGTGCGAGCACTTTTATAAACGTTAAAGAAACTCACAGTGACATTTAAATGTGTATTGTCTCGCAGGAATGTCAATGTCACCTATTCTCCCTTCCACCGCGGCAGCCATTCATGCTCCTCTCCTTCTGCCCGCACAATGAAATCCTGAGGAGGGAAGAAGGGGGTGCCTTCCCCCTGCAATCCTTGCCTGGGAAGGGCGGGAAATTGGGGCACGGGATATGGAGAAATGGGCTTGACTGGGGGGTGTGTGTGTGTAAGTCCTGCTAGTGGGGGTGGGAGGCATTGTTCTGGAGTGTGCGGCCACCACAGCCACCTTCTCTCTGCCGAGGCAGCAGCAACAGACACAGCAGCAGCGAGAGAGGAGTAAGGGTAATGAAATTACCCAGTAGATTGGGTAAACATGGGCATGGATCCGTTAAATACAATAACAGTTCTGTCACAAACACAAAGGAAAGGAAAGGAAAGGAAAGGAAAGAGAAAAAACGCAAGAAACCAACGTGGATTTATAGCCCAACAGGAATCTCCCGTTATTTCAGATTTCACGTTAGCTTTAATCTAACGTAAAAATCAGCACGTGGGCAAGCAGCCCACGTGAGCAAAGGTGGGATGAGAATGTCAAAAATCATCTGCACCATGAACCATGTCCTCAAATAGAGAAGATAGGCAAGGTGTTGGCTCAGGTCAATACCTTCTCTAGCAATGCTTTTCTCATCTCTATTTTGATCAGTTCTGGATTGAAGACTATACTACAAACCTTAGTTGGGAGTTTCTAGGCAGTAATAGCAGCAGATCAGGAAAAAAATAAATTACTAAAGCTTGGAAGACAACTATGATTATTCTGTGCTTAAGGAGAACCAAAATATCTTTGCTGCATGGAGATTCTTTCATGGTTTCTGGACACTTAATGAACTTTTTAGGGGAATAAAGAAAGATGCTTAGTGTGGAGGAGACTAGAAGGATTTGTGCTTTTGCTCTGTATCCCCCAAGGGCTCCTGGATCGGTTTTCACCAAGTAAACATGCACTTGGAATAGTGACTAAAAATGTCAACACAGAGTTCTTTTTTATTGGATTTCAATGACTGTATCAAAGGTTGCTTGTAAACTCCCAATTTACAAGAAAAAAGATGGTTTTTTATTTTTAAATTGTCAGGCTGAGAAATTTATGGATGTCTTGCACATTTGTTCTAAATGTTTTAGAAAAAGGGCCAAAGCCATGTGAGAGTTCAAACAGGATAAACAACCTTATGGAAAAAGCAAGGCCTTTCAGCCTTTTTTCTACTCTAAACCTCAGCAGTAGCCATGTGGAGCAGATAGGCATTGGGGCCTCAAAACATCTGATAGACTGCGGGAATCCGTCTGCCATTGAATAAAAAGGAAAAAAAAATTAGGGACATGTTAGGGTAAAAAAGAAAGATCTGACACACTCACTGAGGGAAAATTAGGCAAACGGTTAGCAGGAACCACATAAATTACAGTCATCAGCCAAGGTAGTGTGTTTTAAAGAAGTAGTAATCAGACACAGGTTAAAAATATTCATCTCATGGTCTGCTCAGGAAACAGAAACCATGCAAATTAGGTTACGGTGGGAAAAAGAGAACCTTGTAAGTTTATATATATTAACCTAGTCACACAGGGTTCAAGCCCGTGCTACCATACATTTGCTGCTATGTCATGATCAGCAAACTAACATGCTGTTCAGTTCCTATAAAGGGAACAAGCTCCCATACGAAACCAAAGTAGAATCCAAGTATTTCGGTTCAGAGCCAGACCTGGGGAATAGCAGAAGAAATGCTATTAGAAAGAAATAAGCTATCTTGTTGAGCAAACTCGATGTAAAGGTAGGGCAGAAAGCTAGCCTGTGAATCAAGACCTATCACTGGGCAGGCAGATAGCCTACGTTAACAGGACTAAGTGGTGGAAGATGTAAGTTGGTAGCCAAGGGCAACCACTAACAATCAGGAGGAAACAGACTAACATTTAAGGGGGAGATGGGGTAAAGGTGAAAGAGAAGTTTCCATAATCCAACCAAGCCAATAAGACAAGGAGGTTAAAATGACTTGTCTGAGACAAGGGGAAGTATTTTCACAGACAACAAGTATGCAAGGTAAAACAAAGGAAGGGAGGGAACTCAGCCCTATCCCCTTCTACGTACATACACACAGGGTGAAAATCAAAGACTAGGAAGCATGAGTGGTGGATGTCTAGTAACATCAAGGTGTTGGCAAGGACATGGCTTAAGTCCATTAATAAAAAAAAAGTACTTTTAAAGAAAAAAAACCAAAAACAAAACATTAGTAGTCCAGCTAGTTATGAAATCTTCTTTGATTTCTGTATGGAGATTTGAAATTTGCTTTTACCTTGACTGATTTGCAGTTTGCTTTCCCTGTTAAATACACATTATTGTACCTTATCCCAAGATGCAGTGATTTCGACTGTTACCTCTTTTAACATGGATGAGGAAGTTGATGTAGTTGCCTGTCCGTAAATCCTTGGTTAGAGGCAGAGAAAGAAAGTTCGCACCCTACATGATCACGGCAGGAGTAAAGCTGTAATGAGTATACGCACTGAACTTACGGTACCTGACCCGGTAACATCGGGTACTAATCAGTACCTGATTCGTGCCTGACTACCCGATTTTCTGACTTCAAGTACCAATCTTCTGGTTTTCGAATTGGTCAATTGTAAAAAAAAATTTAAAAAGGTAAATTGGGTAGCCCACCTTCTTCATGGCAGCCTTTCAAATATGTGTAGACTTATCTCCCTGTCTTCTTTTCTTCAAGCTAGATGCCTAACAGTGGGTGTTTTAACAAGAGCAAGGTGACAGGGGGCGTGGCCGCTGAGTGACTCTACCGCGGAGCACCCACTCAGGTGGAGTGTGTGGGAAGCGATTCCAATGGGCACCTCACAGAGTGGCACCACGACCACTGAGGCAGCCCCATGCACTCCCCCTGCCATGGACCATGGGGAAGGGGGAAACACGCCAGGCTGGCCTTTGCACGTGGCATGTCTTGATACAAGCCCTGGGGAACCCAGGCTCCCCAGTACTCCCAGCCAGTTCTTGTGACTTGGAAAGGCTTCTTCCCCTGTCAACAGTGCCTCTGAGTGGCAGCCCTGTTCGCTGGCATTACTGGCTGCCACCGTTCAAATGGGCAAGGGCTCCGTGGCCACTGGTTGCCACTGAGCTGTTTGGCTTGCCCTGCACGGAGCACTCCGGATTTCCCAGAGTGCTCTGTGTATGGCCATGGCTCACAGGAGAGCACATCCGGCCACTTCACCTTCAGACAGGCGGTCAGATCCGTAGCTCCTGGGTGGCCATGAAGGGTAGCATCTCGCCTAAAGAAAACCCAGCCTGATTCTCAAAGCACGTCACCAATGCGAGCCCTGAAGTGAATGGGGGTTTGTGCTGGCTGAATGCTTTGAGGATCCAGCTGTCTGTATGTTACTTTGTAGAGAAATAATCTCAGCATATTGCAAAAACACCAACTGTGAAATAAGTTTAGAAATTAGTGCAATTCTGTAGCCCCCATCTTACCTCCTTCAACTTCTCCTGGATCCAATGACCTCCAAGTGCTAAAATATCTTGAGGACAGACAGCCCAAATCGCAGTGAGAAAAATGAGTGACAAGAAATCCAATAAATGGACCAGGCTGGCCCTCTCTGCCTGAAAAAAGAAACAGTAACATTTTCAATTTTTTACTTTCTGAACTTGCTTCCAGTATTTCTGAATTCAAGATAGCCAGTTATACCAATTTTACCAACTGTCACCTTTCCTACAATAAAGTGGCTTCAATAGTTAAGGCAATTTTTCCTTCTCGCTGTAGGAGATATTTCATTTCCCCCAACTCCTCTCTTCATAGGAGCAATGCAACTGCAAAGGGATAATAATTTAAAAGGACTTCTTCCAAATGGCACAGATTAGGACACTGCAACTCTTCACATATTTGCTTCCCACATGCACAACCATAATTCATTCAGCAGCGCTTGCTGCTGAGAAAATTAAAGTTACACCAAATTTGAGTTAAATAATAATAATAATATTATTTCTATAGTGCCCTCACCATCAAGTGGTGCTTGGAGCCCTCCACAACAAAACTATATGATAAAACAAAACCATTTTAAAAGAGGGAGGAGAAAACACATTAAGGGGAAACAGCAATGAATCCTAAAAGCACCTAAAGAATAAATAAGTCTTCAGGCGCTTTTAAAAGGTAAGGAGGAAGGAACGGAGATGGACAGCTGGGGGGAGCAAGTTTCACGCTGAGGGGCCTGCCACAGCAAAGGCACATTCGCCTGCTGACTTAAGGCACGATGGCGGGATCCCCAAACAGTGGGTGGTTTCGGAGCACAGACAGCCATCAATGTGAGGCTCCAGGAGCCAGTCTCAAATATAGTCAGGGCCCTAAAAACCATTTTGCAAGTTCATTTCCCAAATAAACTAGGTCCTTTTTCAGTTTGGGAAAAAAAATAAATTCAAGCAACCCTTTTCATAATTTTCTTTTTTGTTTAATGAAGAGTTTATGCAAAATAAGATTTACAGGACAACCCTCCACAATTAAAGACAATGGGAGTTTTGCCATTGCCTTTAATCTAACGGATTGCACCCTTTTGTGCATGCTTCAGTATTAATGATTCAGGCCAGGAAATTGCTCACTTAAATTTAATCACATGGCATTTTTCTTCTTGAATAGATGAATTAAGCTTCAAGACAAAACAAGTTCTCTTTTCTGTTTGCAAAGTATCTGTGAATGTTTGCCATTATGTCAACAAATCTACTGTGTACGTGACCACAGGCACTTTTGGTGTGAACTTTGCTCCACAAATATTTGCAAATACCACTGAAGCAAATCAGCTGGTTCCTTTGCAAATAAGATACCAGGTCTCTTAGGCTAACTTTGGACTCTTATAGGGTGCTTTACATTAAAGCTGGGGGCAGGGCCGGTCCCAGGCATGTGCCACATGTGCGGCCACGGCCAGCTGGGGCCCCGCACTTGACTGGCTGGGAGGCAGGCTGCAGCCAGCTTCTCTCCCAATAAGTTCTTCTGCCTCCCCTCCATGGCTCAGGTCCCCATCCCTCATCCGCCTCTGCCTCTTAGTAGCTGGGGACACAGATCGGGCTGGGAGATAAAGCTGTTTGTTTACAAACAACTCCTCCCCATGAGAGTGATCAGAAGGTTGTTACCTTGTAAAGAAGGTTCCTCGAGATGGCTCCCAATATTCTCACAACTGGGTGGTTCATGCTCACCCTATTCAAATAATAGACCACGTGATGGTCTCGAGCTCTAGTATAAAAAGCAACCTCTCCCTCCAGAATGACAGTTCCTTCCAACCCTTCCTAGGAATATAAGAAAAAAATCCATGCGAGGCTGGAAGGGTGGGTGTTGTGAAAATGTTCGGAGCCATCTCAAAGAACCTTGCTTACAAGGTAGCAACCTTCTGTTCTTCTTCGAGCGGCTCCTCACGGGCCATTTTTACATGGCTACACCAGGTGGGGGAGTCCATGGGTGTGACAGTGTGTGGGAGGGGCGTGCACACGCATCCCCACTCACCCACATCCATGGAGTAACCGACGTTTCCCCCAGGGGATGTGTGTTAGGGAGGTGCGCTCGCACACACACCCACTCGCCATGGGCGCATGCACCACGTCGTTCACACAGGGCTCCCCCACCCATGAACATGCAGAAATCTTCATATTCATGGGTGGGAGATGCCGTGTAAAAAGGGTCACATTCTCACAACTGTCTTACTTGTATTACCTTAAGTAGGAATTTAGGATGTAAAGCAATATCTATTCTACCTTGGAAAATCTGCAAATATGGTTCTGAGATTATTATGGCTGCTATTTCACTAGCTTTTCTTAATGAAGTTACTGCTAACCCGCACCCCATAACCAGTTCATTTGCACCCCCCATATAATCAATTTACACTGCCCCAGGGGCACAAATGAACTGGTTATGGGTGGGGGACAGTGTGGATTGATTATATGGGGGCGGGGACGCAAATGAACTGGTTATGGGCTGAGGGCAGCACCAGCAGCAAGAAGCAACAGGCCCTGGAGGCCAGGCTGGCTAAGCTCACCCCCTCCCCCTCAGTAAGGCAGTGGATGCAGTCAGTCCTCACTACCCACCTGGCTGCCCCTGCAGTGGTAGATGCTCGGCTGGGGAGGTACGGGGTGGGGTGGGGGGAAGCATTGGGAGGCCATGCTTGTCTATGGCTGCTCGGAGGGGTGGAGAAAGGGAATCCTTCCTGTCCAGAGGGAGTAAATGTTATGTAAATGTACACATTTGCATAATTAGGTGGGGCCTAATTATGCAAATTAGGCCCCGCACCAAGACTTCGCACATGGCCTCACAAACCTGGGGCCGGCCCTGGCTGGGAGCTGTCTTTTGAGACTGAATTATAATAGGGAGACAGAAAGAAATTTCAGAGGTCCCAGTTGCAGGAATTATCTGGAGACAGATACACTACCACCTTCCAAATGAAATCCATCTCTGCTGAGTTAAGTAGCACTGAAAAAGTGTACTCGACCCATTTTTGCAGGGGTACCAATTGCATGGGCAAAAACGAACATTCACTACATTGTGTGCCTGAAATTAAATTAGTGATGACTAATCCTCTTGCATGAACACATTAAGACTTGGGCTGTGCAAGCTGGATTCATAAATGCTTTCTGAGAGAGTAAGTTGCCTTCAAGTACACAGGCAGACTTCAGACTTCCTTAAGATTTGGTACTCTATGGCATTTTAGTGAAACATTGAGTAATTTGCTAAAGAAGCACAAGATCTGATCCTGTTAGATGCCAACTGAGCCAGATAATAAAAGGTAGCCTGTCCTTAGGAAACACTGGTAACACACATTATTCTAGCGCTTGCAGAGACTGCAATGAGGATACTTCCAGTAGTAGCTGCTGAGGATGGTTTAAGTCTCTTTCACAGAATAACCTACTCAGTTGAGGCAACAGCCTGTGACTTAATGATGGAGGAAACTCTACGAGACGAAACCAAATAAAAATGTATTAGAAAAGACCTAGGATTGTGACAATTTTTAAGGAAGAACAGAGTACTTACAGCATGTCCTAGCACAGCATGAGCTATTTCGTGTCCCAAAATGAAAGACAGCTGATGAACATCGGACGTTGCACTCAGCAACCCAGTGAAAACAAACACTTGCCCGTTCTGTGAGCAGAAAGAGAAAAGCACAGTAAAAGACCTGTGTAAATCAATTATCTTCTTTCACAGTTGTTAGCAACTTTTGCTTTTAGTTGCTGGGTTTACTTACGGGAAGTACAAAAGCATTTATGCCTGGTTCTTCTACCACATGGATAACCCATTTGAACTCAGAGACCTCAGGAATGTCCTGGTTGCTTTCAGATATATGGCTAATAACTTTTTGGACAACTTTATAGCGAGGGTCCGTTTCAGGTAACATTTTATCTTCAAACTCTTCCATCCACTGAAAATACAGTCAAATTTGGTATCAAAACAATGCAATTCAAATCCTTACGTTGAAGACATAATTTTGCTATATATATGTGTGCCAATCCAATTAAAGAAAAGGCACCCTTCTCCATGTCGCTTTGCTGATGATCAATATTTCATAAAACACTAAGAGCTTCTTGCAGAAAAGGAGGCTCATGTTTTGAGAAAAATTGTTAATTCAGCAAAGAGGAACTAATTACATGGGATAGCTCATTAAAAGAAGATACATTTGTTTCCTGTACAAGTTAAGCTGTGGGGAGCAACAGAACAAAAAGGAAGTTTTCAGTACTGCAGACAAAGGCCCTTTTCACACAGACACTCTAACACTGATAAAATGGGTGTTACATTTTATTATACATGTTTCAGGGCACCCATAGCACACACCTGCAGCCCTGCAACATGTATAATAAAATGTAACACCCAAGAGTATCTGTGTGAAAAGGGCCATAGAGGACAGACATTCAGACCCTGAGTTTTCACGCTTACAGAAGAGCAATAATCTAAAGCATTTTAAGGCATTATCACTTTGCTCTCCAAGCTACTAAATTTAAGCAATCATGTCCATGCTGTGCCTTATGGTGTGATGCTGATGGAGTATCATGGACGTTCTCTTTTCTAGAATGATAGATTTTTCCATCAGTACTTTGTGTGAGATTAGATGTTACAACTCCTATGTGGAGGGGATTTTTTTTTTCTAAGGTGGCTGTGTGCCAACATAGGTTTACAGCAGGCCGGACGTCATGTTCGCTCACTGTGAGGGATAAGCCTCCACGTCTAGGTATCATTATGTGGAACAGCACCAGCTTCGCTCTGCCAGAGTCTGGAGGATTCTGGCAGGTGGAAGTAGAGTCAGGCCCTGTGTCACCCTACCAGCATCACATATCAGCTACCCCACTGCATGTTCTAGCGGTTATCCAATGGCTGGCATTTTCGAACAAGAAAGGATTGCCATTATGGGTGGGATTTTCCCCATAGTTGCAATTCTGTCTTCGATTGTTGAACAGCACTGTTTAAGTGGATCCTAATTAATCAATGCATCTCTGTCCTAGCTAACACTTAAGCACATATTTTACCTGCTGTCCTGAACTGAGAAGTATCTAATCGCAGGCTTCAGTGCCTTCCTGACCCAAGGCCTTTGGGGCCAACACCCTGGCTCTACTGACTTCAACAGGACCAAGATTTTGGCCTTACTGCTGAAAAGTCTGGATGTTTGTTACGTGTGAGTATTAACACTTGTAAAAAAAAAAAAAAGAAGTAGTAGTAGTAACGATTTTGGCTGCAATCCTTAATGGAAATCAATGTGGCTCCACTGGTGCACTGGCATTTAGGATCACAGTCTCGGTTTTGTAACTAGCTAGTCTATATGAAAAAGTCCAGAAGACAAATCAAGAGGAGAGTTTTGCACATCATTAAACAAATTAAGCAACATAAAACTGGACATTTTATCCATGCGAAATGGTATGATTTCAATGTATACTAATCTAGCATAGTATTTTAATGAATTATTTTGTTATATTAGTAGCAGTAAGCTAGGATTTTCTGTACCTCTGGAATTATCTACATTCATGAGATTAAAGGAATATTGTTTATCAATAGCTACTCAAAATGTTGTTAAAGGGCTTTTAAAAAATATATAAATAATTTACTCTTTATTTACAGGAGGAAGAATTGGACAGAAGTACTGAAATAGACGCAGGGTGAAAACAGAGATGCATGTAACTCCGCTTTAACATTTCTTATGCATGTTGCAGGGCTGTATTGGCACCCTATGCAGCCCTGCAACATGCATAAGAAATGTTAAAGTGGGGTTAAAGCGGAGTCAAGGTATATGTCTGTTTTCACCCTCAGACTTCCTTCTTCAAGATTTGAGACCTTTCACAATTAATACAGGTCAGAGTTGGGGTATTTTCTTGCTAATATGGGTCAGATACAACACAATTCTAAGAAAACCAGGGTGGGTATTTTGGGGGGAAAGGGTGTTGTGGGTTTTGGTTTTTTAAATATTTTTTTTAAGCTACCTACCATTTCGTACTCCAGCTGGGACAATTCCAAAAGATGTTCCTTCCCAAACACCAGAAGTCGAGAACGTCCAGTGATTGGTGTCTCCTCCAGGTGAGTAAAATAAAACATGATAAATATAATTCCTAAACCACAGAAACTCAAGAGTATCTTCCATTTATTTTTTCTTACACTTTCCTTAAAATGCTCTTTCTTGTTAGGAGGAAGTGCCTTCCACCATTTTCTTATGCTCCTGCAAGACACAAATATTACACAGGTCAAATAAATTCCCAGACTATATTTCAAAAAGGTAAAGCTCCCTGGCAGATTTACAACCCAATCCTCACAATACTCCTCTGGCACAACCCCTAGTCAGAGCCACTCCAGCTCATCTGGTTTGGTGTGGCTAGCTTTGAGGTTACAACTCTGTTGATTTCTGCATATGGCCATTTACATCTGCTAATCATGTGGCATCGGGCCATCATTGCATATAGTTCAATGTTTATGCTGTACACTGCATAATATAGCAGAAGCTTCTCTCACATTTTTCAGACATGTTTAAAGAAAGAGAAGTACTTACAGCTCAGCAATTATCATATCCCATTTCTTCAGGACACAGACTTTTTCATAATTGAAACACAGATTTATGGCTTTTCCCACTGAAATTTGGCCCTGCCGTTCAATATTTTAGATCTTATAAAAGACTGATTTAAGACAAGCACAAGTTTTTTCATTACAATATCTAGTGATAATTAGCCATTTATAAACAAATGGCCATTCCCCACATGATCTGAAAGCTAAACACTGCAGCACTAGGAATTTTAAAGGGAAACTGACTCCTCTTATTCACTGTTTACAGGTGATAAAGAAAACAAGGAGCATAAAGAGTGAAAATTAACTGAACTTTAAAATTTTAATAATATATAGCAGAGGAGGGGAACCTCAGGCCTGGGGGCCAAACATGGCCCATGGCTAGTTTTTATTTATCCCCTTCCCTGTTCCTGGATCCGTCCCCATCCCTCCCCTGCCTCTGTCTGCTAGTAGTGCTGCAGCTGCAGCAGCAGGGCACTGGGACACCGATCGGACTGGGAGATAAAGTTGTTTGTTTGCAAACAACTCCTCCCCATGCACCTTTATTAAATAGCAGACCAATCTATACATTTTTCTTTTCTCATTCATTAATTAAAAAAATTATGACTTGACTGAAATTAAAGTGTATACATTGCTCATCACGTATAAGGATTGTTCAGTCACCATACCACACATATGCAGCTTAATTTCAGTTGTCATAATTTTTTTTAATTCATGAATGAGAAAAGAAAAATGTATAGATTGATCTGATATTTAATAAAGTTGCCTTAACATAAAATTTACTGTTACGTTAACATTTAAGTATAATTTGTAATGCCGCCTTAACAAGCTTTTGTCTAGGTAATAACATCATTATTAGTAGTAGCAGCAGCAACAGTATATTATAAACAACAGGTTGTTAAAAGAAGATCAATCAGGCAATCGCCTAGTTGTTTCTATTGATCAGAATACAGGCAAAAGAGATATTGCCTGAAATTAATGAATAGGACCGAAGTCGGTAGAAGAAAATTTCCCCTCCACCTCTGCCACAGACTGGGTGTGTTTAGAGCAACATTGTCACAAAACTGTCACCGAGTTAAGAGTGCCCACCTTAATACGCCAGCAGCTTGTAAAAGTGCAGGACAGTGTGACATTTCATCAGCTCAATACATTGTTCGTATTTACCTTCCAAGAAGGATAGCAGCAAGTTTCTGAACTGGCTTAAGGAGCAGCCAGAAGACAGGAAGTGGAGCAGCCCAAGACACTGGAGACGTGTGAAAAGGTCTGATGATCTGAACAGCCCAAATCTGAGTGTGGTTTGATGCTTCCCATGGAGAACAGGTTTGGCGTACAACAGTCTTTCTAAGCAAAGGCTGAGAGAACGAGAAGTAAGACTTGCTAGGACAGTTGGATCCAAATTTGCATCTTTCTGCATTCTTGGCATTCAAAAGTCATCCGGGGTTTTTATTAATGATGTTCCTATAAAAGTTAGAACTTCCAGTCACAGAACAAAATCCAGTATTGCTGTTTATCTTCAAACTCCTGCATTTATTCACTATGCATTCATGTCCATTCAAGGCTTCAACGTAAGACCTGTAAGGATTATGGTATTTTCCCCAACTGGCCAAAGGTGTTAAACGAATGCAGTTCCTGCCTGCTATCGTTAAGCCGCAGAGGACGATCATCTTTCTTTTACTTGTTCACCTTTGGGACAGAAAGAGAAACTGTAAAGATCTTAAGAAAATAACTGCTACTGTAAATGCCGAAGCATATGACATTACTATATTTCAAGGGTGGGGCACCTTTTCTCTACCGGGGCCAGTTTTAAAAGCCATTTTTAAACGGACCTGGCTATGGGGGGGCGGGTCCGTGTGCACTACCATGCACTTTCGGTGAGTGTGGAGGAGAGGGGGGGGAGCGTCAGATGGTGGGGAATGGGTGTGTAGTCAGTGTGTAACTGCACCCACGCACTGCCCATTCATGCCCCTGCACGGAGCAACATCTAGTGTGGGTTTTTTTTGTATTTTTTTTAAGAATACAAAACAATGTTAGAGCAACATCTTCTTAATGACAAAGAACATCCCCTCTCCGTCCCTTCCCCACCTCCCACAAAAAAACAACAACCCAGGTCTTCTCAGTTCTAATTTTTGCAGCATGACATTCAATTTTTTTGGGGTGTGTGTGTGTGTGAAATACTGACCATAATGAGATCGACAGCAGTTAAACTACCAATGGTTTCAATGGAGCCCAAATTACGATTTATCATTTTTATATTGCTTTCGGCATTCAAAGTGATTTAAAATCCTTATCTAGTTTACCCTCACAACAACAATCCTGTGAGGTAGGTCATTCTCAAGGAGCTGTGTTCATTCTGTTCTCTCCATTGGCAGCAATGGGGAAAATGCAGTGAACAAAAGTCCCTGGTCATCATTATTCCAATTTTACAAATGGGGAACCAAGACTGAGACACAGTGTGCCCACCCCACTTAGGCACCCAGAAGCCCTGGAACCCATCCCCTGTCTGAACAATCCCATGAGTCACAGAGTACCCACTCATGGAGCACTGCCAGGAAGTCCGGAGTGCTGCGTGAAGGGCAAGTCAAAGAGCGCCGTGGCAACGGGCGGCCGCAGAGCCCCTGCCTGTATGAACTCGGGCAGCCGGTCGCACCAGCAGACCAGTCTGCCACTCATAGGCACTGTGGGCAGGAGACATGGCCTTTGCAAGTACATATCAATTGCAAAGGCCAGGCTGCCATGCTTCCTCCTCCCCCATGGTCCATGGCCGAGGGAATGGTGGCTTGCCTCCGTGGCTGGGGTAGCTGCCTGTTTGAATCCCTTCCCACTCATTAAACCTGAGTGGATGCTCCACAGCAGTGCCACTCAAAGCCCCTCCCCCTCTCAATATTGCCTTGCTTCTTTAAAAACACCCTTGGTGACTTGCCCAAGGCCACCCGGTGAGTTCCACTGCTGGGAAACCTGGAGTGCTCTGTGTGGGGCCAGTCAAATGTAAGGGGCCATTTCTGTGGTGGGGTAGCCACGCTCGCAGCCACCCTGTGGCCACGGACCCACCCACCCGTTGGCTTGCACGTTTGAAAACACCCGCTGTTGATATATTAGATACCAACTAGTCACTCTCAAAAACTCTGAAAAGGCATGATTATAATACATGTGAATGGCTGGCATGCATAACGGGGGTAATCTTGCAGGTTTGGATAGGTCCGTAAATGGCTCTTAGTCAAGTTGGGCAGTGGATGTAACTGTCGGGAACTAGGTATCAGGGAACAGATCACTTCCACTGTATAACTCTGAAGTGACCGAAGGTGGCACTGTCAGAGACAAGATGGAGCACTGGTCTGTCCCAGGCTGCCACTTCTTATGTAGCCAATACCTTTCCCATTTCCTGTCTACAAGAAAATTTGAACTGTTTAATTTAGGCTTTTTTCCAACCTCCTCGCAGGTGAACAGACTGAAAATGTCAGACGTTTTATGGAGCTTTCACTTTGTTGGTAATAACTTGAAGACAAGCATTTGCATTACTTAGGACCTGCATACACATGCAAATTACCCTGGAGTAACCGCCTTTTATCCTGAGGTAAATAAAAAACACGCACACCTCATTTTTATTACCCCAGCATAAACTACCCTGATTTGAATCAGGGTAAATCTTGAACTCAGAGTAGTGGGCGGATCCAGGTGTATGTTTGAAACCCTCAGGCAAATTACCCGACGGTAAAAGTAACTTGGCATGTCACAGCACGACACAAGACATCTACAACTGTAAGCCACTCCGAGCTGCCTGTGGCAGGAGGGGTGGGGTAACAAATCTTTTAAATAAATAAATAAATAAATGCAAAGGTCTTTTAGTAACTCTGCAAAACAAACAGAGTTTTTAAAACAAGCAAACTTGAAGGCGGACGGGGGTGTCCACTGAGCGGCACAGCTGCAGAGCAGTCACACATGCGGAGTGGAGAGGGATTCTAATGGGCAGCTCCCAGGTTGGCCACCGTGGCTAATCAGGCCGCCTCCACACACTCCCGCTACCACGGACCGGCCCTGCACACAACTCATCCAGGCAGCCGTTGCCCCTCTCCCCACCCGGCAACACCCCCCAGCCCAAGCCTTGCCCAACTGCTTGCCCTCTGCCATGATACACAGTCGCAGACACCATGGAAACATGAAGCTGCAGCAGCCAGTAACCCTTTCCTGCCCATGACTGGGGTAGCTGCTGCAGCTGCTGGCAGTCCCGGGCAACAACGGGGGTGCATACTAATCGGGACATTCAGGTAGCTGCTGTCCTCCATGGCGTTGGCTCTTCTCTCATGCACCACGGGGGGAGGGGTGGGGTGGTGTTGTGCTTTGAGTCAACATGGTGGTGTATTTTGGGCGCATGTCCTTTAAGAGCTCCCCAGAGAAGTCCTGACAAGGTTGTGGGCAGGACCGGGGAGGTGGCTGGCTGTGGACCTGTCTGCCCCAGTTGATACGGGCAGGGGATGTGTGGGCATCTGTCCCCACACACTTTTTTGGCTTCCCCCACACAGCACACTGGATTTTTCAACAGTGCTCCGTGTGTGGCCATGAGTGGGTGCTGCGTGGGTCATGGGAGCGTGCGTCCCCCTGCACCATCTTCCCACACGCATTCAGGTGAGCGATTGATGGGCGGCCATGTATGGTAGCATCTCGTTTACAAACACCCAAAGTTTGGTTTCTATTACCATAGAAACTCAGGTCAGAACAGCACACAAAGCTCAAGAACTTCCAAATAATCATTTCAGCAGCCTACATGGAAACAAGAAAAAAAGACAAAAAAAAACAGGGAGGCAACAAATTTCCATTAAGCAATTCAGGGTATTTAGCACCAGCACTAGATTTTACTGCTAGCATGAGTCCCATTAATTTCAATGGGATTTGCACCGGTGCTAAGTGCTAGCACTGGCACTGCATGCCCTCAGGATCAGTTTCTAACATGCCTTTGCCATTCTGCTCCAATAGGGAGAAACTAGCATCAGTCGTACTTCTGCCTGTAGGGCACAAGTTCCCAGTCTGTAGGCTGAAACCCCAACTGAGGGCATGCCATCTGCAGATGGGGTTGTGATCTCAATTGATATTTTGTATACTCTGCATGTCTGTTGCTGTCGGGAGAGGTCACAAAAAGAGTTCCTATGGGGCTTTGGACAGGGTTCTGCTCTCTGTGAAGTTAGTTTCTTCCAGGCAGAGTATGTGTCCTATCCCCAAGGTTCAGTACTGCAGGTTAACCCACCAAACATGTCACACTGCATCCCAAAGACAGCCAGCAGGAATGCAGTCCCTTTGGAAGGGACATCAGCATGAGACACCATGTGTCAATATAATCCTACTAAATTATAGCACACACATCCCTCGTGCTGAAAGGCAATCCCACCAGTGAAACAGACCTGCAAGCCTCACATGGACAAAGATCATGAGCCTGGCCTCAGAAAACAGGATACTGGCTTCACAAGTTTTTAAACCAACAACTACACTTGATGAGAAATCCTTGGGCCCTGCTTTCAAGCTTGTTCTCTGCAGCTTCAAGGGTCAGACAGTGAAGAAGCCGGGTTCCCCTGCCCCTGGTATAAGATTAGGGTAAACGGCCGGGAGGACTTTTAAGTTTTAGGGAGCAAATCCTTCAACCCTTTAGGTCAATGGCAGCTGGGTCACTGACTTTAATGGGTGGAGGATTTGCTCTTAATGTTTTGTTTTTAATAGATGAAGGCGGAGTAGTTCAGATGATCTCTTTTATTGGACCAACTTCTCTTGGTGAGGGTGTGCAAAGCTTTCAGGCCACACAAGACTCTTCATCAGGCAACAGGCAAGTCAGAACAGAATCACCGAATGAAGAGTCTGCAAAAGCCTGCATCCCCCTCAACAACAGAAGTTAGTCCAATAAGAGAGATCATCCAAACTAGTTTGTTTTCCATCTATTACATTTGGGACCAACAAGGCAGCCACACTGACTGTTTTCAAACCAGTGCCGAACCTGCACGTCTGTTCCAAGCCTGCCAGGTGCCCGCCCGGTTCAGACCCCTGGTGGCGTAGACGGCTGGGCCAGGCATGTCGCTCCTGGCCTCCCCTCCTCAAATCAGGCCTTGGGTGGCCATCCCCTCCCTGGGATATGCAGCCGCGCCTTTGTTAAGACCTGCCTGTCGTTAAATAAGGCCAGCTTGCCCTTTGTCTCTCCCAGCAGGGACACGCACCCTTCTAAACAATACTGACCCGGCAGTCTCGATGCTCAGCCTGGCAGCTGTGGGGGACTGGACGAGGGCGAGTCGTCTGAAGTTGAATCCCGACAAGACAGAGATGTTGGTGGGTAGGGCTGAGGGGGTGGTGGTTCCCGTCACTGATGGGGTTTGCCCCCTTTTGGCCACACAGGTCCGTAGTCTGGAGGTGCTCCTCGACCCACAGCTCCGCCTGGATCTCCAGGTGGAGGCTGTGGCGAGGGGAGTATTTCACCAGTTACATCTGGTACGACGGCTGCGGCCATACGGTTCGGACTTGGATCCGGTCACCATCATCCATGCCTTTATTACTTCTCGATTAGACTACTGTAACGCACTCTACGTGGGGCTGCCCTTGGGGACGGTCCAGAGATAGCAGCTGGTGCAGAATGTGGCGGCCCGTCACTTAACGGGGAAGGGTCACCGCGAGCACGTTACACCAGTGCTCCGTTCTCTGCACTGGCTGCCTATTATCTTCCGGGCCCAATTCACGGGGTTGGTAATGCCCTACAAAGCCCTAAACGGCCTGGGCTCTGCTTACCTGTGGGACCACCTCAGGCCCCGGATCGTATTGCGACCCCTGCGGTCGTTCAGGGATGCCCGACTCGGAAGTCCCCTGGGTTTCCCGGGTGGCGACGATGGGGAGAGCATTCTCAGTGGCCGCTCCTAGGCTGTGTGATTCCCTCCCGATGGAGGCCTGCTTGGCCCCGGACCGCCCCTCTTTCCAAAGATAGCGTCAGACCTGGCTGTTCCGCCGGGTCTTTGGAGAGGGAGACGGGGGGGGGGGCTGGGGGGGGGTCTGCCCTTTGTATATTTCTAGCATTTTAATGCTCATTCTCATCGTAACCAAGCCAAGTACGTGCACTTGAGACCTCGCATCTTCATGAATGTTAGACCCCTTGTCTCTCCCTCTGTTCCCCTTCCTA
>QEPC01013865.1:18222117-18240897 GCA_003113815.1 Sphenodon punctatus
GGGGGGGGGGGGGGGATGAAATCATTAAATTCACCCATTAAAGGATTTTCCATCCCCCTCCCCCAGAAAAAAATCACGATAATTTTAAAAATAAAATAATAATAATAATAATCAGCCTTGGCCCCCGTTTCCTGTCACGGAACCACTAAGCAATGGAAACTCCCCCCCCCGAAGCTCAACATTTCTTTTGGGGGGAAGGTTTGGCCAATGGTACCCCCTGCTCCCCCTCTCTCATTATGCCCATAAAAGTAACCGGGGGGGGGGCGAGGCGTATCCCCCCCCCGTACGGATATGGGGGGTGGCAGCGCTTGGGGGGGGTGGCAGTCTCCCCCCTCCAAAAAAAGTTAACCCCCCCCCCCGGGTTAGCGTGCTCCCGCCTCCTTCACGGCCGCCGACAACCGCCATCCGTCACGGCCGCTGCCTCAGCACAGCCATCCCCGGCCCGGCCGATTCGCTTCCTTCTCACCCCCTCAAACTCCAGGCCTTGCACCGGTTGGGCCCGGCCCGCTCTGCCCCGTACTCACCTCAGGCGCGGCCCGTACGTCACAGCGCGGCGCGGAAGAGGAGGCGGGCCTAGCCCCGCTGTGAGGTAGGGCCCCGAGCCGCTCCCTCAGGCCCCGGCGCTACCTTGCCAGTCTCCGAGCCAGCGGGCCAGCGCATCCTCCCCCTGGCCAGGCCCGGCTCTGCCGCAGGGACCCCCGGCCCTGCCTGACCCGCCCCCCGCATTCCCCTGCCCCGTGCGCCTCCCCCGGGGAGTCCCAGGCTGCTGGCGATGGACTTTCAAACCCCCGCCCCCCCAAAATATTAGAACCTGGCTTTAAAAATCAGGAGAATTTTAATAATAATAATAATAATAATAATAATAGTAATTAATTAATAATCAACTTGGACTCCAGTTTCCTGTTTCATTCACTATTGGATTTCCGTGCAACTAATGAATCGGGGCTTTGGGGTCTGTTAAGGGTTGGGTTTTCTGCCCTGTTAAGGTGCGCTCGGGGCCTCCTGGAAAGCTTGCTTTTGCAAACCATGAAGGCTAGATCTTTCTAACAGGAGCCCCCAATCTGTTTAGCATTGTTGTTCGTCCCATTGGCTTTCAGTAAGAATCTGGACTTTTTAAAGACTGAAACATGAAGTTCCTGATGCCAGGGTCTGGGTTTAATAATAATAATTAATAACAGATATAATAATAACTCCAGTTTAACACCACTCCAACATTTCTTGTGTGTGTTGCAGGCAGGGCTGCGTAGGGCACCAATACAGCCCTGCAACACGCAATGTGAAAGCGGTGTTAAACTGGAGTTAGCGTTATGTCTGTTTTCGCCCAATAACTTGGAATAAAATTGCGAGAGAGTTGGCAACGCTGCTGTTGTAAACCTACCTTCACCGACAGACTGTCTCTCTTTCCCTCCCTGCCTTTTACTTCTTTGTATTGTTGCCAGATAAAACTGGAGATAGAAGGGATGCCGTGGAGCGGTACCGTGCTGAGACGCAGGACATCTCTTAGCATACATGTCGAACGACCTTACCTTGTGGACTTACCCGCTCTATTCCCTAGGGAGTGCCAGATGCAAAGAAGTTGGGGCCTTGTGCAAAATGATAGTGTGGTCCCCTCCAATATTTGACAGACACACACCACTAGAAAAGGAAAATGTTACCATAACTATTTGCCGATGCTCAGTTAAGCATAAGCCCTTGGGGATTCCCTGCATGGTAGGCCCTACAGACCCATATTTTATATATTCCTGTGTGTTGGGGGACTTTCCTGAATCACCGCTAGTCCTCTATAAGCTGGGGGCCAGGGCTTTCCATGTTCGAGGCTTTGAGGACCAATGTTTTATGATAGTGTTTCTCATGCTCATGTTGTCATTTCAAGTTTTATCTATGGACACCAGGTATTGGGGGACTCCTCTGGGGATCCCCAGCACGTGATGCCCTGTGTGGTTGCCTGGTCTGCTCTTGCTAGGATCAGGCTATGTCCCTCAGCCTACCTCAGGCATTTTCAGACAAGATACTCCCCCCTCCCCCATACATTTTAGAAGGCACTGATAGTGGGTGGGTAATGGAATGGGTGGGGAGGCGTTTGTCTAAAAACACCCCTCATCAACCACCAGCTTTTGCTGCTGCACCTCCAGGACTACCCACTCAGCTTCTTTCTGGGGTTTCTTTTCACATAACCAAAACACACTTCTTCATCTGACAAAAAATAGGCACATTCATATCTCTATGCCTGGAACCCCCTTTCTGCTGAATGTAGTAACTCTGCTCCATCCCTTCTAATCTTCAGAACCCGCCGAAAAGTCTACCTTTCATCGGGCTTTCCCTAGCTCCTTACTCTTAGACTGCTCACCAATGCTCCCTCTATTGTCCTTTCAGACAACTTTTTAAAGAATGAAACTTGAGGTTCCTCATGCCAGGATCTGGGTCTAATAATAATAACTCAGAATAAAATTGGGAGAGTTGGCAATACTGCTGTTGTAAACCTACGTTTGCTGACCTGCTGTGTCTCTTTCCCTCCCTGCCTTTTACCTCTTTGTATTGTTGCCAGATAAGATGCCCTGGAGTGGTAATGTGCTGAAACGCAGGACATCTCTTTAACATACATGTCGAACAACCTTACCTTGTGGACTTATCCACTCTATTCCCTGGGGAGTGCCACATGCCAGGAGGTTGGGGTAAAATTATAGCGTGGTCCCCTCGAATGTTTGACAGAGACACACTGGTTCATCCACTAGAAAAGAAAAAAGAACTCTCCCCTGTAACTAAGGTCCTTTTTAAACGGACTGTGGCGGCGCGGCAGTCTGTGGGGGATGGGTGGGGTGATGGGTGTGCAGCACGTGTGCGGCCTGGCACAAGGACGCACACCCATCTCCACACATGGAGGCACCTCCATTTTCCCCAGCGCCTCCGTGCGTGGGTGGAGGTGGATGGAGCGCGGGAGCACGCATGCACCCCCGCCCATCCCCACTTACTGTCACACGGACACCCCCCTCGCCCACCCAGTCGCCTATGTGGACGAGGGGGGGTCATCTCATGTGAAAAGGGCCTTCACTAAGCACGTGCACCTGTGACTTCTCAACTTGATGAATGTTTCCCTGTCTCTCCCTATACTCCCCTCTTCCTTGTCTCCCCTTCTTTATTCATGCTAGATTGTAAGCCCTCCAGGGCAGGGACCCATTTCTAATTAATTCAGTGCCAGGCATGTTGCTGGCATTATATACTTAATAATAATTAATATTAATAATAAACACCATCATGCTCTCCTGGCCTGGAAGGTATGTCGCCATGCAGCAAGCCTGGATAGACCTCTCTTCAGCTAATTACTATTCCAATGTTTAGTTCTTTGCCAGCTGGGAAACTGCTTTTAATATTTAGATTTATTTAATTGCTGGGAACTTGGGACATGACCTGACAGGTAAGCGCTGTGTCCTGTCAAACAGGTGCAGCTGGAAGGCAGGTGATAATGGCTGGGCCAGTGCTTGTTATAGCGCACACGCACGCACTTCACGAACTGTGAATGGAAATAAAGAGCCACTCTCCAAGGTGGCAAAGAGCCACAACTGCATCTGGCTAGCTCCTAAACCCAGCCTCCAGTGTCAGACAGCCCCTTTAATTGCTACATGAGATACATGTCATTTCAGTTGTTTTTGCTAGAATCTTCTGAGATCGAACACCACAGAAGCCTTCTCCTACCTCAGCATATTTCTCTAACGCCCAGCCTCAAGGCCACGTATTGTGTCCTTCCAGGAGGTGATGGGACTTGTCTTCTGGATGCTATAAATAGCATAGTCCACAGTCCCTCAGGGTTGCTAACTCCAAGGGCTCAAAAAGTACAAGTCAGGCCAACCAAAATCCCAAGTTTGAATCTGCCATCCGCTTCCAAGCTATTCTTCACCACCGTAATGGCTAGAAATTCACTGCTGTGGCCTGTCCTGGATTTAGGCTTTGAATAGTTGACAATTTTAGGAATGACACTACATTTACACTCCCCCGCCCCCCTTAAAGTGCACCAGGAAGAAATGAATCCTGTCCCTCCTCTATCGCAGTTGTAGCTGAAATTTTATTGATTTTATTTTAGAGAAGGGGTGGAGAACTTTCTCCCTCATACAGGCCACTAAGAAAATGCGTACACGCTCCGCAGGCTGGTTAGGCATTGTGGTCGAGGCTGCATAAAAGGTCACTCGGGATGAGGGAGGGAGGGAAGGAATGGGAGGGTCCAGATCATGGACCTATGCTGTGCCCCCTCTCTACTCCTTTCCCTTGAGTTAGCTCACTCGGGATACAAAATGGACGTGACGCTGGCTCGCTTTGGCCCACTGTGTTCATGCACCGCCAGGTGTTGGCCCAGGGCTGCCCTGGGGCGGGTAGGTGTCTAGTCCGGGATGCATCCTCAGAAAACTCCCAAGGTCACAACCCAGACTAAGGGCCACCCACGTAGGCCACAGAGGGTCAGCATGTCTGTTCTGCTCCACCTTACCTCCATGGGTTGGGGGCCGCCATGACTGTCCGTCATTGGCCACCATGGCTGTCTCTCATGGTGGGAGCAGGGTGGGGCTGGCCACCGGCACGTTTGTTGAGCTCCCCGCCCTACTGGGCAGCAGGACAGCCACAATTGTTTAGTGCCACGGCCCAGGTAGCAGCAGCCACCGTTTCCCAAGCCAGGGAACTGCTGCACCAGCCGCACGTCGGGTTTTATCCATAGTTTTCAACCCCTTCTCTCCTCCTGCCACTGGCTCCTTCTCCCCCTTCCCACTGAGCACAAACTCCTTGTCCTCACCTTCAAGGCCCTTTATGACCTTGTTTCTCCTTATCTTTCTGCTACGTTCCCTCCTGGGAACCACATTTCCTCTGCCTCCCCCATCTGAGTCTCCTGCTCCCTAAACTGTCCTCGCCCCTTTTCTCTTATACTTTCTCTAACTCCCTCCCTGAGCATGTAACCAAGCCAAACCACTTTCAGTTTCCCCCAGTCTCTTCACCCCATAGTTTACTCTGTCATGCTTATACTCTCTCATCCTTCAAGATTCCCTTCTTCCTTTGTAATTAAGCCAAGGACGTGCACCTCCAATGTCTCAGCTTCACAAATGTATCCCTGCATGCTTCTAAACGGACAGCGCCTATGGTTCTGCCCCACCTCACACCAGGGTGGGCCCGTCCATGTAAAAGTGGGCCACCAGATGTGCAGGCAGCGCCTGTTCCACTCCAGCCCCACTAGCAGTGCACCCGGAACAACTTGGAGCGCCGCTAGCAGAGCGGGCTGCTCAAACTGGACTACGAGGCTGGTCTACTGCAATGCGCTCTACGTGGGGCTTCCCTTGTTTCTGGTTCGGAGGCTGCAGCTGGTGCAGAATGCGGCGGCCCGTCTCCTTATGGGGACTGGGCGACGGGAGCACATAACACCAGTGCTCTGCGCTCTGCACTGGCTGCCTATAGCGTACCGAGCCCGATTCAAGGTGTTGGTATTGATCTATAAAGCCCTGCACGGTCTGGGCCCCTCATACCTCGGGGACCGCCTCACCCTCCGTGCCTCAGAGCGATCCCTTCGGTCCGCTGGGGGTGCCTTCTTGGAGGTCTCCCGGGTGAGACGGGAGGCTACAATGGAGAGGGTGTTCTCGGTGGCCGGGCTGCGACTCTGGAATTCCCTCCCGGAGGAAGCCCACCTGGCCCCAGGTCTGCTGGCGCTTCGTCGAGCATGCAAGACCTGGCTGTTCGCCCAGGCCTTCGGAGGGGAAGAGGGGAGGGTTGGATAGCTGTGGGTGTGGGGGGATATGGGACTGTTTTTAATTTATTGATGATGGTTTTTTTAAATATTGTTTTTATGAATTTTATTGTATTGTTGTAAGCCGCCCCGAGATGCTGTAGGCATGAGGGGGTGGCTAAAAAGTGCTTAAAATAAAATAAATAATAAATAAACTTGGGGCACTAGCCAGAGGCAGAGCTACAGTCCGTCTACTCGGTGGGCAGCTCCACTCCCGACTGGGGGGTTACCCCAGCAATGCCACAGAGCTGCGGGCGTGAATCCGCCCGGAGCTCTGTGGTGTGGGCGTGGGGAGGCACGGCATTGGGGGGAATGTGGGCTGCGGCAGCTGCTGAGTCTGTATAAACCCAGCGCAGGTGGGGCTGCACATGGCAGACACAGGGCTGGCCACCCCCCAAGCGGGTCTGGGGATGGTCATCCCTGGGTCCATCTAAAGACACCCCCTGTTTCTCCCTCTCCTTTTCCATTCTAGATTGTAAACCCTTTGGGCAGGGACCTGTCTGTAATCAAGACTGTTTCAGCACCAGGCACGTTGCTGGTGCTATAGGAATAAAATAATATTTATTTATTTATTTATTTATTTAGGGTTTCTTCTATCCCGCTCCCTCCTGCTCACAGAGCAGCTTAGGGCAGCTACTTAGAATAATAAACAGGATCCAGTTGGTGAGAGGTGAGAGGTGGACAACTGGGCCAGCTTTGGCTCACAGGCCGGAGGTTAGAGACTGTTTCTGCGCTGTTCCTGAAACTGATCAGAGTGGTTTTTGTAGAATGGCACAAATCTCTTCATCTGCATCAGTAATAGCCCACTCACCCCAAGCAGCAAGAACTGACCCACAGTCCCATATTTCTGAGATATTCTCTGCTTGTCTGCTCTGTGTTTCCTTGGCCCTTTGCTGTTTTCACCTAATACAGGCCTGGTATGAGTTCTCTCTCCTCCACAACTGTTTCCTTCATCTTACCACCTCATTGACTCTATAATTTGTTTCCCCAGAACTCAGCAAAAATCATAGTTTCTTCTCCTTTGCAGTATGGTGTGTAGTGGATAAGGTACCTGACTTGGACCTGGGAAGCCAGGGTTCAAATCCTGCCCTAACCATGAACTCACTGGGTGGCCTTGGGAAAGTCACAACCTCTCAGCCTCATTTTTCCATCTGTAAAATGGAAATACGTGTGTGTCTGTCTATCTCTCCCTTTGTTCCCCTCATCCTTGTCCATCTTAGATTGTAAGCGCACTGGGCAGGGATCAGTCTCTAATAATAACAATTGTAAAGTGCCATGTACGCTGCTGGTACTATATAAATGCTTATTATTAATTCATAATAATAATAAATTAATAATATATTTCCTGCTTCGTCTATTGTTATTTTTTGCTGATGGGATTATTGAACGCTGCCTGACACAGGGAGTATATTAATCATGAAGTAAGGACCTGATCCTGCATTTCTAGCTCACCTAACTCTCCTATGAAGCTCAGAGGGAGTTTGGGGTACAAGGGAAATATGAGATGGAAGCTTTAAAGTTGATATGCTCTGCAATTCTAAATGGCATTCCTGCTCATTAAAATTCCAAAGTAGATGACAAATCTAAGACAGATAATTACAGGATATCTCTAGTGAAAACCAGCACTCAGTGCCTCTTTATATAGAAATCTGGAACATATAGTTACACAACTAGATATTTATAAATGCTGCTTTTCTTTAAATAGACAGCTAGATCAAAAGACATTTGAACTACTCATTCTCTGCAGTTGCTGCCTTTGAATTTTAATGAATGTACATACGTAGCACCTTTCATTTGGAGACCTCAGGAGTTTTAACAAGCTAAAGGATTCGCCCCATTTTGCAAAAGATGTTTACAGACAAGTCATTGTCCTACATTTCCCCCCTTTAGCCTCAGAGTCACCTGCCTGTCTGAATGGTGCCTGCCAGATGTTCAACCAGGAGCTGCACCACGGCATCAACCTAGGAAATGTGGGGCACGCTGTGCAGGCAAATCTGGGCAAAACCAGGGCAACAGGCTCCCACAGGGCTGCCACCCATGTGTTGGGGGGCTACAGGGCGCCCACATGGCTGTCCTGTGCCCCCCTCTCTGTTGGGGCACGTGTGTGCCTTTAGCATTCTGGAGTTGCGGGCCCCAGCCTAGAGTGTTGGATGAGCAGCCGCAACTCTAATGGTGGAGCAGGGAGGATGCTTAAACAGACCATGGCAGGAAGAATGCCTGCCTGCCTACCTGTTTGTTTTGGTCCCGTGTGGAGCCTGTGGGTGGCAGCTGCGGGGTGGCCTCATTGAGCGACCAAGTTTGATAACACCCATAGAGAGACACTGAAGTTAAGGCTCACATTCTGGTGGCAGCAGGTAAAACTTGCACCAGTGCAATAGGTGAGTGCAACATATACATTTTGCATGTATGACTTTCTTAAGTCCTATTTTGTGGTCTTCTGTGGTGCAGAGACTTGTGCTGGCCTTCTGCATGGGGTAGATTTCACCCACCGTGAACATAAAATCAATCTACAAGGAAGCTCCTTAGTGCTTGCTTTAAGGTAGTTTTCCAAAGTTTGGAGCATAACTCCAACTAAAGAAGGGATATAGCACACCCCAGTTGCATCACTCTCCCTCCCAACAATCTGCTTTTCACTCCCCTGTTGCCCTCCAACCTGCTCCTACAGCCCCATTAGTGCTCCTCTGCTCTCCCATGTTTGTCACATAAAATTCAGTAGCTCCCTTGAAATCAGTGATGCTATGCCATTTAACCAAAGTTGATGATGAGGTCCTAAATGTACTTTATTCTCCCAGTTTCTGACCCTTATATGTTGCTGAGGTATCATTTGCAAAACACCTGGATTGGTTTTTAACAATATCTCAATGAATATAGTCCTAGGATCCTTTTATTAAGGTACAACATATCTGCAAGTACCGAAAGAAGGGACAGCATTATTATTTATTTATAGAGTGCCAGCAGTGTGCCTGGCACTGAGAGAGAGGGATATATTCATTCATGGGGCTGAGAAGTCACAGGTGCACGCACTTGGTTTAGTTATGGGGGAAAGGGAACCCTGGAAAGATAGTAGAGAGCACATCAGTGAGCAGACTGTGAGGGCGAGGAACTAGGGAAAGCCTGGAGGAGGAGACAGGTGGTGGTTGTTTTTTGGGAGGGAACAGAGCATGTGTTCAGTTGCAGACACAGGGTGCAGCATGAGAAAAGGGGTGAACAACATAAGTGCCATTTACTGTGTCGGACGAGTGGTCCATCCATCCCAGCATTCTGTCTCTGAAAGTTGCCAGCCTCGGGCTGCTTTCACACAAGACACTAATTGCGGGATTGTAATTTGCTCCCACAAATTAACTGCACGTGTAAGTGCACTATTCGGCATTCATCCTGCAAGTTATGCCTTGAGTGCTTGTGCATTACCGGGCTCTGAAATCCTGCTCTTCCAGTGACGGGTTGTTATGGCTACACAAAACTGGGAACGTGCAACAAATACCTGTTGGTATTACAATCGTGGGATAGCAGGTCTGGAAACCAGCAAGAAGGAGCCCTGGTTCATTCCCGGCTAGTTAATTTCAGATGGCTTGTTCATTTAATCTTGCTCTGCTGCTGGCTTGTTGATTTCACCCAGCTCCCACACCAGCTTGTAAATTTCAATCCGCTGCCAGTTTGTGGATTTCAAGCTCACTCTGAGGTCAGACAGGTAGCAGACTCATTGCAGAAGGGAGAAGGCAAAAATTGCATGAAGTTTGCACTCGTGAGAATGGTAGATCCTGTAATTAGTGACGTCAATGTAAAATGCAGAAAGAAAAAAAATAGTGGGAGACACATCTCACGAGAAGGGTGCCCAGAAATAAATCACATGATTTTAAGATCACGAGAAGATCATGGGAACAAGTAACTCACGGGAGACGCCATCGCGTGTGAAAGTAGCCTCAGTTGCCTGAGGGGGGGTACGTAACAGAGAACAATGGAGTATTCCATTTCCTGCCATCCTCCCCCAACTTCTGACAATCAAGGATCTTATACCCCTGACCAACCCAACTAGTAGCTCTTAATGGGCCTGGCTTTCAAAAAATCATTGAGTCCCTTTTTGAAGCATGTTACGCTATTGGTCTGGACAACAATTGCACTCTGGGGCATCCTCCAGCAACGAGTTCCACAATTTTATTGTACGTTGGATGAAAAAGTACTTCCTTTTATCTGTTTTAAGTCTCCTCTCTCTTAACTTTCTAGAGTGACCCCTGGTTCTGTTGTTTTTAGAAAGGGTAAATACCTGTTGAGCTGTTCCACACCTTTCATGATCTTGTAAACTTCTGTCATGTCCCCTCTTTGTACTCTCTTCTTCAAGCAGAAGTCTTAACCTTGAAACTATTGAGACTTTCCTCATACAGAAGCTCTTACGCCTTGGGTCATTTTTGTTGCCCTTCTCTGCACCTTTTCAAGTTCTGCTATGTCTTGTTTGAGAAGGGGTATCCAGAACTGGATACAGTATTCTAAGCATGGTCGCACCATAGATTTATCTAGTGGCATTATGATATGTTCTGTTTTGTTATCTATCCCTTTCTTAATTATCCCTAACATGCAGTTAGCTTTTTTGAACATTGCTGCACATTGAGCCAATGACATCAATGATCTATCCACAACATTTCCACGGTCTTTTTCCTGTGTAGTGACCCCAAAGTTAGATCCCAGCATTGTGTACGTATGGTTAGGGTTATTTTTCCTTACGAACATCACTTTGCACTTGTCAGCAATTTCTTGCCCGATCTCCTAACCATGCTAGATCCCTTTGCAGCTCTTCACTGTCTGCCTTGGTCTTAATTATCTTGAATAACTTTGTGTCATCTGCAAATCTGACCACTTCACACTTCATCCCTTTTCCAAATCATTAATGAACAGGTGAAAAAACACTGGTCCCAGTACAGATATCCTACTTGCAGTACCCCACTGTTTATTTCTCTCCGTTTTGAAAACTGACCATTTATCCCTACTCTTTGTTTCCTATCGTTTGACCAGTTTCCAATCTATAACAGAACTCTACACCTTAACCCATGTTGCAGGACTGTTACAAACTGAAGTGCTGCTTAGAACAAATTGATACATTAAACACAGTTTTGTCAGTAGTCTCTGGTAGGGCACCTTGTCATATGCCTTTTAACACTATATCGACTGTGTTATCCTTATCCACATGCTTACTGACACCGTCAAAGAATTCCAGCAGATTAGTGAAGTATGACTTCTCCTTGCATAAACCATGCTGGTTTCCCCCTATCATGTCATGTTTGTCAATATGCTGAACAATCCTTTTTTACAATGCTCTCCACCAATTTTCCCAGTACAGATGTCAAGCTCACCTGTCTGTAGTTTCTTGGGTCACCTCTGGAGCCCTTTTTGAAAACTGCCGTTACATTAGCTACCTTCCAATCTTCAGTTACAGATGCAGATTTCAGAGACAGGTTACAAATTACCTGTAGCCATTCTGTCATTTCATATTTAAGTTATTTCAGAATTCTTGGGTGTATACCAACTGGTCAAAGTGACTTGTTACTGTTTGTGTTTAGTGTATCAATTTGTTCGGAAACCTCAACTCACACCACTTCAGTTTGTAACAGTCTTCAGATTCCTCATCAACAAAGAATATTTTGGGTTTAGGTATCTTGCCAACATCTTCTGTGTTCAAGACCAATGCAAAGAATTCATTGAGCCTCTCTGCAATGGCCTTGTCCTCCTTTAGTGGCCCTTTTACACTCTGGCCGTCCAGTGGCCCAACCGACTCTAATTTAGGGAGTAAGAGACTCAGGGATGAGTGAGAGTGGGTGGAAGAGGAGGAACGAAGTTCCCAGGTAGGAACATATAGTGGAAAATGAGGGCAGAAAGATTAGGGAGGCGTAAGGCCATGAAGAGCCTGGAAAGTGAAGACAAGGTGTTTGTGTTGGATGCAAACGGGGAGAAGGTGCATTGGAATCTCCACTCAAAAGGTGTATCCATAGGCTTGATCCTGTTATCATCCAGTTGTTTTCTACATCGCTCCTCTGGGTGCAACTAGACCAGTGAAAATGCTGAGATGGCTCATCTCGAGTCTAGTGGGAACAGGCATTTATTCCAAATAAAATCTGTTGGAGAAATAACAGGCACAAATATCACCAGCTCTGCAGGCCGCATGTATGGGAGATTACAAATTCGTTCTCATTCAGGCTTTCATTTAGATGACAGCGATATGTCTCCCCATAATTGTTTCTTTGGTAGTGAAGTGTGTTGGATTAGGCTGGGACGAGTGGTGTCCCTCAGGGAGGGAGGGTGTTCATGAAAATGAGATGGGGATCTTGGCGGGTTGGTCGGCGTGGGCAAAATTTTAACTAGGCAGACGACGGTACAAGAATTTTGCTAAGGCTGCTGAATAATACTTGTGGAATATGGTAAAAGTTGAACTTTCCTGCTTTGCTAGACAACAGTAATGTCTCAAGATTAATTTTAGCTTTAAAATGAGGTAATAATTGCCCTGCTTTAAGATGTATTAAAAAAACAACCCTGAGGCAGATCAATGGGAAGCCTTTGAAAAGGGTAATTGTACCTGCTTGGGGATGATTGTTGCTTTAATAGTATTAACCAGCCCAATTAAGGAGAAGCAGATTGAGGGGCCAATTTATTAGTTCTTTAATCATTTGCTAAGAAAGTGGTTAGAAATTTAAGTGATATAAATTACTTTGTTTTTAATCCGTTTTACATCCTGAGTATTAAATGCTTTGAGGGCTTGTCCTGGGGGGGGGGGGGATATGCCTGATTGTTATTATTACTAAGGACATTACTCGCTGTGTAAAGAGGGGTCAGATACTCAAGTACAGCGGAGCCACTTTGCATCAGCATAATCATTCAGGGTTCCCTTCTCCCCTGTAACTAAGCTAAGCATATACATCTGCAACTTCATTAATGTATCTCTGTCTCTCCCTATTACGTTTCCCTCTCCCTGGTATTTCCCCCCTCCCCCCCACACTTCTATTACGTTTCCCTCTCCCTGGTATCCTCCCCCTTATCTATCCTAGATTGTAAGCCCCTAGGGGCAGGGACCTGTCTCTAGTTAATGATTGTGCAGTGCCAGGTACATTGTTGGTGTTATATAAAATAAATACATAGTAAATGAATAATAATAATAACAATAATAATAAATTTGGCTTTAAAACCTATTTTAAAAACCCAGAAGTGATGGCCCCAGGAGAAAGTGTATGCCCCAGTGACATAGAGGCATTTATGGCTAAAGGGAGCGCAGCCAGAGTGCCCCTATACCACTCCTAAATTTCATTGTGAGCTCTAATTGCCTTTACAGCTTAGTATAAGTTCAAGCAGCCTTCAGACACTGTAAGGGCCCACTGTTCAGGACGTGGGTGAACTGCCGGGATGGTTCCTCGGGGACCTTAGTATCAGATCTTGGAGATAGAACAGAATTAGGTTCAGGCCTGGGCAGGAATAAACCAGGTCAGAGCAGGCTTCAAGCAAGGAAGGTGCTGCTCACTGAGCTTCTGGGTGGCTTTCATCTACTCAGACAGCCAATCAGGAAGCTGGGGTGTGTGGCCATGGGCAGATAGCCAGAGGTACCATGGGCAAAGTTCCGAACTGCAGGCAGGTAGCACGGGCTTAGTGCTGTGGAACTAGCTCCCATCTCAGAGACCCGCTGTAATAGGGTGGCTTCCCTGCATGATCCAGTACGCCCCTATTACTGTGGAGCCTAACAGCCCTAGGCTAGACAGGCAGCTGTGGAGCATGCCCAGTTAGGCTCTAAAACCCTTTCCTTACTCAAGTCTTGGAGCATGCCCACTGAGGCTACAAAACTGGGATTTGCTCTAAGTCCCCTGACATGCTCAGTGGGCTGTGTGAAACCGAGCATGCTCAGACCGATAAAGAAGCCTGAGCTTAGTCTTAGAGAAGTGGCCATGGAGGCAGGAGCTTCTGATTGAGCTCTATCCTCTTCACTGTAAACCTGCCAGTGGACACACACACACACACACCCCTGGCCTGGCCTGGCCTGGCCTGTGAGGAGGCACAGGAGACAGCGGAGACCAGGTGGGATTTGCCCAAGTTGGCCACCATGAACTCTATGATTTATTGAACCCTGGAGAGTTAAAGACACTAAAAGGTTAAAAAACAAACAAACAAATACTGAAGTGCACTATTTTGGAGGCGCAGGCCTTGGCTGTGAGGGATGGTAGGAGGCCAAGGGTGGGACCCCTATAGGGGTACCCCACATAGTGCACCATGAACCCCAGTACCCCTGTGTGGCTCTGGAAGACCCCCTGCATTCCTGACAGCCAGCCAGAGTGGCAACATACAGAGCAGTACGGACTGGTGGGATCATGGCAGTGCAAAGGTCAACCTTAAGCCAGTCTCTCTCCCTTTTTACTTTGGCTGCCCCCTGCTGACCTGACCCAAGATACCTGCTTTGAAGACGAGTGTGGTCGCCATGTTGGTCCCAAACAGAGAGACTGTGTTGGTCTTGACAGAGGGACAAAGTGGTTCGAATGATCTCTTTTATTGGACCAACTGTTGTTGGAGGAAATAAGCACGCTTTCGGGCCACACAGGGCTCTTCCCTCAGGCATGTAGCATGGCCAGGTGAAACTGAGGAAGTGTAGAGCAGGTCTATATGGGCATGGAATGGGTAGGAGTGGATAAAACAAGGTGGGAGGGGGATAAAGAGAGAGTGATGTGCCAGACATTTAAAACCAGCTGTACGGTTATTCATTGGCGTAGGAGACAGACTAAGGAACCATAGGTAATGTTACAGAGAGAGGTGGTCTAGCACTCATAGGAACTGTGGGTGGGGGACACGGCCCGCAAAAACCTGGTTGAGAGCACTGGGGAGCCCGGGTTCCCCAATGCTTACGCCGGGGATATGTCAATTGCAAAGGCCAGCTTGGCGTGCTTCTCCCTCCCCATGGTCCGTGGCAGAGAGAGTGCAAGGTGACTTGCCACCGTGGCTGAGGTAACCATGCTGGGAGTCGCCCATTTGAATCGCTCCCCATGCACTCCACCTGAGTGGCTGCTCCACAACTGGGCCATTAAGCGGCCATGAACCCCTACGCCCCATTGCCTTGCTCGTTTAAAAACAGCCTTAGTTGAACTAGCTTTTCTCCCTTTTTACGGCCTCTTACAACCCTATCCCGGGAGAAGAGAGCTTCTTTTAGCTTATTCTCTGGCTGGCCCAGTTTCTAAGTCAAGGTCTGCAGATGTTCACGATCTGCTCCCTGGTTGTCTGTGTTAATCCCAGTAGACAGCTGCTCAGCTGCCTCGGTTATCGTGTCCCTGGTCATCCATTTGGGTGCCTCTATGTTTAGCACCCTGGACACCTGCTCTTGCAATGAGTTTTTCCAGGAAGGTCCTTTGGCTTCTGGGTGTAAGTGTAGCCCCTGGGCACTCTTAAGTCAGCACAGATAAGCCCCCAGATCCTGTGGAACTGGCTGGGACTCAGAGACAGACTCATAGAATCTTAGACTTGGCAGGTACCTCAGAGGTCATCTAGTTCAACCCTCTGCTCGGTGCAGGAAATCCGCAGCTACAGCATCCCTGACTGATGGCCGTCCAGCCTGTTTGAAATCCTCCAGCGAAGGAGAGGTCCGCCCTAAGCAGTCTGTTCCACTGTCGGACGGCTCTTGCCGTTAGGAAGTTCTTCCTAATTGTTTAACCAAAAGCTGCTTTCTTGTAATTTGAGCCCATCTCTTGACTCAGTAGTACGACTCAGCTGCTCTTTCACCCAGACAGCTTCACGCAACCACAACTGCATGCAACCCGTGTGGAGCCGCACTGCTGGCACGTTATGCCGCATGCACGTGGCTCCGCATGGCGCTCTGCACAGCATTGGATTGCAGCCAGTGTATTTTCCACATTGGTAGTGATGGTGGAGGGGGGAACACAGGCAAAGATACAAATACACACAAATACTATACCACAAATACCTGCCCCCCATGCACAGCCCCGGTTTGGCACAAAGTTACACCTTCCCTTGCCTATCCATAATCCTGGGTGACTCTTGGCTTGCCCTCCAAGTTGTTAAGTCCCACAAGACTTCTTTCTTTGAGTACGTGTCAAGGGCCGCAGGCTGGGGCACAGAAACTCAGGGCAGGATGAAGTCAAGAGAGACATGCAGGAGAGTTGTGGCAGGATCAGGGTTCCAGGGTTCATGGCTGGGATCGACACACTGACTAAGGAAGCAGACATAGACGAGACAGAACTGGGTAGGGCTCCCATTGAAGCAGACGCCGGATGGCCAGATTCGCTAGTGGGATCCAAAGGACCAGGTCCTAACAAGGAGTGTCAGAAGGGCCAAAGTACACATTAGGTTCAGGGAGTGCAGAGCCCATGCAAAACACATAGAGACACAAGAAGGTGATGCAGAAGGTAACAACAGAAGCCAAGAAGTGACCTGTGGCTACTGGCTGGCCTTTATATACAGGTCAGCAGCCAACCAGGAAGCTGGGGGTGTGGCTTGAGCGCTGGAGGAAATTTATAGTCAATATTTCTTTTTATTTTATTTTTACACAACATTTCTATCCCGCACCCTCCTGCAACTCGGCAGCTCGGGGCGGCGAACAGCATAAAAACACAACAATAAAATCATCATCATAAAATCATTATAACTACAATATATAAAATCAACACATAAAATAGCAGCTGGCAATAAAACCCCTCCCCATCCTACCCACCCCCTCCCTGACTACCCATCCCCTCCCCAAAGGCCCGGCGGAACAACCAGGTCTTACAACATCTGCGGAAAGAGGGGAGGTCAGGGGACAGACGGGCCTCTAATGGGAGAGAATTCCACAGCTGAGGTGCGGACACCCGGCATACTCGGGGGACTTCGAGTTGGGCACCCCCGGCCGAATGCAATGGGTGTGAAATGACCTGAGGCTTGAGGCAGAAATATTGGGCCCCGGCCAGTGGAAACCAGTGGCGCTGCAGAGTCAGACGCTGCATCCAGGGTATTGGTTTGAGCTTGGGTCCTTACAGTACAGAATGAGGGAGCGATTGTTTCGGTAGACTGTTCTATATTTCTCCAGCTACCCAGTGGTACATCAGCCATGGCACATGGTCTGCCTTAATTCTCAATACATAATGCAGGAATATCCATCTTCTTTTCTGAAAGTTACTAATGCTATGATTAACCACAAGTTACTTCAGAGTAGTCCCATTGAAGCCCTGCAAATTTTCTTCCCCTGCAATTCTAGAGATATAGGAGGCTGTGGGCTTCAGTGGGACTACTCTGAAATAAGTGGTTGATGGACTGGAAGAGATGAAACTGGTACTAAATTTAGTACCTGCTGGTAATACCTGGGTTTTTTTACCCGATGGGTTACCTGGGTACTGTTTCCAGTCGGTATATCGATATACTAATTGGTATGTCAAGTTGGTAAACCAAAAAATTGGCATGATTTTTAAAAAAAAAATAAAAGTGACTGAAAGTAGTTTCCTGGGACAGGAAGTTGACTTTCTGGGCCAGGAAAGTTCATTTTCTGGGATGAAAAACCAATAAGTGTTCTAAGAAGAAAAATTGGGGGGGGGGGGGGGAATTAAAAAAAATCGGAACTAGAAGTAGTTTTCTGGAACCAGAAGTTGCCAAACAATTGTCGGAACTTGACAGAAACCCAATAAATGGATGTTGGGAGTTGGTATATCAACAAAAATGACAAATAATTGGTACCAGAAGTCGACAGTCTGGAACTGGAAGTTGGCGTTTCGGCTCATTGGATACCAGATTGTGTCATAATCAGGTACCGTATAGTACCAGATTGTTACTGGGTCAAATCAGGTACCGGAAATTCAATGGGTACCCTTGATTTTTTTGGGGTACCCTCTTTCAGCTCTACCCAAGAGGTTAAAATATCCTTGGAAACAATTTTTGGTTAAAACACTGGCAGTGGTTCAAACGACAAATAAGTTGAACCTTGTGAGCTCTTATGATGATGAAATTCATTTAGCATATGTAGGAAAGACAATAAACAGCTTGAGAGGTGTTGTGCTAGAAACAGCAGGAAAGGAACAAGATATTAGCAGGGGAGTTTGGGAAGTATGTTGAGCTTATTAAAGCCCTGTTCTTCTGGTATCTGTACATGGCTTTACTCCAGCTAGAATGACATAATGCACAGAGATGTTCCCTCTGTTCCTCCATGCAATTAATCTTTCTGTTCTTTTGATTAATTGCTGACCTATACTGTATCACTCTCACTGATGACCGTAGCGCTTTCCATGTCCCAGAGCAGCACACACATACCCCTGGTTCGTGGTGAGATGCACAGAAATACCCCAGCCCACTCTTTCTCAGATGAGGTTTAATTAATAATAGCTTAAATAAAACTTTAAAAGTGCCTGCTCGCGAAGAAGAAGAAATCACCCCAATATTTCAATACACACATGCAGAATATCTTGCTTACTTAATGTGCTATTTTATGGAACAATTTGATGACCTAGAATTACAGAGTTCAAAGGGGCTTTGAGGGGCAACTAGTCCAACCTACTGCTTAGATGCAGGATGGCTACAGCTACAACATCCCCAACAAATGGCTGTCTAGCCTCTTTTTGAAAACGTCCAATGACAGAGCGTCTACAACAGAGGTGGGCAACCTTATCCCTGCCAAGGGCCACTCTGAAAATTAAAAGAACAGGTGAGGTTGCAGCTCGTCTGCATACGCTCCCAGCATCCTCGGCTGTCATCGCTTGAGGACACCACAACTCTCCTGGGGCTTGGCCTTCCTGCCACCCCAAGCTCCATCGACCAGTGGGCCTAAAGGCGCGCGCCATTTTCTCCATTTCTTTTCTACTGTATTTCCCCCTCCTATCTTACTCACTAATATGTCTGCCCTATTTTCTCGCCTTTTCTTTCCCTCCTCTCCTTCTCCTCTTCCTGTCCATCTTTTTCTCCCTCTACTTTTCTCCTCCCAGCTTCTTCCTCCCCCCAACCGATCACCACTCTCTAACCTCCCCTATACATCCTTTTCTCCCTTGGCTACCTTCTCTCATTGCTCCCCTTCCTCTCCTGTCTCTAGCCTTCCTCGATGC